>CM040121.1:540473824-540828580 GCA_022559845.1 Amorphophallus konjac
CCCACTCCCAGACTCTCCAGTGCACCCATGGTAGAGATGAGGAGGGAGGATAGCACCATGGTCACAAAGCGCACTTGATTGCCAAGGATGAGAGCCATCCTGATCGAGGGAGCCAGTGTCACCGAGTGATGGGGATGTGCCACTATTGCACTGGCATTGGGGGAGGGGCACCAGTGCTAAGGGAAGGCACAGCAATGGTGTTGTGTTATTCTCATATGTGCATGATGGGTGGAGGGGGGACAAAGGAAAAGCCAAAAAAGGAAAGTGATATCCGGAGGGTGTAAGAGGAAAGGCCAATAGGGGGAAAACATGTGAGAAAATGCATAATGAGCTGGGGCAGGCCTGACCAAGCCCAGGCCTGGTTGAGAAACTTGACGAGCCAGGCCAGTCAGGAGCCAAAGCCGTTTCTAGGCTTTATTTCTGTCCCGAGTCCTTTTTATACTGGGTGAGGCTTCCAGGCCTAAGCCCCAAGGGTGGCCCAGCCCATCGACACCCTCAGTATTATCCTGATGATATTCTGGGTGGCTAGGATAAAAAATGTTAAAAAGGCTTGAGAAGAATAGCGGCCAGCTAGCAACCTGATGCCCCCTAACCCCACCTTTGATAAAATTATACTTTCACTAAGCAGTTGGCAATTGTCAGTTACGAGGGGGACCTTAAATTAAGCCAGTCATTTAAGCCAAAGATGGACAATATCTGCAGAATACTAAACTCTTAATGAAACTGTTAATAATCACTAATCCTTAAGGATGTTTACCTTTCCCCCTTCATCATTGAAGGGAGTTTAAGCAATTTAAATTTCCTTTGAGGTATTTTCCATCCATTCCATAATTTCATTTGCATTACAACTGTACTACACTTGCTGCCTGACACTTTGCAAAGCCCATTCATGGATGACTGGGACACAGTCTGTAAATTTCTTAAGAGTACAGGTAGATGTATTAATCATTGTAGACAGAACTACAGGAATTTCTGCAATTTTCTGTTTTTTCAGAGTTTATGTTTATTCTGTGACTAGAATATGTCCCAGACACAGCACCCCTAACTGGAGGGTAGTTTGGTCATTCTTGTAACCCTGATTAAGTATAAATACAAGTTGAGAGGGATCGGTCTGATCAATTAGACCGATCCCCTGTTTTGAGGTTTCCCCCTTGGGATTGCCGTCTTCCCCCCTTTCCTCTTCCTCCCCTTTTTCCCACATGGTATCGAAGCAAAGGGGGCAGCAGACACCGCTATGCTCAGCCAAACCCTAACCCTTCCTCTTCTCTTCGTTCTGTCCGGTCCACTGTTCTAGGGTTCCAGGTGAAGATGCAAGCGGAGTGTGGCTGCCGGGCCCTTCTGTCCTATCTCTTAGCTGCGCACCAGTTAGGGGAGTTCCCTCTACCTTGCGGCTGTGGCTGGGGTACTCTGGGTCTTCAGCGGCCTAGGGTTTGTGGTGGTCCACATCTTGCGGCTGTGGCCTTGTTGGGTTGTGGCCAGCTCGTTCTCCTTGCGAAGCAAGTTGTTCCTAGTGGTGGTATTGGGAGTCACCAGTACCTCTTATCGGTGTTATCCACCTCTGTCCTCTCTGAAGCCTCTCTCCGTCTTCCCTATCTGATGGCATGTCTTCATCCATGAGCGATGTGACTATCACACCAGTCGTGGATGCACAGGAGGCATCCTCTCTACCTATGTGACACTCCAAGTATCACCATGATAGAGTGTGCATATCTGCAGATGACCATGACCAAACTGACATAGATGAACTTCTGCCTATGGTCCATCCCTGCGTGGATTTTTCTGGGTGCACGCGACAAGACTGCATACATCATTGGAAAAGCTCCTGAGCCTAACTCTAATAATACTTTGTATGCCAAATGGGACTTGGAGAACAACCTAGTGATGGTTTGGATCCTCAATTTCTGAGTCCGAAAATCCAACAACTAATTATGATGAAGCTCAATGTGGGAAGTTCTTGGGCAGATGCACGGATAGCATCAAATTTTGTTTTGCATCTATCAGATGACTACCGAAGTATTCTGAAAAGTAAGTGGGAGGAGCTCGATTTCTATTCTATATACCAATGGAGTTGTACGGCTGATCAAAAACAATATCTACAACATGTTCAGCAGAATCGCATCTTCAAGTTCCTTGCTGGTCTCAATTCTGAATGAGTCCTTGTGAAGACAAATACTCAGCATCGACCCTCTCCCTACCTTGGAGCAAGTATATTATAAATTTCTAAATGAGGAAGGTCAGAGGAAGGCAACAAATGGTGGTGGTATAACTGCTGGTTCCCATGATTTAGAAGAATTTTCAGCACTGATCAGCACTACTCCCAACATCGGAAAGGGCAGCCAACTGTTTGGAAAGGAGAAGACTAAGTCTGCAAAACAATGCAAAGACAATCATAACATGGAGACTTGTTGGGATCTTTATCCTGACAAGAAGCCATTAAAGTTCAGGCAAGGTGGGAAGTCTGCAAAAGGGAATGCTGCCATGGTCTCACCCACAGAGAAGCAACCATCTTCTTCCTCGGATGGAAGTCTTACCACCTCTCAAGTGTCTGCACTGTCTTCTACGGATATTGGCCACCTGTAGCGGATCTTCTCACAATTGGGTTTCTCTGTCTTCCACTTCAAGTACACTGGGGGCAGTCTTGAGTATCACCTCCAACTCTCCTACTCTATGGATCATTGATTCTGGGAGCACGACCACATGACTGGTATTCCTACTTACTTTTCTTCATAGTCCTTGAGTTCAGGACAGGACAAGGTTACCATTGTCAATGGTACACGAGCCACTGTTGCCGGCAAAGGTAACGTTAAATTAAATGGTGTTCTCGTCCTGTCATCTGTTCTTCATATTCCATCACTTCCTATTAATCTTCTCTCTATTAATAGTCTTACTAAATCTTTGCATTGTTCAGTGACTTTCTTTCCTACTCATTGTGCCTTTCAGGACCTGCGAACACGACAGACGATTGGGACTCGTCGTAAAGCGGGTGGTCTCTATCATTTTGACCTTGGAGGAAGTGCAACATTTTAGTCTAGCATTGATGGCAACGTTGATCAGAAAACAAAGGCGGCCCAGTTATGGCATAGATGTTTGGGTCATCTGCCGTTTAAGTCTCTCAAGATTCTTTTTCTAATCTTTTCAGATCCATTAGTCTTGAGTTCCTACAATGTCACATTTGTCAACTTGCTAAACATTGTAGAACCAATTTTCAGTATTCAACGAATAAAAGCTCAGCTCCATTTCAACTTGTTCAATCTGATGTTTAGAGTCCATCTCCAGTTTCATTCCGTTACTGACATCACTGTTTTCATTAGGTTTATTGATGATTTTTCCCATTGTTGTTAGATCTACCTCATGAGGTCTCGTTAGGAGATTCCACTCATTGTCAAGGTTTTGCAAGATGGTGAGACTCTGTTTGAGGGGTATGTCAAAATTTTCAAATCTGCTAATGCAAGAGAATATTTCAAGCGATCTCTCAATATTTCTCTAGAAAAAGAAAGAATTATTCATGAATCTTCTTGTTGGAGACTACATGAATGTTTCTCCTCCAACATAATCTTCCCAAGAAATTTTGGGGTGATGCTGTCTTGACTATCTCTTACATTATTAATCGGATACCATCTCATGTTCTTGGCCATCAATCTCCTTTATGGCTTCTCCGTCCTGATCACCCTCTCTTTCATCTTGCTTCTTGTGTCTTTGTGTGTCTGCTTCATTCATTGCCTCGGTTGAGGTGCAACCAAATTGGACCCTTGAGCTATTTGTGGCATCTTTTTGGGATATTCTCCAACCCAAAAAGGATACAAGTACTTTGATCCATAGGATGGCAAGCGCTATGTACTCAAAGATGTCACCTTTTTTTGAAAATGAATCTTATTTTTCATCTCTGTCTTCTTCTCAGGGGAAGGTTGTTCCTGTCTCACCTTCCCTCTCAATGTCTGTCTCCTTAGCTTTGAGTGAACCAATGACTGGTGCTCCATCTGGATCGGTTTTTCAGGAGTCGCTGAGCCTACTCCTGGTCAGTACTTACTCCAGGCACACTTGGCACAAGAAGCGACCTCACGTGGATGTGCCACCCATGGCTGTCAAGGTGTCCAAGATGACCATCGGTGGCCCACTACCTTACTGCTTAGGTGATAAGGCAAAGTGCCTAGGTGAAGTCTAGTTTATACAAGGTTTGCAGACTCGGGTATCGAGATCAGATCGGTCAGTCCAAACCCGATCCAGATCAGTGTCGGCCGATCCGACCGATACCTGAAGCGATCCCGTTCGAGCCCGCACAACCCAAGGTTAGTTTAATGTCCACAGTTTTGTAAGGGGTTTTACATAAATGTAATAACTTTACCTTTTGTCTCCCTTCGCAGCCTCGTTCATGGAGCAAAATCAGGAGCAGCAGCCCTCGTTCGTGGAGGAGCAGGAGGAGGGCTTCGACGGAGCGGATGTGGACGATGCTAGTCCGATTGCAAGGACGAGGATGCGCTACCCTCGTCTGTTGCTGCAGCGGCATCTGCTGTTGGTCTGATCACGAGGATGAGGAGGATGAGGAGGACGAGGAGGAGGTACCAACGGCAATGATGGTGGCGATGGCAAGCGGTTTCGTCTTCGTCTTCATCGTCGTCTTCTTCTTCAATCCTTCATCTTCTTCTTCGACCCTTCTTCTTATTATTCTTCGTCGATCTTCTGCTTCTCCCCTCTCTGAATTTTTTTTTTTACTAAACCCTAGCATCAGTCCAGATCGGCCATGGGGATCGCCCGGAACTGGGTGGGGATTGGGCGATCCAACCCGATCCTGGCCGCGTCAAGCCGATCCCGACCGATCCAGCCGCTCCCAGTGAAGGATCGGGAAAGGCCGGCGCGGGATCGGATCGGTAAGCCCAAAAATTAATCGGATCAGCCGATCCGGCCGATACCGATCCGATTTTGCAAACCATGAATTTATATAACTAAGTACACTTCAAGAAAACTACTACTATATATTTTCTACATATAAGTTCTATATTTAGTTAATATAAAATTTGACATTCACAAACTTCAACATATACCTATAATTTAAAAAGTAAAAAAAGGATAAATGACAAACAATAAAAAATTAATAAGGACAAAACCAATAAGAATTTGTGAATACCTATCAATCAATATGAAAACTTTAATTTAAAATTTGGCATTCAAATAGTTATGATCAATATTAAAAGGAAACATAAATATGACACATTTCTAGGTAAATTATAAGCACATCAACATAATAATTTCATAATTTTTCACTTGTCAATTGTAAAAAAATGTCACAAAGATGATACTAATGTCAAAAAGTGCACCATGCAAATATGAATCAATATTCTTAAGAGGGAAGAGGAAACGGCAGAAAGAATAATTCAAGAGAAAGAGACAGGGAAATGGAAATCTTATATTCTCTTTCCAATTTAGACATCATTTGTCAATTTTTCAAAATTCTCCCTGAACTTTTCCCCAAATACTAAAATAGACTGCAAAACAAGGAGGTGGATGCCTTGCCAAGGCAGGTTAGGCGGGCCCAAGGTGCCCTATGTGCACCAAGGGAGTCAGGTGAGTGCCTTAACGGACTGCTTGCCTAGGCGCATGGTCACCTTGAGCGCCATCTGGTGCCTTGTCGCCTAAGCGATACCTTGAAAACAATGCCTCCACCCCAAGAGGATGCTCATGTTCTAAGCTCTCCGCCTTTTGACTTGGTTTCTTATGTCGATCTGGACCTTCCTATTGCTGTTCGAAAAGGGTCCAGAGTATATACTTGTCATCTAATTTCTCATTTTGTTTCCTATTCCCATCTCTCACCCTCTTATTATTCTTTTATATCTTCTATTTAGTCCTATCATGTTCCCAACTCCTCTTTTGAAGTTGTGAAAGACGCTAAGTGTGTTGCTGTTATGGAAGAGGAAATGCTTGCTCTCCATAAGAATGACACATGGGAGATGGTTAACCTTCTAGATGGGAGGAGTCTGGTTGGGTCTCCCGGGGTGTATATCATCAAGTTTAATTCCGATAGTACTGTGCAGTGCCATAAGGCAAGACTGGTAGCTAAGGGGTTTACTCAAACCTATGGTGTTAACTACTTTGAAACTTTTGCTCATGTGGCTAAACCAAGGAAGGCAGGATCGCGGATCGGGCTCAAATCGAGGGCCCAAATCTCGATCTGGATCGGCCACTTTTTAATATGTTTAATAGTTTAAGTTTAAAAGTTGGACTTTTTAAAGGTGTTTTACACATTTTTTGTAGGAAACCATACTTCTTCACCCTGATTCTCGATCCCCAGCAGCTGAAGAGATAGAGAGGAGACTGTGGAAGCAGCATGGAAGAGGAGGCGGCGGCGTCTGCTGCTCCGGCAATGTCTGTTGTGGTGGTGGCATCCGCAGCGATACTAGTGACGGTGAGCAGCGGCGGCCAACGCTGAGCTGCAGGTGCAGGACCAGGACGAGACGAGGAGGACGGTGGGGGCGGTGATTGGGACAACGACGGCATACGGCGGTGATGACCGGGACAACGACGGCATACGGCGGCAACGACGAGGACTTGAGCACGTAAGTATTTTTCTTCTTCCTCCTCTTCTCTATCAGTCAGACTGTTTCTTCTTCTCTGCCTACCGATACTATTTCTTCTTCTTATTCTTCTTCTTCTCTGCTAGGGTGAGGGGGAGGGGTTCGCTGAGCAATGTCGGAAGGGGTGAGGGAGGGGAGCTGCTAGGGTGGGGGTCTGTAGGATTTTTTTTTTAATTTCCTTGGTGGGGATCGTGTTGGATCTGCCCATCCGGCCCAATCCCACCCTTGGATCGGGATAGGTGGGATCGGGATCGGATCGGATCAACCCAAAATCCGATTAAATCGGTCAATCTGATTCTGCCTTCCTTGGGCTAAACTCAAGTCTATGCGGGTTACTCTTTCCCTGGTTGTCCAGTTTGACCGGGCTCTTCATTAGCTTCATGTTAAAAATGCCTTCCTCAATACTGATCTACAAGAGGAAGTTCATATGTAGCCACCTAGGTTTGCAGCAAAGGGGAGAGTGTGCCACCTAAAGAAGGTATTGTATGGCCTCAAGCAATCTCCTCGGGTTTGGTTTGACCGATTTCGGACTGCTATGGTGCGGTTTGACCATGTCCAAGGCAATTCTGATCACACTCTATTCACTAAATGGGTTGGATACTAGGATGGGCAGGTTGTTGTGCGACTTGTTTACATTGATGACATGATCATTACTGGTGATCACAAGCTTGAAATCAAGCTTGAAATCAACAAAAGCTAAAAGCTAACCTTGCCAAGGAATTTGAGATCAAAGACCTTGGTGAGTTGAAGTACTTTGGTATTGAGGTGACCAAGTCTCAACGGGTCTCTACATCTGTCAGAGGAAGTATGTCTTGGATTTACTCAACAAGACTAGCAAATTGGGCTGCAAACCTGCTCATACTCCTATTGAAGCCAATCATAACTAATGTAACTTAGTTGAGACTAGAGCTAAGGATATAGCCGTTTCTTTTGTTTGTGGAAGAGTGAGAGAATGGGCTGAGCTCGTGTAATGTTAATTCCCTTGACTCTACTCTTTTTGTTTCGTTGGGGGGTTAGAAAGCTCCACATTGCCTTAGTGTGACCTTCTTTTGTACAGAAATTTTTTGAGAATTGATTGGCTATACTCGTACATCCCTTTTTTTCATTTAATACATTAGTGGTATCACCCACTTTCAAAAAAAAAAAACACAGTTGAGGACTTCCTATGGGAAGCTGACAAAGAAATGTATTAGCACCTTGTAGGGAGACTGCTCTATTTATCTCTCACATGGCCTAATATTGCTTATGCTGTGAGACAGTTTACGCATGCTCCTTGGAAGCCTCATATGAAGGTTGTGGAGCACATTGTACACTATGTTAAGTCCTATCCAAATAAAGGCTTGTTGTATACTAAGTCCGCTCGTCTGAATGTTGAAAGTTTCTCTAATGCTGATTGGGTAGGCTCTCATGGTGACCGGCAGTCAACTACTGGCTATTGTACTTTTATTGGTGGCAATTTGGTGGCTTGGCACAGTAAGAACAAATTGTTTATGCTCGATCGAGTGGTAAAACTGTCACGTCTCGATGCGGAAACTCAGAGCGCGGCAGTCAAAATCATTCATTCAATCAGAGCAAAATCGAAAATTCAAAGGGACAAGACACCATAATTCCACCAAAAATGAACTTTATTAATAATCAAGAAAAAATCCAAAGTTTACATATACCAGCCTCCAACTTACTAAGACATAAAAATTACAACTTTTTTCTTGGCATAACAGACCTCAAACTTTCTTATGACTAAGACTCTTTACATTTGGACCCTTTTTAACAGACTCTAAAGACAGCTTCTAGGAGGTTGCTCAATGATCACTCCAATCCCAGCCCGTCCGATTGATGTTTTTCATCATTAGAACTACCTAAAAAATATTGAAAAACACTATGCGAGCAAACGCTCAGTAGGGATTACTCCTCATTAACTAAGCAAGTATAAGTAATTAATTGTTTTATGCAATATATCTATATGCCATGGTATGAAAATCACATGTAAATAAAAGGACAATGAAAGATACAATATGACATGATCGATAAGGAAAGAACTTTAGAAGTACGAGACAATATCAAGGAATAAACTATGATAAGGAAAATAGATCATTAAAGAATTCAATGATAAGCTAGCACAACACATCAATGGACTAGACATTAAGATGAACATAACATTAGAATTGGCCCATTAACATTGGAATTTCAATAACAATTTACCCTTTCGGGATAAGGATAATAATTTATTCAAGTCGATCATTCATTCATTTAGAAATATCTAGCATTACTCTTGCGTTGGGTAGGTGTAATGCCAACACACCATTAAATCAATACTCCTACAGTTAATGAGTAATTTGGGTGCTCCTCCCATGACCTAACCGGGCCCTATCGCACTGGCATTATGGTTGATTGGACCATTGGTCACAATCCGTTAGTTTCTAGACAATTCCACTCATCCATTAGTAGCCAATGAATCCAAAGAAGTTATGTTCTAGTAACATGAAAAGAATCAATAATTATAGGTCATTACAATCTCAAGGATCTCATTCAAATATGAACTAAGTTAGAACTTGGATCAAATTCATGAAAAATTCCAATAAGGTCAAGCAACAAGGTACAAGACTCTCAATAATACCCTCAATGGGTCAAGGGAATCGAGGAAATATGCCTAGCATAATGAACCTCGGACTTAGGAACATGAAGGCACTCAATCATTACAAAAACTCGATCATTGGAAACAATGGTCGAACGCGGTCGGTCAGAGGGCCGCCTTGTGATGAACGCGATCAGGGTGGACACCGCCTTCATAGAAGAACGCGGTCGGACCGAAGGCCGTGATCCACTCAGGGGGGGTTGAAAGAACATGATCTCTGATCAGGCGCATTCTCAAACAGAGCCTGAACGCGATTTGAAGGCAGGCCGCGTTCAGAACAAACTCACTAGATCGCTGATAGAATCTCGTTCTATCCTTCTAAAGGCCGGTTGAACCCTATCCTACACAGTAGGACATAGATTCCAATGATTTTCAAGATTTTTAGAGTACAACCTGCTCGACGTCCTAGTGGGAATCCTAGGCTCGCGGAGACTTACGGAGGCCTCGATGAAGAAAGTTCCAATCCGACGGAAAGAATATCCGGCGAAGGGTCCTAACCTCACCATGAATTGTGTTCCTATCACACTACAGAAACCAATATCAAGCGGTAGGTCATTATCACCGGGGTGATAAAACCTTCAAGCAAATCACTATAGAATCCATCATTAAGCACCGGTTAATATCATATGCGTATGCAAGAGTAAGAATCATGCTATGAGATGCATAAGTTTCAAGTTTCCAGATCACTTCTACTCTCTTAAGATAGCATGGAGATAAGGGATTTCATGGAATTATAAGGAACATAGAACATGATTCTAACTTTAAGAATTAACTTCGTTTCATGAGAGCCTAGATGTTTAGAGCGTTCAGATGCTATGATCAGTAGAAACCACATGATATCAAACCTATACATGTCAGGAAGTCAACTGGAAAAGCTAGGGTTTCCAAAAATAACTCGTTACAGAACGCGGTCTATAATGGGGACGCGATAAGATCGCGGTCTATATGGAGGCTGCGTTCAATTAAAAATAACTATTTTATAAAAAATTTCACAGAGAGAGAAAACCATGGTCTATAAAATAATCTTTACGGTCGCGGTCTAGGAGGAAACCGCGTTCAAGAAAATTAAATAATTCTTTATATTAAAATAATGCAAACGAAAAAGCACGTGGAATTTAAAAACTCAATATTGCGGTCTATCGTAGGGCCGCGTTCAGAACGCGGTGCCTGTTAGTGCCGCGTTCACGAACAGAAACTCCGTTCCGACACGGGACGAAGCAACATGCCCTAAATCATCAAATTCATGCATTATGCTTGATAAAAGTTGGGAAAATAGCATTCTAAATCCTCTACACATGCATATGAATACGTTTGCAACGTTAATTTGTTTGTGCCCGAGAGGAAACCTACTTTGGACTCGATCTAACAAAGGGGACGACGAACTCCGACCGCTCCTCGAACGTCTCCAATCCTCGCCGCCTCCTCCCAAATCCGATCCCCTCCTTCACCTCCACGCCTTGGCACGAACTAAGGGGTCTAGGGTTCGATTGGTTCCTATTTATAGGGGTTTAACCTCCCAAACTCTATCGAATCAAGGATAGAATCCCTCTTCGAAATACACCGAAAATCTCGGTTTCTTACTTTATCTAGCGCCTAGCCAATCCAAAACCCTAATTAGGTCAGGATTTCGAAGGATAAGGTCCATCTCTAAGTGGGCTAGGGTTTCCCTAAGGTTTAGGCCCAATTAGTTAGGTTTTCACCTATCAATTTAGGAAACCCCAATTAGTCGATTTTAGGGTTTTGGCCCATTATTATTAATATTATTTATCCAATTAGGCCCTAATAAATTCTCAATTAAGCCCAATTAGCTTATCCTAGATTTATCCAAATTTCACATTTATTTTGGTTAATTTTACACACTTATATAATTATCTCTATTTTATTGTGAAGAATAATTCCTTATTTATAATTTATACCTATATATTTTATCGGGTTACTACACCCTCCCCCTCTAAAAAAAAATTGGTCCCCAAATTCATATGATATGAAATGATCAAGGTGACAGAACTTACCTGCAAATAATTCTAGATACTTCTTCTTGATAGTTTCTTCCAATTCCCATGTCGCTTCCTCCTGACCATGTCTGCTCCAATGGATCTTGACCATAGGTATAGATCTATTCCTCAATTGCTGAAGCTTCCGATCCAACACCTTTATAGGCTTCTCTTCATAAGATAGATCCTTCCGCAGTACCAAGTCATCATGACGAATCATATGAGAGGGGTCGTACACATATTTTCTGAGCATAGATACATGAAACACATCGTGCACTCCAGTCAGCTGCGGGGGCAAAGTAGCCTATAAGTCACTTCTCCAACTCTCTCCAAAATTTCAAATGGACCAATAAATCTCGGACTCAATTTATCCTTTACTCCAAATCTTTGAATACCTCTAGTCGGCGAGACCTTTAAGAAAACATGATCTCCTATTTGAAACTCCAAGTCTCTCCTTCTATTATCCATTGTTGACAGTTTCGGCCGAAACCTTTCGGCCAGACCCGATACGAAAACCACACTGATCACTATAGCTCAACGAAATGGTATAAGTGTATCGGTTTCGGGCGAAACCGATACTGGTTTCGCCCGAAACCGTTCGGTTTCGGGCGAAAACCCCGTGAACTTGAGTTCCCCCCCCCCACCCGATCGTTCTCAGCCGAAACCCACCGGTCTCAGCCTAAACCCTCTCCCCCACTGTGCCTGCGGCCCTGCGCTGCTGCCTGCGGCTGCTGTCGGCCCTGCCTGCCGCTGCTGCCGGCCCTGCCTGCTGCTGCTGCTGCGCGCGTACGCCTGCAAGAGGTGGCCGCTGCGAGCCGCTGCTGCCTGCTGTTGCTGTTGCGCCCGCGAGGTGGTTGGCTGCTGCTGCTGCTGCTGCGACTGCTGCTGGAGGTGGACAGGAGAAGCCAGCTACACGGTGTGGTGGCAGGGAGAGGGAAACGCAGCTAGCCAGCTTGAAGGATCATTCATCAAAGAGGGTAAAATTTTGGCTGTCATAATTTAGGGTTTGATTGTTTTGTTTTAGGTTATTTTGACTGTCATAATTTAGGGTTTGATTGTTTTGTTGTGTTATTGACGAATGGGTCAAAATTTTGGGGTGAGCAAGGAGGGTAATAGCTAATGAAGCCCTAATTCATGCAAAAAAATTGGGGCTTTCATCTAATTCGGCTTTCTTAGCCACAATTGAAGGATAGTTAAGTTTCATTGACGAATTTGGGGTGCCTTCATGCTGGGATTATATTTTTATGAAGGGTAATTAGGGCTTAATTAGTAATTAAGGCTTAATTAGTTCATAAAAATTGGGACTTTTGTCTAATTTGAGTTTCTTAGTCACAATTGAAGGTTAATTAAGTTTCATTGACGAATTTGGGATGAGATCATGCTGGGATTGTATTTTTATGAGGGGTAATTAGGGCTTAATTAATAATTAAGGCTTAATTAGTTCAAAAAATTGAGGCTTTTGTCTAATTCGAGTTCCCTAGCTACAATTGAAGGTTAATTAAGTTTGATTGATGAATTTGGGGTGAGATCATGCTGGGATATCATTTTTATGAAGGGTCAGTAAGGGTTATTTGGTAATTAGGGCTTAATTACCTCATAAAAATTGAGACTTTCGTCTAATTCGGCTTTATTACCCACAATTGAAGCTCAATTAAGCTTCATTGACTAATTTGGAGCTCTTTCATGTTCAATTGCCTTTTTTTCATTGTACTTACAAAGAGATTGTCTTTGACTGTCATAATGCAGCATCATGCCTAGACGTCAGCAAACACAGGAGCAGCAAGGGCAGGAGGATCCGGGGTGGGCCCACCTGACCTTAGTTGATGCTAAGAGAAGAAAGGTGAAATGCAATTACTGTGGTAGGGCGATGCATGGCGGAATAACCAGAGGAAAGTAACATTTGGCAGGGGTACGAGGAGAGGTGAGATAATGTGACCATTGTCCCCGAGAGGTGCGAGAAGAGATGCGCCAGTGCCTTCTGGGGAAAAGGGAGAGGGTGCAACAAAGGGCTGAGGATGAGGCTGAAATTGCTGAGGAGATTTCTGGCAGAAGGGTTAGGAGGGATGATGATGAGGAAGGCACTGAGGATTCTGATCCAGAGCTGACTGAAGCAAGGGAGCATGAACAAGCCGCTCGAAGGAAAGGGAAGGGAGCCATGGGTTCAGGGACCTATGAGAGTACAGCTGCACGACGTCCTGACGTTGGTGCTGCCCCACATACGTAGGGAACAGGTCCCATGGACAGCTATCTCCACAGAAGGCCCCAGGCTACACAACCTAAAATCAAGTCTGCATTGAGAGGGGTCAAAAAATCAGCAGAAGTTGCAGGGCATGCACTTAAATCTATCTGCAAATGGTGTTTCATGCAGGTGTCCCTGCACATGCAGCTTCAAGTGAATATTTTCAACCTATGATAGATGCCATAACAGATGCTGGTCCTGGCTTGAAGGCCCCCTCACGTCGAGACATATACGGGCGTGGCCTTGAGGGAGAGGTTGGGGAGCTCCATGATTGGGTTGAAAGCTTCAAGCATATATGGGTGGAGAGAGGATGCACCATCATGTGTGATGGTTGGACTGGTACCACGAAGAAGTCCATGATAAACTTCTTGGTCTATTGCATCGAAGGTACAGTGTTTGTGAAATCAGTTGATGCATCAGATTATGAAAAGAATGCAAATTATTTGTTTCATTTGATGGATGGCATGGTAGAACAAATTGGAGAGGAGAATGTTGTGCAGGTGGTGACTGATAATGAAGCCAGTTACAAGGCTGCAGGGAAGAAATTGATGCAGAAGCGCAGTCATTTATATTGGCTCCCATGTGCAGCACATGGTCTGGATCTGATGCTTGAAGACATAGGGAAGGAAAAGCATGTGAAGAAGACAATTGACAAGGCACAAAAATTCACACAGTATATCTATGGCCATCCTAGGATACTAAATATGTTCAGGGCGCATGCCAGTGGAGGGCGAGATATCATCCGTGCAGGCCCAACCAGATTTGCTTCCAATTTTATTTCTTTGGAGTCTTTACACAGGTATAAGATTGATCTCAATTCTTGATACTTTATCCTTAGTGATATGTAACAGTTGATGCAGCTTCAAATTTCATTTATCTGCACAGGTACAAGAATGAGCTGAAAACTTTCATGTACCACAATGCCCTGCGGGACTACATCGACAAGGGCACAGTTGATGCACAGATGGATTATCTGGATGTCTGCCACGTCGTGGACGACAACAAATTCTGGGACATGGTGTCACGGTACTTGAAAGTAGTCACACCCCTCGTGAATGTCCTAAGAATGGTGGATGGCGATGAGAAAAATGATATGGGCTATCTGTACGAGGCCATGGACCGTGCCAAATTAGAGTTGCAGCATTCCCTTCCAAGACATTATGCAAAATGGTGGAAAATTATTGACCAGAGATGGGACAACACATTACACCACGACTTGCATGCAGCTGGTGAGTGATTAATTGTACTGAAATTGGGGTAATGCCTTTATGTTATTTTATAAATTTTATTTAGTTAATTATACACAAATGCAGGTTATTTCCTCAACCCTCGATTTATATACGGTGCCGATGCACATGTTGATGGCGAGGTGCTTCAAGGGACTTTAAAAGTCATTGGTCTTTTATCGAGGAATCCAGAAAAGAGACTAGAGGCCGAAATAGAGGTTCGCCTTTATTTGATACTTTCAATAACATGTATAGAATTTATTTAAGTAGTTATGTTAATGTATTACTTTATGTTTGTAGATGAACCATTACAGAATGAGGACTGGGACATATGCTGACTCCCAATTGCAATACGTTGTGGGAAGAGTGAGCCCAGGTATATTTTATTTTTTGGATTTCTTAACATGATGAATATATATTTCTACAACTAAAATGCATTTGTTTATGGTTGGTGGAACAACTGACTGGTGGATAATGGTGAACAACCGAGATGTGGGCAGCAATGCATTGGCTTTCATTGCAGTTAGGGTGCTCAGTCAAACAACATCGGCAAGCCAATGTGAAAGAAATTGGAGCACGTTCAGCCTTTATACACTCGAAGGTTCGCAATCGGCTAAAGGCTGAACGGTTAGAGAAATTAGTGTACTGCCACTACAATATGAGGTTGAGAATAAAGAATATGAGGTTGAGACAACAGATGCGAGACAAATGCGCCGCCGGGGATGCCGCCGCAGGAATTGATGTGGATGCCTTATTTGATGATGAGAATCCGTTGCAGTCTTGGGTGGAGACACGAGAGCAGGTTGATGAGCCCGTTTTTGATGATGATAATAGAAGATGGGTAGAGGGCATACTAGATGAAGATGAGCAAAGAGATCCCGAATTAAGAAGAAAATCAAAGAGGGCCAGAGATACTCATGTCCACATGTCTAGAGTTGTTGAGGACACTGAGGAGCAGCATGATTTTCAGCCAGCTAGACACTCCGACTCAGATAACAGGCCAGTCACTCCTATAATGGGCAAGGCACCTACATCCTTAAGAAGAAGTACATCAGTGCATGGGCAAACTGAGAGAACAAATGTTGCTGCTCGAGAGGACCCGGCAATTGAGCAGTTGAAGCAGATTTATTTGAGGTACGCGCCAAGGGGAACAGGATTCATGTCAAGGGTGCAAGAAGAAAGCACACCGGCACAGGAAAAAGCATCCCCAAAGGCCAAAAGGCGACTAGAGACTGCAGGTTTCGTGATCCTTTGAATTTTTGTTTTTGAAAGTAACTTAAATTCTTATTATCAGTTCGAATCATATTATGTTTTGGTAGGAGATAAATTCTATATTTTCGTATGTGCCAGGTGCTACAAGTGCTACTACTGGCGGTGGGGATGCTGGTGGTCCTTCCTCCTTCCACGAAGACACAGGCAGAAGATACAGTCAGGGTGAGGGAGGACATGAGTCACAGAGTCAATATGGGCATCCATCAGGTTATGGAGGTGGCCAACAGGAGGCAGCGATTTATGGGTCGTGGGGTTATGAACCATCATTCAACTTCCATCCGGCCAGTTCCTCTTCTCTTCCTCAAGATTCTTATGTTGATACTGGATTCGGCTCAAGCCAACCAAACACTCCAAGAGGGATCCAAAGAGGGATGCAGGACTTGGCTACCTCATTGTTTGGTTATAGTGAATATAGACCATACATGCAACCTGGTTATGGGTATCAACATCAAGGGCCAGACGATGAGGGAGAAGGTTCTTCTAGTAATTATTATCCATATTAGGTAAGAATCAATGAATTTTTGTAACATTTATTTTGTTTAATTTGGTTTATTGTCCTGCTTGTATTAATGTACAATGGAATATTACTTTAACTTTCACATGTTCAATGTTTGAAGTTCAATTTTTGTAGTTGTCTACTTCAAGATTATTGCACTAACTTATACAGTCAAATGCATGTGTAATGATTTTTGTGATTTTAAGTTATTATTTATTTTTTTATGATTTTTTATCAGATTTTTTAGAATTAATTTAATTTTTTTTTACATTTTATCTGGGTTTCGGTCGAAACCGAAACCGATACCGAGTCGTATCGGTTTTGGACCCGGGCGAAACCGAGTCCGAAACCGAGTTTGCCATCCTTGCTATTATATGCGTAGCTCTTTTGTCTAGATTGTGCAATCTTTAATCGATCTCGAATAATCTGGATGTTCTTGGTGATCTCTTGAACAATATCTGAACCAATCAACTGCCTCTCACCAATCTCTTCCCAACAAATAGGTGATTTACAATTCCGACCATACAAGACTTCGAACGAAATCATCTGAATACTGGACTGATAACTATTATTATAAGCAAACTCTATCAATGGTAAGTGCTCATGCCAACAGCCACCAAAGTCTATTATACAAGCCCTGAGCATGTCTTCAGTAATCTGGTTAGTTCTCTCCGTCTGATCGTTCGTCTGTGGATGAAAAGTTGTGCTGAAATTCAACTTAGTTCCCAAAGAAGCTTGCAAACCTTTCCAAAAATGCGACGTGAATCTAGTTTAGGATCTCGATCTTAAACAATAGATATTGGAATGTCATGCAACATTACGACTTCCTTAATATACAATGTTGCTAACACATCCACAGTCCACTTATTCTTAATAGGCAACATATGAGCTGCCTTTGTTAATCAGTCCACAATGACCCAGATTGCATCAAATCCACTACGAGTTCTTGGTAAACCCACTATGAAATCTATGACAATACTCTCCCAGTTCCACATGGGTATTTCCAATGGTCTAAGTTTACCAGCTGGCCTTAAATGCTCTGTCTTGACTTGCTGACATGTTAAGCAACGGCTCACATAATCGGCAATCTCCCTCTTCATATTCGGCCACCAATAAGTCTTCTTTATATCTTGATACATATTGGTAGCTCCCGGATGGATAGTATACTGGGAGCGATGCGCCTCTTCCATAAGCTTCTCCTTAACTTCTACCAGAAACGAATCAACATCCTAAAGTTCCTTAATCTCGATCAATATGCTGGGCCGCACACTAATGTTGGAAATCAAAAGATGACCTTCCTTAGCTTCCACATCTAACTTTAGATTAGCAAATTGCTTTAGCAGATTCCATTCCTCCATCATTAAACAAGATAGAGAAACCGGCTTGCGACTAAGAGCATCCGCCACCACATTATCTTTCCCAGGGTAATACTGAATAGAAAAATCAAAATCCTTTAGATATTCAAGCCACCTTCGCTGCCTCAAATTCAACTCCTTCTGAGAAAATAGATATTTCAGACTTTTGTGATCGATATAAATAATAAACTGCTCACCATATAAGTAATGTCTCCAGATCTTGAGGGCGAAAATAACAGTTGGTAACTCCAGATCGTGCACAGGATAATTCTCTTCATGGCCCTTAAGTTGCCTGGAAGTATAAGCAATGACCTTCCCATGCTGCATCAATACACAGCCCAAACCAATACCTGAAGCATCTGCATAAACTTGGAATCCTCCACTACCCACGGGTAAGGCAAGAACAGGGGCAGTCGTTAAACAATCCATTAAGATTTGGAAACACTTCTCACAATCCTCCGTCCACACATATGGGTTCTCCTTCCGAGTTAACCTTGTCAAGAGTACAACAATCTTAGAAAAATATTTAATAAACCTTCCATAATAACTAGCCAAACCTAGAAAGCTCCGAACCTCAGTAACATTGTTGGGTCTCTCCTAGTTCTTCACGGCTTCCACCTTCGAAGGGTCTACAGCAAGTCCCTCCTTTGATATCACATGACTAAGGAATGATACCTCCTCAAGCCAGAATTCACATTTGCTCAACTATGCATAAAGCTTATTAGCCCTTAATATTTGCAATGTCGTCCTTAAATGATCTTCATGCTATTCCTTAGTCCTCGAATATATCAAAATATCATCGATGAACACCACCACAAATTTATCAAGATACTCTCTAAATGCATCATTCATCAATTGCATAAAAACTGCAGGCGCGTTAATTAATCCGAAAGGCATAACGATAAATTCGTAATGGCCATACCTGCTCCTGAAGGCCATTTTATGAATATCCTCCTCCTTAATTCTCAATTGATGATAGCCAGACCTGAGGCCAATCTTAGAAAAATATTGTGCGCCAAATAATTGATCAAACAGCTCATCAATTCAAGACAGGGGATACTTGTTCTTAATAGTTAGCTGATTCAATTGTCGATAATCAATACATAACCTCAACGATCCATCCTTCTTCCTTATGAATAGAACGGGCACTCCCCAAGGAGACGTACTTGGCCTAATGAATCATTTTACCAACAGTTCCATCACCTGCTCCTTCAATTCTACTGGTGACATTCTATAGGGCGCCTTGGACACCGGGACAGCCCCAGGGATCAAATCAATAGAGAACTGAACATCTCTCTCGGGTGGTAGGCCAAGTAATTCCTCAGGAAAAACATCAAGATAATCTCTTACCACCGGAATATCTTCAATAACATATTCCTTCTTCCCAATAACAACAGAGGCTAGGAAAGCCGCACAACCCTTCTTCAACAATCTAAAAGCTCGAAGAGCAGATATAAGATACGGAGGCTTAGAACGCCTAGCACCTTGGAAAACAAGTTGAGGGTGTGCCTCTCAAAAGACACTAACCCTTCCTTACACTTCACACTAACTCCATGCTTAGATAGCCAATCGGCTCTTAAAATCATGGTTGACCGGACCCCAACACTATAGCAGGTCCGATACCTAAAAAAATACTTTTTTAATAGTTTCAGACGAAACCATTAAGGGTTTCGGCCGAAACCGACCTGTTTCGGTCTGAAACCGGACGGTTTCGGCCGAAACCAGAGAGGATCACTATTTTTTTTAGTTTTTTGAATGGTTTCAACCGGTTTCGACCGAAACCGGTACGTATCGGTTTCGGTATCGGCCGAAACCGATATCGAAACCGATACTGCCATCCTTGCTTAAAATCACACCATAACCTTCCATGTCCATACGTATCACATCGGCAGGTAGATTACAATTATCAATTAAAACTTCACTTGCAAGATAAAATAATTTAAGCTCAGTACCTGCTCCTATTGGTGTAATGATAACTAAATCAGATTTTAACAAAGCAGGCTCCAAAGATAAAGTAGCAACAAACTTTTCGGGAAAGAATGAGTTGCACCAGTGTCGAATAGAACAAAGGCAAGTCTAGAATTAACAACAAGAATACCTTCCACCACTCCGCCTTCCTCGGAGGGTTCCGCTTCCATTAATGCATGCAAACGCCCTTGGCGCCTTGAACCTCCTTGCGCCCTCTCTTGTTGAGCTCGCTCCTTCATCAACGGACATTCGAAAATCTTGTGTTCCTGTCTCCCGCAACAAAGACAATTTCTGAGGAGCCTCCAGCACTCGTCAGATCAGTGATTGCCTTTATCGCAATGCTTGCATCGTTCTTGAGCGGGCACAGGTACCATCTGCTGGTTGCCCTCCTTCGATTTCTTCCTATCTTTAGAGAAATCACGGCCTACGCCAGGCCTCTTCTTTCAAGCCGCGGGTTTAAAACCACCGGAGCCACTAGCTTGCTCCTTCTTCACAGTTCTTCCTCTAACTCCATCAGCAAAGGACAACCCATCCTCTAATAACTGAGCCTTCTTGACCATCTCCGAATATGTTTGAATGTCCAGCATAGATAAGTGGGGAATAAAACTAGGCCTTAAGCCATTCATGAATCTCTTCGCCTTCATCTTCTCCGTGCAAACAAGATGAGGAGCATACCTTGCCAACCTGGAAAAGTGAGCTTCATACTCCGCTATACTGAGATTTCGCTGCGTCAATGTTGCAAAGTCGGCAGCCTTCTTCTCTCGGACTCTCTCGAAGAAATACTTGTCGTTGAAGAACTTCAAGAATTCGTCCCATGATACGGGCTCTTGCGGGCGAGTGGCCTCAATAGACCGCCACCAGGCTCTAGCATCCTTCATGAGTTGGAATGTCGCCAAAAGGACCTTCTCCAGATCCGTACATTGCATCACACGGAAAATACGCTCTAATTCCTCGATCCAGTGCTCGACCTCGTCCGGATCCGTCGATCCAAGGAATCTAGGGGGATTTAAGCTTCGGAAACTCCGATATAGATCTCCTGCGCCATGGTGCGCCGCTCCTTGCGCCATCTGTTGGAGAGCCTGAGTCATCCCTTGCATAGTGCGCTACATCTCACGCCACTGAGCTCTCTCGGCCGCCATGGGTATTAATCAACCTTCAAAACAAGAATAAGTAAGTTATCTTATTTTAAGAATAAGTCTATTTAACTTATTAAACTTGTTTAACACTTAGCCCGTGGCTCTACCTATTCTCACCAGTGAGGTGTACATATCGACTTAAGTTATGGGTCCTATAGACTAAGACTTTCTAACCTAGGGTCTTAAATAAACCTAGGCTCTGATACCACAAAGATTGTCACGCCCCGATGCGGAAACTCAGAGCGCGACAGTCATAATCATTCATTCAATCATAGCAAAATCGGAAATTCAAAGGAACAAGACACCATAATTCCACCAAAAATGAACTTTATTAATAATCAAGAAAAATTCCAAAGTTTACATATACCAGCCTCCAACTTACTGAGACATAAAAATTACAACTTCTTTCTTGACATAACATACCTCAAACTTTCTTATGACTAAGACTCTTTACATTTGGACCCTTTTTAACAGACTCTAAAGAAAACTTCTAGGAGGTCACTCAATGATCACTCCAATCTCAGCCCGTCCGATTGAGGTCTTCATCATCAGAACTACCTGAAAAACATTGAAAAATACTATGTGAGAGAACGCTCAGTAGGGATTACTCCTCGTTAACCAAGCAGGTATAAGTAATTAATTGTTTTATGCAATATATCTATATGCCATGATATGAAAATCACATGTAAATAAAAGGACAATGAAAGATACAATATGACATGATCGATAAGGAAAGAACTATAGAAGTACGAGACAATATCAAGGAATAAGCTATAATAAGGAAAATAGATCATTAAAGAATTCAATGATAAACTAGCACAACACATCAATGGACTAGACATTAGGATGAACATAACATTAGAATTGACCCATTAACATTGGAATTTCAATAACAATTTACCCTTCCGGGTTAAGGGCAATAATTTATTCAAGTAGATCATTCATTCATTTGGAAATGTCTAGCATTAATCTTGCGTTGGGTAGATGCAATGTCAACACCCCATTAGATCAATATTCTTGCGGTTAATGAGTAATTCGGGTGCTCCTCTCAGGACCTGACCGGGCCCTATCGCACTGGCATTATGGTTGATTGGACCATTGGTCACAATCCGTTAGTTTCTAGACAATTCCATTCATCCATTAGTGGCCAATGAATCCAAAGAAGTTATGTTCCAGTAGCATGAAAATAATCAATAATTATAGGTCATTACAATCTCAAGGATCTCGTTGAAATATAAACTAAGTTAGAATTTAGATCAAATTCATGAAAAATTCCAATAAGGTCAAGCAAAAAGATACAAGACTCTCAATGGGTCAAGGGAATTGAAGAAATATGCCAGGCATAATGAACCTCGGACTTCGAAACATGCAAGCACTCAATCATTACAAAAACTCGATCATTGGAAACACTGGATGAACGTGGCCGGTCAGAGGGCCGCCTTCTGATGAACGCGGTCAGGGTGGACACCGCCTTCATAGAAGAACGCGGTCGGACCGAAGGCCGCGATCCACTCAAGGGGGGTTGAAAGAACACGGTCTCTGATCAGACACGTTCTCAAACAGAGCATGAACGCAATTTGAAGGTAGGCCGCGTTCAGAACAGACTCACTAGATCGCTGATAGAACCTCGTTCTATCCTTCCAAAGGCCGGCTGCACCCTCTCCTACACAATAGTAGGGTTGTCAAGGGGCCGGGCCCGGGCCGGGCTTGGGCCCGACTTATCAATATTAAAGCCTGAGCTCGGCCCGGCTCGGCCCGACATAAGTCAGGCCAGGTCAGGCCAGGCCCGACACTATTTAAAAAATACAAAGCCCGACTAAAGCTCGGCCCGACAACTTAAATAAAATAATAAAAATAATAAAAATTAATATATTTAATAATAGAAAATTTATAATCTCACTAAATTAATTAAAATTTTGATATTAATTACATAATTGGTGTGAAAAGAGAATTTTGAATTTTCTAATTAAGTAAAATAATATAATTTTAACTAAGTAGTTTTTAAAATTTGAAGTGAGAATAAAAAAAGAGAACGGGCCGAACTCAAAGCCCAAGCCCGGCCCGCGGGTCTAGTCGGGCTGGCCTTTTAGGCCCGACTAAAAGCCTGCGGGCCGAAAAAGACCTTGCGGCCTGACCCGAAATCCGGCCAAGCCCGCGGGCCGGTCGGGCCGCCCGGCCCATTGACAGCCCTACACAGTAGGACGTGGATTCCAGTGGTTTTCAGGGTTTTTAGGGTACAACCTGCTCGACGTCCTAGTGGGAATCCCAAGCTCGCGGAGACTTACGGAGGCCTCGATGAAGAAAGTTCCAATCTGACGGAAGGAATATCCGGCGGAGGGTCCTAACCTCACCAAGAATTATGTTCCTATCACACTACAGAAACCAATACCAAGCGGTAGGTCATTATCACCGGGGTGATAAAACCTTCAAGCAAATCACTATAGAATCTATTATTAAACACCGGTCAATATCATATGCGTATGCAAGAGTAAGAATCATGCTATGAGATGCATATGTTTCAAGTTTCCAGATCACTTCTACTCGCTTAAGATAGCATGGAGATAAGGGATTTCATGGAATTATAAGGAACATAGAACATGATTCTAACTTTAAGAATTAACTTCGTTTCATGAGAGCCTAGATGTTTAGTGCGTTCAGATGTTATGCGTTCAGATGTTATGATCAGTAGAAACCACATGATATCAAACCTATACATGTCAAGAAATCAACTGGAAAAGCTAGGGTTTCCAAAAATAACTCGTTACAGAACGCGGTCTGTATTGGGGGCGCGATCAGATCGCGGTCCATATGGAGGCCGCGTTCAATTAAAAATAACTATTTATAAAAAATTTCACAGTGAGAGGAAACCATGGTCTATAAAATAATCTTTACGGTCGCGGTCTAGGAGGAAACCGCGTTCAAAAAAAGTTAAATAATTCTTTATATTAAAATAATGCAAACGGAAAAGCTCGTGGAATTTAAAAACTCAATATCGCGGTCTATCGTAGGGCCGCGTTCAGAACGCGGTGCCTGTTAGTGCCGCGTTCACGAACAGAAACTCCGTTCCGGCACGGGACGAAGCAACATGCCCTAAATCATCAAATTCATGCATTATACTTGATAAAAGCTGGGCAAATAGCATTCTAAATCCTCTACACATGCATATGAATACGATTTGCAACGTTAATTTGTTTGTGCCTGAGAAGAAACCTACTTTGGACTCGATCTAACGAAGGGGACGACAAACTCCGGTCGCTTCTCGAACGTCTCCAATCCTCGCCGCCTCCTTCCAAATCCGATCCCCTCCTTCACCTCCACGCCTTGGCACGAACTAAGGGGTCGTCTAGGGTTCGATTGGGTCCTTATTTATAGGGGTTTAACCTCCCAAACTCAATCGAATCAAGGGATAGAATCCCTCTCCGAAATACACCAAAAATCTCGGTTTCTTACTCTATCTAGCGCCGCCCTAGACAATCCAAAACCCTAATTAGGTCAGGATTTTGAAGGATAAGATTCATCTCCAATTGGGCTAAGGGTTTCCCTAAGGTTTTAGGCCCAATTAGTTAGGTTTTCACCTATCAATTTAGGGTTTCCCCCAATTAGTTTGATTTCAGGGTTTTGGCCCATTATTACTAATATTATTTATCCAATTAGGCCTTAATAAATTCTCAATTAAGCCCAATTAGCTTATCCATGATTTATCCAAAATTTACATTTATTTTGGTTAATTTATTTACACACTTATATAATTATATTTATTTTATTGTGAAGAATAATTCCTTATTTATAATTTATACCTATATATTTTATCGGGTTACTACAAAAACAGAGTATCGGGCCATGGCGCATAGCCTTATTGAGATGTTGTGGCTCAAACTCTTTCTCTAAAACCTCGAGGCTCAAGTTCATCTTCCATTGAAGCTCTATTGTGACAACCAAGCCGCTGATAACATTACCAATAATCATGTCCAGCATGATAGGATGAAGCACATTGAGATTGCTATTTCATTCGAGGGAAACTTGATTCTGGATTTCTGGGGAGCTTTGTATGCCGTACATTCAGTCTGCGGACCAACTTTCCGATGTCTTCACCAAATAGTTGGCACGAGATCAATTCACTTCTGTACTATCCAAGCTTTGCATGATTGGCATCTATGCTCAGCTTGAGGGAGAGTGTAGACAAAACTAAGGGAATTTTCTATACTTTTCTTTTTTTCAGGGTTTATGCTTATTCTATGACTGGAATATGTCCCAGACACAGTTGCCCCTCACTGGAGGGTAATTTAGTCATTCTTGTAAACCAGGTTGACTATAAGTACAAGTTGAGAGGGATCAGCCTGATCAATTAGATCGATCCCCTGTTTTGGGACTTCTCCCTTGCGGTCGCCTCCTTCCCCCTTCTCCTCCATTTTTCCCACCATCATGTGACATTTCATAGGCATCTAGAGACATGAAGCAACATATAGACAAAGCCTAGCCAGAGAAAAAGCGGAAGCAATTCTGCCCCCTTTGTTTGGTCCGTGGAATTGGCCCCCTTACCTCTAAAGTTTTATGTCTATCATATCATAGTTACCCATACATGGTTGAACATATAAATATGCATTTGCAACAATTAACTAAGTAATGAGATACAAAAATAAAGGAATCACGTACAACAAACAATATCAGAAATGTTAAATTGTGAAAGCTGTTGCATCTAGACATTGATGACTGCATAAACAGTCAAGATTCCATTAGTTAAATACACGGTAAACTTCAATGTTCTGACACAGAAAGCACATAGGAAACAAACCTGTCTGTGGCTTTTAAAATGATCATACAAAGGTTTAAGATTGAAATGACACTAACAATTTCGCTAAATTTCAATGTGTAAATTATGTACCTGGCGCCTATCAAATAGTGCTGAAAGATTCAATCCCTGTGACAAGGTAATCATCTCAAATGCATTCATTATAAGAGGACCACCTTCATTATGTTGCATTTGCTCAGAAACAAAATGATCCTACAAATCACATAGTGACAGAAGATTTAAACTATAGAGGTGTTGAAGAAAAAAATACAAGAGAACAGTTTCAGTGGGATTTAATGTGACAGGAGAAATATGTTCAAGGAATATCAGTGGCATCTCAAGAGATAAAATTTGACAAAATATAACTCTGTACAGAAATGGGAAGACATATTCATTCCAGTCAATGAGAATGTACACTTGATAACACCAAATAAGCAAGAAAACTACAGCAGCTGACCTCAATGTCATCAAAAACAGCACGGACATCATCCAAATTAACTTCTTCCTCTTCTCCATATCCAACAGGAAGGTAGTTCTTCTTGAACCACTCATCATTTTTTATCTCTTTAATCTGAATGCGCTGCAAGCAGATGGCAACAGTCCATAAAATACAAAAATATGAACAGCGTAGGTGAACAAAGTAATCTTAGTTCTACCAGAAAACATTTCTCTCAATAATCTGCATACCATATGCAGGACTCTCGTAACACAAGTAGCCCGCATATCATGAACATTTGATTTTTAGAAGACACGAGGCATTAGATGTTTCTCAGTTTGATCATAGTATGCTTCTTGAAGTCCACTGTTTATGACTATTTTTGGAATTAATAGAAAGTGTTAATAAATCCATAGGGTGGAAATACCTAGTAAAAGAAATCAGTGACTATTATATCATGTGCTGTAATGTAGCAAAGAAAATAGACCTACTTTGTAACTGGAAGAAGTATAATGTTTTGACAGAGGATGGGGGTTTGAGTCTTACATAACCTTGGGAGATTACATCTATTCCTAGCTACACTTTGGGGTTATCTTGTAATCGTTTTCTTATATTAATAGATGAACTGTGGCCTTTTAGTCACTACTCACCTTAAAAGATTAGTAAAGGAGACAGCCTTCTGGTAAAGCTTAGCCATATTTGTAAGAGCAATTGAGAACTTTAAGCTAGGCAACCATCCATAATTTGAAAGAATTGCTGTCACCAGCTTGGAGGTGCTGACATGCTCCATGTCATTGTGAACTTATCTTCGTATTCTACCACATGACTGGTGTGCGTATGTCTCTGTTTTAGTCTTTTCTGACTAAAGCCCAAACTTTCTAATACAAAAATAAGCACAAAAAGGAAGAAGCTACAACCCAATAAGGATTCTGTAGCCCAATAGAAAAGATAACTAATATTCGGCCATGACATTCTCCTTTCTTTCACAACAAAGAGAATGGTAGCCCATAGTGAATTTATTTCTTCATCATCATCAGAGCCTTATCCCAATTATTTAGGGTCGACTACATGAATCATGTTCCGCCAAAGATTTCTATCAAGTGCTATATTCATATTTAAACCTAAGAAACTAATGTCCTTCCTAATAACATCGCACCATCACATTTTAGGTCTTCTCCGAGCTCTTTTACTAGCATCCGAATCGGTCACCTCTTTTAACCGGCACTGAGTTAGAGCGACGAAGCACATGTCCAAACCACCTAAGTCTATTTTCTCTCATTTTACTATCAATTGGGACTATCCCCAAGTCCTTACGGATACGCTCATTCCTAATCTTGTTTTTCTTAGTCTTGCCACTGTTGCACCCGTAATTTATCTCACAAAATTCCGGGATATTATCCTCGCATTGGACGACGTCTCTATTCGGCGTATCGCCGTCCTATGGAGTATTTCCACGCGGGGTTCAACATTGGGCGTATCGCCTCCCCACGGAGTATTCCCCCCATAATAGGGCTTCGTAGCCCGCATATTTCTGCAAATTATAGACCTCTCGCAGCAATCGAGATGGTCGGGAGCCGGATTCAATCTACTACGATTGTCAGGATCGTGTAGTTCCGGGAAAATCCCTAAGGGATGAAGTCTCCCTCCTTTGAACGTGTAACTACGGGCAAGGGAAGCTCCTACAAGAGGAAAAGAAACACAAAATGAGGTCTACGCACCAAGAACGAAGTCCCTCGCACGTGTACCACACAGCACGGACGACGACAAGTCTTCCCTTCACGCCCCACGGCACAAGGAAGACGACGAACGAACAAGATGGAGTGTTTTCCTCTCCCTCCACGTGGCGCAACGAGCAAACAAGGCTCCAAAAGCCCGTTTTTATTAAAACCAGACGAAGGAGGGACCCGTCCGGGGTCGGAGGGACCCGTACGGGGTCGCCTGCCCCCGGGCGGGCGCGGGCAGGGCCGGGCAGACCCGGGCGGGACCCACCAGGGGCCAACCAACCCCGGGGGGACCTACCCGGGGTCGATTGACCCCGGGGGGACCTGCCCGGGGTCATTCCACCCCGGGCAGGTCCTGCCCAAGGTCGAATGACCCCGGACAGGGTACCGCGCGGACCTGCCCAGGGTTATTTGACCCCGGGTGGGCCCGGGGTCATCCACCCAGGACCGCCCCCTCCTTCCCGCGCACGGAACAAAAAAAAAGAAAAAGGTGGGGGGGGGGGATGACCTTTCCGGGGTCATTTTCACCCCGTTTAACCCGTACGGGTCCAAACACCTCCGGGTGACCTCCCACTGCTATAAATAGACCCCCAAGGGTCCAGAAGAGGGGGATTTAACATCTTCAACCTACGGAGCATCTCCTACACACTTAAAGCATTTTGTTCGTTGTTTCGGTCCGTGAGGGGTAAGTCCCCGGGTCTAGTGTATATGTCCCTAAGGGGTATTTTTGTAATTATACCCCTCAGTGGGTCATGTTTGTAAGTTTCTATGTCCCGGGACGACTAGAATATGTAGTTCCGCCCACATAATGGGGGAATTGCGAAAATATCCCCCCCAAGTTCGTGAGAAACAAATATCCTGTTATTTGCAATTATACCCTGCAACTTCTTGTCATTGGGGCTACGCCCCTACTTCCCGCGTTAGTGCGGATCTTTGTACAGTCGACAATTCGCCGACAACTCTTGTACCCACTGTGACTATAAAATGAATCAGATGTATTTCACAAATCTCTCATGGATACCGGCCCGAGAAAATTACAAGAAAACCCCTAGGCTTTCAAAAAAATTGCATATATACCCCTCCTTGGGCAAGATTGACACATGTGAGCCTTCTATGAAGCCCTTGTCACTCCTTCAGCTCGGGGACGTTGTTAGCTCAGTCCGACGCTTGAGTGTCACCTCAACCTGGGCCCACGTAGGGTTTGGTAAAATTACCGACATACCCCTATGACTTAGAAAAGGCCTAGTTGCCCCCAAAACCCTCCAGAAACGGCCTCAATGTCTTGGGAAGCCAGGAACCCTATCCCACTTTCTTTCCAATCCGAAAATTTCGGGAATACCCTTGGCCTGGTAAAATTACCAAAATACCCCTGGAAGTGTAAAATTACCTAAATACCCCCAGGGTCCAGGGAACCTCCCGTGACTCCAGATATGCCTATGGCTCCTTCATAATCATCCTTCTGCTTCTAAATTTTAGGGTTTTGCCTAAATATAATGGGCCTCTATTGAAACCCTAACTCAGTAATCTTATCGGTTGGTGGTGAGTGAGTGGTCCTTATGAGTCCTTCAAACGAGCTAGCCCTCAACATCAGAACCCCTATAGAGGAGATTTTGGGACTTCCTTGACAGTTAAACAAAGGTGTTCAGACGTTAAGCCGATGTAAATCAACAATGACTTCAGTCAGTGGGGAGAGGTCCAGCACCCGAACCCAAATCGTCTGATACAATGCGCACCCACGGAATAAACCCCCACATATAGGGGAAATGTCTCTTTTCAAAAAGAACATCTTTATGTTTATTATTTTTCTATGAAAAATTCCGTGGTCCACAGCCACACATCCATCTGAGCATCCACATCTCTGCTACACACATTTTGTGAATGTGTTCCTTTCATACTGTCCAACACTCGATACCATATAACAAGCAGGTCTCACAGTCGTTCTATAAAAATTCCCTTTGAGTTTCACAGACATACGACGATCACAGAGGACTCCTGATGCGCTTCTCCATTTTAACCAGCCTGCCTTAATCCTATGTGCAACATCGTCATAAATCTCCCCATTCTCTTGTACGATAGACCTTAAGTACCGAAAGCTACTACTCTTCGAAATATTTTGTCTATCAATTAGAACCATGTCTTCTTGTATTACTCTCCCATTACTAAAATTACAATGCATAAATTCTAACTTGCTCCTACTAATTTTAAAATCTTTAGACTCCAAGGCATACCTCCAACGCTCTAACGTGACATTTAAAACATCAATACTCTCATCAATTAAAACAATATCATTTGCAAATAACATACACCAAGGGATATCATCATACAATTATTTTGTTACTCCATCCATAACTAAGACAGAGATACGGACTTAGTGCAAAACCTTGATGCAAACCTATAGAAACTGGAAATTCATAAGTCTCTCCAGCAATAATTTGAACACTAGTAATACCTCATGAAAGGAAAACCAATTGATAAATTGCACAGAGAAAAGGAAAAATCAATTCACCATCACCCAGGGATAGAATTATAGTTATGTATACCTCATGAAACCTCCGTACAATGTATGGTCCACAATGCTTGATACAAAGTCCCTATATATGCCCTAGATAAGATTCCTAGATCCTAGTATGTATGCACTGTATCAAATTCCCCATTCCAAAAAAAATAAACAATAAAAAAGAACATTTTCATTGGATGATTTGGAACTGTATAGAATTATTTCATCTAATCATTGTCATCAGAGCCTTACCCTATTTGTTTGGGATCCACCTACCTGAATTATATCCCGTCACTTGTGGGAGTATTTTTTTCCTTTTAATTATTTGATTCGTTTTAGGTGTGATGATTATGACACTGACTCAGAGTGATTTAACATCACTATAGAATTCAGAATTCAATCCTCAAGAGAAGTCAAATGAGGGTTTCAGGGACTTGGAATTAGTCCATATGTTTTGGATCTAGCATGTAGATCCGTGCATTGGACCTCTCCCTACCAGCCTTGGCCAGTGTTAATTACATAAATCAAATGATTAAACATTCTTGATTAACCATCAAATAATGCCCTAAAAATAAAGTGGACTGACAAATGAACGTGCAAGTTTATTTGAGGCCATGTACTTCAAATTTGAACCCAAAAGCTACACCATACCCTTGATTTGTTCATGAGATTTTGAAAGGGCGGTTTTTGATGGTTTTGAATTAGGATTAAGTGAACATAGCCAGCATGAAACAACAAGGGCACAGGGGATCAATCCTAAGAAGGCTTTGGGGTATTAGTATTGGGAATGGAATGATAAGGGCCAATTTGGGGTTGGTGATGAGTTGAAATTATCTTCGTGCAGATTTCTTTCATGGATTTCATGTGTTTTTTGATCATATGAGGAGCACTTCAGCCATCTTTCCTTGTGTAACACATTTCTAGAAAAAATCTTCTTATTGAAAGACCTTTGCCCATTTTAATAGGTATTCTCTAATTTTTGCCCGAGTGTTACTGAATTTTATAGTTTTGTTGCATTGGGGATATTTTGGTCATTTCACATATTATGAACAAGTTTATTAATTCAAGAGGAGGACCCGGGGTGGGTCAAATGGTAGAAAACCCCTGCCAAAGAAGTAGGAGGTCCTAGGTTCAATTCACCCCCGGGGGGATTTTACCTGATCATGTGCTCAATCCTCGAGGGGTGTGTGGCCCAGGGTTTTCTAGTTCGTCAGGTTCCTCATCACCAAAAAAATATATATTAATTCAAGAATCTAATTTTGTCAATGTTATGAGAAGGGTGTTGAAATTTTGGCTCACATTCATGATGTCGATGATGTTCAACAATGGTGGATTGAAGACACAAATCACCAATTTAACTTAATGGCATCTTGACTTATTTTTTTGGAAGGTGACTACAAGCCACATTTCATTAAAGAGAAGAAAAAAACAAAACAAGATGCACAATACAAGCAAAAAAGACAAATAAGAATGTGTCTACCAAGCTGGTAGAGACACCAGCCACCCTACCCCGGAAAGAAAAGAGAGAGACCCAATTACGTAAGCATCCTATGCCATTCCCCGATTCTACGTGGTAAAGAAGACTAAACACTCCTCCCGTGCACACTAACATTCCAATAGTGGGTACACAAGGTATAGGGTTTCTGCACTTGGGGGGTCATGTTCTAGTGGTTGAACCTCTCGCCAGAGATTGGCTTTGGCAGCTTAGGTGTTGGGGCTCGTCGCCAAGGGGGTCGGGCCGCTGGCCTGCCACCCACCTGCTTCAACTGTGGCCATCGAGGGCACATTCGCCGCTTCTGCACCAGGAAGGGGGAGGCTCGGGCTAAAACGGCCAGTGGTCGTCACTCCTTTGCGGCTGCAGTCGTGAACAACCAACAGCTGAAGGTGTCGGGGAGCAAGCGTTGGCTTGACAAGGGGGAGATCTCGGTGGAGCCCCTCCAAGGCCGACTCGCCTGGCTCCAGTGGTGCCTCTGTGTTTCCCTTCTGGATGGATCAATGGAAGTCGAGGTGATCAGAAGCCGACTCGTGGAGGTGGCGGGTGGCTACTGGGAAGTGGCGAGGGTGGCTTTGTCCACCTTCATGGCGCTCAAGCAAGATGAGGAGTCTGTGTCCAGGAAGGTCGCCGCGGGTTGCTTGGCCGCCAATGGAGCCATGTTCCGTCTCCAAAGGTGGTCAGAGGCTAGGGGAACCTTCCCCAATCCGTCGGCTAGGCGTTTCCATGTGGTCTTTGAGGGGGTGCCCTTGCCAAGGAAGGCAGTATCGGTTTCGGTACCGGTTTCGGCCGATTCCGAAACCGATACGTACCGGTTTCGGTATCGGTTTCGGTTTCGGCCGAAACCGGTTGAAACCATTTTAAAAACTAAAAAAAATAATGAAAATGTCTGGTTTCGGCCGACACCGTCCGGTTTCGGACCGAAACAGGTCGGTTTCGGTCGAAACCCTTAATGGTTTCGTCCGAAACCATTAAAAAATAATGGTTTCGGACATGCTACAGTGATTTGGCCTGGTTTCGGATCGGTACCGGCCGAAACCGATACGTTTCGGCCGAAACGTATCGGTTTCGGCCGATACTGCCAACCATGGCCCTTGCTCCTCTGTGACGATGAGGGCATCGCCGTCCTTGCCCGAGGCTTCAGTCGGGTTAAATGGGGAAGCTTGGGATTTACCCTCTATAGCTTCATACCAGTGTGGTGGCCACGGTACTAGTGCCCAGTGCGGTGGCTATTTCGGCGGTCATCTCCGTCGACCTCGTCAGGGTGACAACTGCCGTTCGACTGTGGATGTAGGGCGAGCTCCAGGGTGCGCTGCCGGCTCTAGGGTTTCAAAGGTCTCGGCAAGAGGTAGGGGATGACATTTTGGCGGTCAATTCGAATCGACCGCATTGTAGTTGTGGTCCGATGCAAGCCGGTTCGAACTGGGCCGGCCCTTCCTCCTCGTCTGCTGGGTGTGGTAGGGTAGCAGGCTGCTGGTGGGTACGAGCTTCGAGTTTTTTACCTGTGACTTACCCGTGAGACCGGTTCTTACCGATTCGCTTGGACCCGATATGGGTCTTCTTCCCCACCCGTTCTAGCCCGATGCTCGAAGTCAATAGCCACAGCAATACCTGCCGGTGAAGGTCCGGCCTCTGCCGATCGTCCCCACTTCACCGTTGGCTAGTCACCACCGGAACTGTCCGTCATCCTCCCCCGTCCAGTCGCGGCAGGGGGCAGGAGAGAAGCTCACGGCGGTGATGGCATCTCCTGCAACCAACGACCAGAAAGGGAAACAGAAGATAAGGGAGGCACTGTCGACCGTGTCAAAGGCAGGAAGGGGCAACGGCGATCCCTTGTCTGGCCAGATAGCGTTGCAGAGTCAGCAGGCCCCTCTGGGAGTCTGGGTGGGCCGATTCCTACAGCTCATCCGTCCGTGGAGTCCACAGCGGCGAAGTCCTCAGTGGAGGATTGCCCCCAGTCAACGGTAGACATCCTGCAGCTGGTCCGGACGGGCTGGGTGGGCCTCCTTTAGGGGGATGAGCAACAGAAGGATGAGGAGGCAGCTTTGACGGAGGAGGAAGTAGTGCCCCAGGCCTTATCGGGAGGGCCAGTGACCCTGCTCATAGCGGGGTAGGAGCCGAGGGGGGGGTGTTGGCTTAGCATGGAGGAGTTGAGGGAGATGGTCGGGGAGGTAGAAGGAATAATGGAGGAGAAGGTGAGGGAGTTAACTGAGAAGACGGGATTTTCCTTTGAAGCTGGGGCAGATAAGGACGTCAAAGGGGAGTTCAACAAAATCATCAAGAGGTGGTGCGCCACAAGTTTGCAGGAAGAGAGGGTGCAGCAGAGAAGAGGGAAGAAGGGGGAGGCGAGGGGGAGGAGGAGAGCAGCATTCTATCTTTATGAGGATTGTCTCATGGAACGTTAGGGGGCTTGGGGGGACGGAGAAGAAGAGGGCGGTAAAGGAGTTGGTTAGGAGATGTAAGATTGACATTCTTTGTATCCATGAAACTAAGTGCGAAGGGAAGGGTGAGTCTCTTTTGAGGGAGTTGGGGGGGTGGGGGGACGAGAGTTACAATGGGCATTGTAGCCCCGGCGGTTGGTGGGTCTAAGGGGATTATGGTTCTTTGGAACCCCTTTGAGGTGGATGATGTGGTGGTGGATAGGCATGTGAATAGATGGACTATCTACCTTCATTTCACCAGTGTGAGGGATGATTTTTCATGGGATTTCACTGGTATGTATGATCCACAAGGAAGGGAGGACAAGTGTATGTTATGGGAGGAGTAGATTAGCCTCCACCATTCCTCGGGGAGGCCGTGATGCGTGGGAGGAGACTTCAATGTGGTGGCTGCACCTTAGGAGCGGTCGGGGGAGCTTGGCAATGTAGGGGAGATAAAGGACTTCTTAGCTTTCGTCGAGGAGGCGGCTCTGGTGGACATCGGCATATCACATGGTCTCTTCACCTGGTCCAACATGCAAGCAGATGCTTCTTGCTTGAGGTTGGATAGGTTCTTTGTCTCTGTAGACTGGGAGAATCACTATCCTCATGTGCAGGTGCTTCTGTTGGCTAGAATGGTGTCTGACCACAAACCCATTCTCTTGAAGACCAACCGGATATAGGACAGGCGGTTCTCCTTCAGGCTTGAAAGATTCTGGTTCAAGAAGACAGACTTCATGGACACTGTCAGGGGAGCTTGGTATTCACAGGTTGCTAGGCGCTCTGCCATGGCCACTCTAGTGTTGAGGTTGAAGCATACTGCATAGATTATGAAGACCTGATGGGCAGATAAAACCCTCCCGGACAAGGCAGCCAAGGACAAAATTCTACAATAGATTGAGGGATTGGATAGTTTGGAGGAGGCAGGATTGCTGGATGCATAGAAGAGGACCCTTCAAGACTCCTTGAGGTGTCAATTTGAGGAGATCCTCTCTAGGGAGGAAATCTATTGGAGGCAAAGATCTGAGGATAGATGGATTAGAGAGGGGGACAGGAACACTGCTTACTTCCAATGCATCGCTTCAGGGAGGAGAAGAGTTAAAATTATTACTTGTATTAGAGTGGGGGAGCTTTCTATCTCTTCGAATGAGCACATCAGGGGTTTGGCCAGGGACTACTACTCCATACTGTTTTCTAAGGAGGATCACTTCAGACCCACGATAGCACATGATCTCCTTCCTTACTTATCTTCTGATGAGAGGGAGGATCTCAGAGCTTTACAGAGGAGGAGATTCACCAGGCAGTTTCCTCTCTTGCAAGGGACAGAGCACCAGGACCAGATGGCTTCCCATTGGCCTTCTTCCAGCACTATTGGGATGTCATCAGTTATGACTTGGTGGCAGCAGTTAGAGAGTTTCAGGAGAGGAGGGCACATTTGGAGGCTATTAGTAAAACCCTCCTTGTCTTTATCCCTAAGAAGCATGGAGCACAAGATTTCAAGGACTTCAGGCCCTTCAACTTATTGAATGGTACATATAAGATCGTCACCAAGCTGCTAGCAGGGACACTGGATAGAGTCATGGACAGACTGGTCAGTTGCTATCAGGGAGCCTTCATCAGGAGGAGACATATACAAGATAATTTTTTGGTGGCCCATGAGTGCTTGCATGTCATGAAGACTCAAAAGAGAAAAGGAGTGGTCTTGAAGCTAGATTTTGAGAAGGCTTATGATAGAGTCAATTGGCTTTGCTTGTTTGAGGTGTTGAAGAAGATGAGCTTTGGGAATAAGTGGATTGGATGGATCCGAGATTGTATCTCATCTGCTTCCTTTGTTGTGCTAGTCAATAGGAAGCCGTCTACATACTTTTACAGTGGTAGAGGGCTCCGAAGACCCTATATCTCCCCTCCTTTTTGTTCTGGTGGCTCATGTCCTTAGCAGGGTGTGGTAGAGAGAGTTTCACAATCACCCACTTACGGTATGCTGATGATACTATTTTGTTCCTGGGAGAGGGTGAGCAGCACCTTTATGTGGCTAGACTTCTTTTGGAGTTGTTGGAGGAGACCACTGGCTTGAAGGTTAACTTCAATAAGAGCTTGCTTGTTGGGGTTAATATGGATGATATGCCTCTCCTGCAGGTGGCGCGCATCTTGGGTTGCCAGATTGTTATATTCCCCATTTCATACCTGGGCCTCCCTTTGTCCCCAGGTACTCTACGGTGTGATGGCTCTCTATTATACAAAGTTATAAAGCTAAATTGGCTGGATGGAAGGCTAGACTGCTGTCATACAGGGGGAGATTAGTCTTATGCAGATGAGTATTGAACAGCTTACCTATCTACTTTCTTTCAGTGTTCCGGATTCAGAGGACTATGCTGCAGAGGATTGCGTCCATTCAGGGGATATTCTTCTAGCATGGGAGTGGGGGGAGATGTAGGAGATGGCATGACATCAGGTGGAGGAGGGTGGCCGCTAGCAAGGAACAAAGGGGACTGGGGATCAAGGATGTGGGAGATTTTAATTTGGCCCTCTCATGCTAGTGGCTATGGAGATTGGGGACAGGGGATGATGAGCAGTGGGCGAACCTTGTCAGGCAGAGGTACTATAGTAGGAGGAGGGTTGGGAACTTGGACACTCCACCCATATCCTAAACCTCCCCCATCTGACGCGACATTTTGACTTGCAGAGGCATCATTTCCTCTAGCGTTTGGGTCCGACCAGGGAAAGGCAACAGGTGCCTTTTCTGTGAGGACAGATAGTGCGGTGAGCTCTCTTTGGAGGTGTCTTTCCCCAGCCTCTTTGCTGTCGTTGTTGACCCTTTGGGAACGGTGGACCGGGCTTTTGACCCCCAACTTTCAAGGGGCACCTGGGCGCCAACTTTCAAGAGGGATCTTAGGCCGACAGATGGAGGAGTTCCAAGACCTCCTTCTTCGCCTCCTTGACTTTGCCCCACATTCTCTCAGGGAGGATGTGTGGACTTAGAGATGGAGTAGGGAGGGGTCTTTCTCAATTCGGTCTACCTACACCTTTATATCGAACGGAGGGATGCACCACAGTCTTGCCACGCATATTTGGAAACTGAGGAGCTCGCTGAAGGTGAAGATCCTCACTTGGAAGATTTCTTACAGAGGCTCACCACCCGTGACCAGCTGGTTCGCTTCGTCCCCAGTATCCAGTGGACTTGCAGCTTGTGTGGGGAGGACGATGAGATCCTGGACCACCTGTTCGTAGGTTGCTCGTACTCACGGGAAGTGTGGGATGCATTGGCTTCGAGGGCTGGCTGCCATATTGCCCGCCATATGGAGGTGTCTCATTTCATCAGTACTTGGGGTAAGACTTGGCCCCTCAGAGGAGATGCAATTGTTTGATGGCTGGTTCTTCGTGCCACTCTTTGGTCTTTGTGGGGTGAACGGAACAATAGAATTTTTAGAAGGGAGACTAGAGCTGAGGAGTCTCTTGTTTCTTTTATTTGTGCTAGAGTGAGGGAATGAACAGAGTTGTTTTGTAATGTGAATTTCCTCAACTCCTCTGTTTTTGTTTTGTTGGGGGGCTAGTGAGGTCCATACCATCTTGGTGTGATCTCTTTGTATAGGGATTTTTTGGGAGTTGCTCGGCCATACTTATACATCCCTTACTCTTTTTGATTTAATACAATTGTGGTACTAACTTTCAAAAAAAAATCCAATAGTGAAGATAATGAATGCAGTTCATGATGATTGTAGGAGGACATCTGAAGTCATTGTAGAAAACTCTATTATTCCTCTCCCTCCAATTTGACCATAGCATGGCTGGAAGGCACATCATCCAAATTTCCTTTTCCTGCTCAACTGGGTTGTGCTTGCTCCAGTCTTTCATAAATTCTCCCATGCCTTGACTTCTCACCTGCTTCACGTTAACCATCTTGAAGAGTTGTAGCTAAACTGTTTCCATGATTCCACAACTGAGAAAGAGATGACCTATGTCTTCCTTATAGCACCCACAAAAGACACAGATCTGGTTGATGTCTGGTTTGAACTTCACCACCCTCTTAGCTGTGGAAAGTCTTCTCCATGCTTTCTTCCAGAGGGATATTCTGATCTTGAGAGGAAATTTGCTGTTCCACACCTGTTTGTGCCATGGGACCTTCTTCCCTCCTTCCACTAGAACCCTTATAGCTGATTTGACTGAGAACTGTCCTGTCCTATCCCATCTCCACCTTCTTGTATCTGTCTTCTCTAGAATCAAGTGTTATCTGACCATGAAGACAACTGTAAAAATTCTTGCATTTCAACTTCATTCAGATTTCTGCGGAAGTTCACATTCCATTGGTGGTTTATCCCTGCATCTGCCCATACTGTACATATCTTGAACCCTGTTATAGTTGTATGCTGTAGAGGTTGGGAAATGTTTCCTAAGGAGAGCTATTGTTCATCCATGGATCTTTCCAAAACCTTGTTCTGTGGCCGTTCCCCACCTGTATCTCCGGTTAACATCTATAAAAGTTTCTACCGCAGAGTATGTGCCTCCAAATTGCAGATAAATGGTTGCTATGGCCCACCTCTGAAAACCAGCCTACATCCTCGTGATAGTATTTTTGTCTGATAATTAATTTCCAGAGTCATATCACCTGTATCCATTATCCATAGGCATTTCGTCAACGAAGGCTTGTTGATTATGTCTAAAGACATTAATCCTGCTCCACCTTCCTCCTTAGGCCTGCAAACATATTTCCAGGCAATCGGTTTTATACCTCTCTCTTCTGGTCCTTTTCCTTTCCAAAAGAAGGCTGGTCTCATAGATTCCAGTCTGCGAGAAACTGCCCTGGGGATTCTGAGTATTGAAAGATAATTGCCAAACTGGATAAGACAGCCTTTGATAAGATCCAACAACTACCTGCTGAAAGGATTTTACCTTTCCAGGTAGTTATTATATCTCCAAATCTCTTAATAATCTCAATCCAATCAGCTATTCTTAAGCTTCCATCAGTAAGAGGAAGTCCCAGGTATTTGATAGGGAATGATCTCCACTTAGCACTTAGAATATGAGTTATGAGCTCCTTTCTATCACCCCTGACATTAATTTCCACCATCTGAACACATAGGTTGTAGATGTTTGGATTATGAAGCATGAGGGTATCAGAACTAAAGGCATATTTTTTAGCCCCGCTTTGGTAAAGGTTTAATCCTGGGTTAGCTCAATATTAACCCAGGACTAACCAACTTTGTGATTTGATTACCAAATCCCCCGGATTAGGGTTAAGCGGGTATTAAACGGGTGTTAACACCCGATTTCGAATCCACCTCCTGAGGTGGGTTTCGAAATCGGGTCTGTCCAAATGGTGATTCTGCCCTCGCGAAACCCATTGATGGCGCCTCTGTCGCCTTGGATGTCGCACCGCATCGGGACCTCGCGAAACACTTCTCCCTCCCCCACGCATCGTCGTCCTCCTGCGAAACCCTCCCCTGAGCATCGATCTCGCCTTCGACCTTCCACATCCGGAGGTGCGAAACCCTTCCCCTTCTCCTTACTTTCTCCCACGCCGTTTCTCCTGCGTACCCATTCCCCCCTACTAAACTCTCTTCTGAGCACCGAGCTCCCTGCGACCCACGCCGTTGCTTCCGTGCCGTGGTTCCTCCGGAGGTGATCAAAGCCGTTCGGCCTCAAGCGATCGATGTCGTTCGTCCTCGCAGGTCCATGATGTGTGTGCGACCCACGCGGCAGATTGGGACTCTGTGGTTGTCCTAGGGTTTCAAGGTGAATGCTTCGTTCTACCTTCTTCCTGCGACGGGGAGTGGGAGAGAATCCCTTCCGCCTGCTACGCATAGATTGTTGCAGTCTACACCTTTCTCGTGAGTGAACATCTGACCTTCCTTTCCTTTTAAGCACATATGTCGCCCTCGCCCCCTTCTCAGCTGCTCTTGGCTTCATCATGTCGACCTCTCCCGAGTCTCTCTTCCACTTCTGTGGTTGATTTCGGGTGACGGTGGTGTTACCGTTGTTGTCTCTGGCGAGCGTCATTCTGTCCCCATTGTGTGTGGATCAGTGTTGTAGGTGCTGGTGTGCCGGATCCGTTTGTGATGTCGTTGTTATCAAACTTCATTGCTACCCGTAAGTGTTTTCTTGTTGGGGATGCCCCTCAAAACATTGCTTGGTAGGTAACTTTGTGTCTTACTAATGTGTGTTAAAACTATGTCCTTGCTACTGTTAAAAATCTATAGTTTAAGTTTACTGCACAGAGATGTTACTTTGTAGATTTATTCGGTTGTCGTTTGGGGGTGGGGCGGGGTTGGATTGACAATGTAAATGTTGGTTTATTGTTTTATTATTACTATCTTTACAGAATGTGTGGAAATGTGTGGAGGAGTTATTGTCTCTTTATAATTATGTGATAATATTTATGTTCTTTCTTTATGTGTTAGCTTAGGATTTTTTTTGATAAAGGCAACAAAGATCTTTGCTATTGGAAAAATTCTGTTACGTGAGTTACAAATGTCATTGCTACATGCGTTGTTGTTACTTTTAAAAATCTGAACTGCACAGAGATGTTACATGTACCTTACACTTTGTGAATGTGTGTTAAAAGATTTACATTTATGCCAATAGCTCAGCCTTATGTTAAAAAAGTTGTAATTTACATGTAAGGTAACTTTGTGTCTTAATAATGTGTATTAAAACTCTGTCCTTGCTACTGTTAAAAATCTGTTTAAGTTTACTGCACGACATGTTTCTTTGTAGATTTATTCGGTTGTCGTTTAGGGGTGGGGAGGGGTTAGATTGACAGTGTAAATGTTGGTTTATTGTTTTATTATTGCTATCTTTACAGAATGTGTGGAAATGTGTGGATGAGTTATTGTCTCTTTATAATTATGTGAAAATATTTATATTCTTTCTGTATGTGTTAGGTTAGGATTTTTTTTAGACCGGCAACAAAGGTCCATGCTACTGTAAAAATTCTGTTCTGTGAGCTACATATGTCATTGCTACATGTGTCATTGCTACTGTAGAAAATATGTTCTGTGAGCAAGATTATCTTCTTTGCTTTCTTTGTAGAGTAGTTCATGGCGAACAGTAAGGGGAAACCGCGAGTAACCAACTTCACAACTAAGGAAGATAAGTTGTTATTAAACCTTTTGATCGACCAACATCACAAGAACACGTGCAACCAAGGCACATTCAAGTAACATGTATGGAATGATATTATAGGACCCTTTAATGATCAGACTAAAAAAGGGGTAGACAAAAATAATTTGCAAATCAGGTGGAAAATTTTGAAAAAACAATACCATACACTTGAACAACTGTTATCACGAACTGGTTGGGGATGGGACGACATCAACAAGATGCCTACGCCACCTGAGGAGGGTGCTTGGGCGGAGGCAATTGCGGTATGTAAGCTGTTATTACAACACAAATATAAAATGTCATGTTCCTGTTATAGGTCCACTATATCGTACTTAGGTTCTCTTCTTGTTTCGTAGGCCAACAACGAATACAAGAAGCTCTTAGGGAAGCCATATGAGTACAAGGCAGAAATGGACATTCTCTGTGATAATACCATGTCCAGAGGATGTTTAGGATTTGGAAGCACAATGGACAATGACTTGTCACAAAGGCGGTCTTGGGGAGATGAAGAGTCACCCCTTGAACAATTGGGTTCAGATGATTTAAGTCGTCGTCGATTTACTACCATGGGTCTTCAACCTAATGCTCCCCTAGTTGATCTGGAGATTGATTTTGACCCCTTATTCATGCCAAGCTCCCGTGGCTGCCAAGGTCCTACTCCATCGTCAGTGGGTGGATGCAGTGGCACAGGGGAATTCACTCCTTCACCACCTACAAAGCGGCGAAATGACGATGAGGCAACCTCCCCCAACAAGATGAGGACATGTGGCACACCCTCATACAAGACTGGTAGGGGAACACGTAATAAGAGGATGGAGAATGCCACCGATGCGTTAAACAAGTATTGTGTTATGAACAGCCATATGGCGGAGTTGTATAAAAAGCTTGGCACTGGAGAATCTTCTACAATTACCACCACTATGCAGTCATGCACAATCATAGAGTGTCTCCAAAAATTGAAGGAATTTCCAGGTTGCACTCAGGAAATTTTGTTTGCGGGTTCGGATCTTTTCCAAGACACTCATGTTCGATCTGTGTTCATGGCATTAGATGACGAGGACAAGTTGGCGTACAAGACATATCGCCTCCGTTGAGGCAATTTATTTCTGAGCGATGGCGTTCACCATGATAGCAGTCTCTCTATTTGTCTATCTTATTCTCCACCTAGTGGGACTTTAATGATTACAACATTTGGCATGTATTCTAATTTGGATGTTTCTTGTTCCTTTTATTTAGGCATGTACTGTTATGTGTTTGTGACATGTACTTTTAATTGTACCTTTGATGAAGACATGTACTATTATGGCTGTTTCATGTACCCTTCATTCAGGCATGTATTGGTTACAAATGCATGCAGGGTGTGACACAGTTGGATCATGGGGAAGTATAAGTGCTATGTGGTGTGGGTTGGCCGTTGCCCGGGTGTGTACTACACTTGGGATGAGTGTTACGCACAGGTGAATGGGTTCTCTGGTGCGAGATACAAGGGATTTACATCAATTGAAGACGCGAACGATGCATTCCGAGCCATTGCCACAACGAACTCTACTTTTGTGACCTACGCAAGCGGAGTGGTGGCAAGCAGGAATGACGTGAACCCTTATCTTAACAACCTGCCCCAGAGGGCTACCCCTATTGTTATGCATCACCTATCTATCATTGTTATCCTTTTCATTATCGTTCTCCTCCTTTTCGTCATATTGATTGCCATCTTCATCATTCTCGTTCGTTCCTATTGAGTTTAATGTGTCAGTTAGTCTATGATATGATTTTCATGTATTTTCTATTGCTTTGAATGGCTCAAGATGTCTGTCTACTTGTATTTTCCTCAATGACAGTGCATGTTGTATCTTGTAATATAACATTTGTCATATCTCATGCATGTGTATGACAGGATATTATGGATGCAAATATTTTAATGCGTCAGCTAATGTGCGAGGGGGTTATAGTTTTACAAAACATGAGTAATCTTATAGTGGAAGAATTATTAGATGTGATGGCTGAAGAAATTAACGATGTGCGTGTGCCCAGACCTATGCATACATCTAAGTACACAGGACATGTGTGGGTACATGACATATTAAGGGGTCATGAAAAACGATGGTATAACATGTTCAGGCTAAACCAAGCTACGTTCATTCGTTTGCGTGATGTCCTGATACGTAGGGAATTGATTAAAGACAATCGCTTTGTCACTGCAACAGAGCAACTGGCGATGTTTTTATACGCAATGGGTCACGGTGTTGCGACGGGTGCCATGTGTGAGCATTTCCAACACTCATCGCAGACAATAAGTTATTATGTGAACCACGTTTGTAAGGCAATAGTTGAGCTTAGGCGAACATACCTCCAGCTCCCCACCGCAACAGCAGAGGTGCATCCGTTCGTTCGACATAATGACAAGTTTTATCCTTACTTTAAGGTAACTTATAATCTGCACGTCTTCATCTGTTTGGTCATTTTGATGAGACATTCGAACAAATGTAGGATGCGTTGGGCGCAATCGATGGCACGCACATCCCTGTCAACGTTCTAACATCAAAACATGCACGATATCGCAATCGTAAGCAACAAATTACTCAGAATGTCATGGCTGATGTATCTTTTGATTTGCAGTTCCAATATCTAGCTGCCGGTTGGGAAGGCTCAGCCGGTGATCAAAAGGTCTTGACTTGGCCCATAGAAAAGGGGGGTTTCAGAGTTCCTCCAGGTGAGTTCATATTGAACCTCAGTTTCTATAAAATTTACTTTATGATTAATGTACACATTGTCTCATTTACCACCTATTACTTCAGATAAATATTATCTTGCCGATCTCGGGTATGCCAACACTGGTAGCTTCTTATGTCCTTACCGGGGAGAGCGTTATCACATATCTCGATATCAAGGCCGTGGGGGTAGAGGGTATCGAAATTTGCGAGACAAGTTTAACCACCGTCACGCTCAACTGAGAAATGTTGTGGAGCGCGCATTCGGGGTAGTAAAAATGCGGTTTCAAACGTTGAAAAAGGGGAACATGTACCCAATCCGCACACAGATGCTAATTGTGATTGCATGTTGTGTCGTCCACAACTTTATACGTCGGGAGCAAGGGGACGACTTCTACTTTCAACATGCACCGCTTGATGTTGAAGATGCGGGTGACGAGGAGGTGGATCCGAACATCCCTGTGGCATCTCGAGACATTACGGAAGGAGAGCATCTTAGGGACACTATTGCTACACAACTATGGCTGCAAAATTGATCTATTTTACTGTGCATCTTTCGTTCCTCGAGAATATTTTGTCCATGTACCCATGTCCCATAACATCTATTTTGCTCCTTTTGACTCAGTATATATCTGCTTTCCACTATGTGTCATCTCTTTTAATATCGTGTGGCAGGTCCTCTTTTAAAACAGCCCTTAGTAAGTCTCCATGTTTGTTGCCCCCAGTGCATGCCTAACTTGTCATGCGTGTGAATGTATGGGTGTCGTAGACGGCATAGCAATGCAACTCCACCACAATCATGTCACTTGTGATATTTGGGTCATTGCTCCGGATGAGGCGGCATCATGTGTGCACCGACTAAGGGTTGGGGCGATGAGGAATGGGTTTTATGATTTCATGTTAGGGTCGGATGAGCACTTGTGGTACCCCAACGTGAAAAATGAATAGACATACCCCCAAAACCCATACTGAGTCCACCCCACTATCAAAGATTGTTGACTATTACCCAGCATTGAATTGTAGGGTGGCGAGGTCATTGGGAATTTTGTATGCATAGGTAAAATCATGTATAATTGTCTTACAATTTCTTTCAACATGTTTCAATAAAATTTCAAAATCTCGTACTAATATTATGCTTTTTATTAGGTGAACAGTCCAAATTGGGCCATGTACCTTGTTTCATTGGAAAGTGCTACAGTGATATGCATAGGTAAAATCTTGTACATTAGCCCAAAAAATTCAAAATGGCTTCAGATGAAATGCATAGGTAAAAATCATGTCTGATTATCTGGATATGTCCTTTCATTTGACTGCTGCAATTATCTCTTTATTGTGCAAACTGCTAATCCATGGTCAATTCCCATGTTTCTGAAGTAACTCGGGTTGTGTTTTGGCATATGAAACTAGGGATGGGTATAACTTAATTTGACTCTGTGCTTGTCTGCCCTTGCTCTCTGTGTCAACTGTTTTAATATCCGAGTATCAGGTGTTCTTTTAAAACAATCCACGCACAGTTAGTTTTGTTGTGGCAGTTCAAACTTAATCCACTGGGTTTTGAAATAGCTTCCCCTACTGACTGTGAGAATAGCATTTTACATGATTTGAATCTGTGCTTGTCTGCCCTTTCTTGCATGTGTTAACTATTTTAATGTCCGAGTATCCGCTGTTCTTTTAAAACAGCCCACACACAGTTAACAATCTGTTTTGGCATCTGAAACTTCTCCTTTTCATAGCAATTTGCATATGAAGCTTTAATCATCCAAAGTATATACTTTGTCTAGCTCCTCTATGACATATTCCTACAGATTGCTCTTCATGTTATTAGAGAATTGAGTGTTGTTTTTGGATCTTCCCACAGATTGGAGTTCTGTTTTGGTAGTTCATGTTAGATCACTGACTTTTTCCTTAGCTTCCCCAGAACTTCTGCTGACTGTGAGAATAGCATCTGATCTGTTGACAAGCAACATTAATGGGTGTTGACCCCATAAAATATTTCCACAAAGTTCGGAAATTCAGAAATTATCTTGAAGAAGAAAGGTACATATAGTTAGCAGGAATTTACAAGGTTCCGAGGAATGATGATTTCCGATTATTCTTCAAGAATGGAGTAAGATTAAATGCGTGGGAAATATGCACATATATGTATGTGTGTATGGAAGAAGTCACAAATGTCAACACCCACACGTGATTTCACAAGAAAAAGACAAGATGAAGATCCTCCGTACAAGCCCAAAAGCCAAAGAAGTATTCCACTGGTTGAAGTGAGTTTTTTTAAAAGATGTACGGAGGCTTTTTTTTATAGTGGAAAAGGACCCAGAGGGACCCTCTCCGCCCTGCCAGGCAGGCCGGAGAGGCCTCCGCCCTGCTAGCAGGCCGGAGGGGCTCCCTCCGCCCTGCCAAGCAGGCCGGAGGGGCCTCCGCCCTGCCAGCAGGCCGGAGGAGGTCCTCCGACCTGCCAGCAAGCCGGAGGGACTCCCTCCGCCTTGCCAAGCAGGCCGGAGGGGCCTCTGCCCTGCTAGCAGGCCGGAGGAGCCCTCCGCCCTGCCAGCAGGCCGGAGGAGGCCTTCCTCCGCCCATGGCCCTGCGGTTACCAAAAAAAAAAAAGCAAAAGAAAGAGAAAAGAAGAGAAGAAAGAAAGTAAATGCTGCAGTTACACCATATGAAAAGGCAGGGAGGAGAAGATGAAGGGCTTACCTTTTCAAATTCCACCGGAGAGAAGCCCAAGGGAGTTCCTCCGCCCTATCTCCAAGATGCTATAAGAAGAAAACCCCCGAGAAGGAGAGAGACAAGCAGCAAGCGGACAAAAGAAGAAAAAGAAGACAAGAAGAGAAGAAAGAAGACAAAAGAGGAGAGAAAAGAAGAAAAGGACAGCAGCAAGAGTACAAGAGCAGCCACAAAGTAGAGCAAGCAACAGGTGGATACGTTGGATTTTTGTGAAGTCATACCCTACTTTATGTAAAAGCAAGTTTCTAAAAGAGGGCAAATTACTAGAATACCCTCAAGGGAGACTTTTATGTATAATATGGATTCAAGTGGAATAAGATCATGACAGATGGGTTCTTTGTTAGACACAAGGAGACAACTTCTAAGTTATTACGGCCAAAGCTTCGGGAAGGGTGTTTCCTTGCGTAAAATTACAGATTGGCCCCTACAATTTTTGGAAATCACATAAATATCCCCAAGAAATTGTGCAAGAGTTATGAAGATTAGGAAAATTCTTGGGATATATGCAAGTATCACTTAATGTGTCTCAAGTTGGCAAGGAAGATGTCTGGATCATAAAGAAGTGAAAATTTACAAATATACCCCCGAAGTTTGTGAAATTATGCAAATATCCAAAAATCTGATTAAATTTCAGAAAAGACAAAAATCAGAAAGCACACTATATAAGAATCATACTTTGTTGGGAGATTGCATCAAAATCTTTCCATGAAAGAAGTATTACAAATAAACCCCACAAGGAGGGATAATTGCAATGATATCCGATCTTGGGAGAAAAGAAAATGCTTTCTATTGAACTATTATTTTGACAAAAGGGCTAGTATTATGAGGGCAAGAAAACATCTTTAGCAGTTCTAATCAAGGGTCTTCGGATGTATCCGATGTAAATTAACACCGATTCCGATCGGTGGGGAAGAGTCCAGTACACGAATTCTTAAATCGTCTGATAAAACACGCGCGCGGAAATTATAATATGCAAGCATTAAAAAGGCCAAAACACATGCGCATATTAAGACGAAAATTTATTCCGCGTGTAAACAGACTGGCACGCCCGGTGGGACTTTTTCCCGCCCTTCATTTAACTGCTAAAGTTCTTTCAATGCCCTTACAAAGACCCTATCTCTTCTTCCCTATTGAACAGGAGGAAGGAGGAAGGAGGAAACAGGAAGCAGTTCAAAAGCAAAGGAAAGTCTGGTAATGGCGGCAGTTGCCTATGGCCCGTTCGCCGTCGCCAGCCATGCGAGCCATGGCTACCTCACTGTCCCCCTTGTGTTTGGGGATTTCCCGACAGTTGTAGGTTCCCCCTTCTTCTTGGGGGTGATCCCTGCCGTCCAGCAGGAGGTACCTTCTTCAGCCCCATCTGCTGTTGCTGGGGGCAACAAGCTCCATCCGGTCCAAACTCGCGTGTTCTCTGTGAACACGCTCACTGCTGATGTCGTCCCTACCAAATGGGGGCAGCATCGCCGCCGCCAGAACAGGAGGCCAGCAGCCAAGACCTCAAGGTCCGGCAAGTCCATACTTGTCGGGGATCTACGTGTTCGGCTCGACGGCACTGAACCGAGGGTTCCACGGGACCGATGTGTCCCCAATATATCCACTTCCAATCGCTTCTCACTCTTACATAAAATGCGAGAGGATGGACTGGATTTCAAAAAGAAAATCAAATCCGATGATAGCCATAAGGCCTCTGAGCGGCGTCCCCGCAAGGTCAAACAAATCTGGGTTACCAAGCAGGAGGCCCAGGCAATTAAGCAGGCCAGGGCCACCAAGCCTGCGCGGACCCAGCCCCAAGCCGGCATGGTATCATCCGGCGCTACGCAAGGGCGGAAGAGGAAGGGGGCTTATCGCAAGCCCAACTTCATATCCCAAAGCTCTGGATCTATCCGAGCTAAGACAGGCAGCTGTGCCCAAGCATCTACTCAACGGGTTTCCGTCTTTGAAAGACTAACGGAAACCCTTCCTGTGAAAACCTCCGTCTTTGATCGATTGGGGGCACCCCTTCGTCCTGGTGGCCATGTGCCCAAGAGACGAAGAGTAGTCCAGATGGCAGAAGCAGGTGGGAATATGAAAATCTACACCTGTTACACCTCCGGTAGGCAACAAATGGAGCAAACTGGCAACCCTGTCAACCCGGCTGACCCCGTCGGGGTGAATGATCCAAATCTGGTAACAGATGCAGACGCGGTATACCGCAATACTCGCAATGCTGCTAGAAGGAGTCTCCAAGCACAACTTAGTGGTCAAGAAGGGACTTCCTCCCAGGGGCAGTACCGAGAAATTCCCCAGGAGCTTCTTCAAAACCAAGGCGAGAACCTACCACGAGTAGAAGTTGATGCCGATGATGTCATGAGCATGCGTGATGATGGTTATCACAATTTGCCCTTCGAGCCACCGACAAAGGCCGCTTTCCAGGCAATGTCCGATGATGCCAAATTTGAAACTATGCAGAGATGGCACATAGAAATGACCAATCTCATGCTGGAAATGAAGCGGCAAATGGATACAAGCGCCCGAAGGCCCCCAACACCGATGCATGGTCACGACCTTCGACGAGAGCAACAGCTACCTAACCCGGTCATCGCCAGTCGGCAAGCTGGACACTCGCATAGTGCCCATACCGAGGCAGGGGCCGAACCACTCCGAGCCCAGCTCAATATTCAGTCTTCTCAAATCACGGGAGCGGAAGAGGCAATCGCCCAATGCCGCATGATTGAGAAGATTATTGAAGACAAATTCGCCCAGTGTGGCGAGGGTATCGCTACTGTTGACTTATACAGTGCGCCTTACCCTATTCATCACCAGTTCAAGAAACTCCCTCCGGAATGCCCGAAGGCGCCTAAATTGCAGAAGTTTAATGGACAGGGTTCGCCACACGAGCATCTCGCCTACTATATGACTGCTATGGGCGACCTGGCCCTTGAGGAATCATATCTCCTCCGATATTTTGCAACTTCTCTTACCGGAAGCGCTTTTCAATGGTACTCAAGGTTAAAACCCAGCTCTGTCGCTGACTGGGCCGACATGCAGAAGAAATTCATTGATCGGTTCCAGTTGGCTGAAAGGAAGGTATCCCTCGCCGAGCTTTGCTCACTTAAGCAGAAGAGGGGGGAAACGGCTCTGGATTTCATCAAACGCTGGAGGGATCTCAGCATGCGCTGTGACAATCCCCCGGCACAAGAAGATGCCATAACTATATGCCGGAGAGGGCTCTCCCCCGAAGTCAGTGAACGGCTTCTGGGAGCAAATATCAAGGGATTCGACCAATTGAACTCTGTGGTCGCGGAGATTGAGATGTTCTTCGCTGACAATCCCACTTTCCTGCCATCAAAGCCTAAGCCACCCAAAGAGCGTTCTGCTACGGGGAAGGAAGCAAATGCAGTGGACTTCTCTCCAACCACCGAAACCAGTCAGGCAACATCGCCGGGTGATTCTGGCCAAAAGTCTGAAAAGAGGGCGCCTACTACAAAGCTGGCTGAGCGTATGAAGACTCCTTACTCTTTTAAGAAGGAGCACACTAGCAAACTCTTCAATCTATGCATGAAGAACAAGTTAATAGCTCTCCCAGAGCCTAAGAAGCCAGAGGAGGCCGGCAAGACCGATGATCCCAATTACTGTCCATATCATCGTCTGTTGGGGCACACTATTGACAATTGTTATGTCTTCAAAGATGAGCTGGAGAAAATGATACAAAATCAGCTCATCACCATGAAGGGGACTCGGGTTGATCCTCCTCAGCCTCACGTCTGGGACCGAGCGACCCGTTCGGCAAATGTCATTAGCCATCGGCCGACTCGACAAATTTATCAAATGGCAGCCTTCACATTCCCCGATCCGGGGGCAGAAGAAGCAGGCCCTAGTGGGATAAAACCCACTTTGTGGTATCCAGGATGGAGGCCTTCCCACCAGTGCTATTTTCCAAAGGAAAACACGAAGAAGATATTTGATATTCTTCTAGAGGAAGGTCACATTATGGTACATGACCCCCCTCCTACCTACACTGAGGTTGAGAAAGCCCATCCAAGATATTGTGAGTTCCATGCTGTGATATCGCATCCCACCCGAGAATGCGAAGAACTGCAAGATTGCATCGAGACCCTCATCCAAAGGGGAGAGATCGATACGCAAGGAGAAAGCATGGTAAGAAAGAGGCTTCATCAAGCTGCTGAGCATATTCTAAATGAGAGAAGCACCGAGAAATATCCCCCTGAGCCTCACATCCACGAAGGATCGAGGTTTTCGGTAAATGTCATTCAGAAAATCTCCGGGAAAAGTCAGGCTAGGGATCCACGGCGTGGTCTGGACTCAGCCCCTGCCCCGCCAGGTACCTCCTTGGCAGGAGGCTATTTCTTAATGTCCGAATGTCTGTCCATTCGGAAGGCTGTCCGAAAGCTTAAAAGGGAAGTTAGGCATCTGCAGCGTGATCAGCAAGAGCTACTGCGGCTTGTAAGGCGCATGGACGACCGCCTGACGGCTCTGACCCTAACGCCTTCAACGGGAGGAGCCACTCCAGCTTCCACCCGTAACTCAGAAGCCACGGTGGAGCCCAGAAGACGGCCGAGGGCCGGGGGGTGGCTATCCGAAGATTCAAAAGGCTCGCCTACTACAGAGCCCCCAGAAAAGTTGTATTCTTTTCCCCAACACAAAACTCTGGAGATATTTAAGATCTGCCAGAGGGAGGGATTAATACAACTCCCTAAACCGGACAGTGACTTGATGATCGGTATGACGCACCGGCATGGCTACTGCTTATATCATCGTGCCATGGGACATGTCATTTATGACTGTCCCACCTTCAAAGACATAGCCGAGGATTTGATTACCCGGCAGATTATAAAGCTAAAGGAGGGTTCTCAAGCTCCCTCGGCGTCCTCTCCATGGGGACGGTCGCCGTTTTCAGTAAATGTTATACATGCATCAACTTCTCACGGGAAGTCAACGTCACAAACACTAGAGACTGGGCCCGCCCCAGAAAGATCCTCAGACATGAGCCTTGAATGGCGACCCTGGCAAGACCTAGAGTCCTTACCTCTTCCAAAGGAAGAAACTAAAAAACTGCTGGACATCCTGTTCGGCGGAAAGGAAATTTTGGTGCGCGAATCTCCGCACTCTGTCCGAGTCAACTCTCCCAGCTTGGAGCGGAATTCCCCTGTCTCACGAAAGAGTGGAAAGGACAAAGATTCTCATTGTGAAGTTTCAACCCTCTCTCCACAAGGGGCCATCGGCTCATCTAAGAGCGGCACTTTGAAAAACGACATGAACCGGACTGTCCCTCAAAGTGATAGTCCGTGTGTCTCCACTAAAGGGTCTTCTGCCTCTCTTAGGAAAGGCAAGTCATCTGCTTTCGAGCACACTCCCAGGTCAGCCATGGGAGATACAAAGCATAAAGCAGCTATACCCAGAATGGGCGAAGCTCGTCCCCGCCATGGGAGCTCCGATTTGAGCCCTAAAAGCCCGGTCCAAGCTTCGTCCACTCCAGCCTTGAGCGAGTTGCATCGTCACCCGCTCCAGTCGAATGTCCAGGAAATGCCAAAAAGAAAGCCACCGAAGGATGATGACAAGTTTAAGCTTAAGCAAGTGTACCAAGATAGTTCTCAGTTGCGGGACAGTGCTATGAGTTCGAGGAACAGACGAAAGGGTAAGACCGAGTTGGGACCATGCAAATCAGGCCTCGGGTCCATTAGTCAGCAAGTCAATGAAGGAGCCGACATACTTCGCAACTTTGGCTCTTTTGTGGCCGAATTTCAAGAATTGCCTCCTGAAATTGTTGAGAGAGCAATTAACGCAACTTTTCAAACTCCTGAGCAAGGGGGAGAGTGGATTGCTGTGACCCCGAGAAAGAGCCTCCATTTGAGGTCATCTAAAGGAAAGAGCCCGCCTAGTGGCTCAACAGCCAAGGGCATTCCCCAGACATCTACGAGAAAGGTTGCCCCGTCTCAAGAAGAGTTGGCGCGAGCCCAGAAGCAGGAAAAGAACAGGAGAAAGAATCTGAAAAGGAGATTAAAAAAGCAGGCCGAGCAGGCGGCGGCCATGGAAGCACCTAGAGAGTTAACCCCTTTGCAGAGACTTCACAAGTTAATTGAAGAGTTAGAAGACTATATACCCTCTGTCCCAGTCGGGCCTGTCACACTTGACAAGTATATCCCGTGGGAGGAGTTCGAGCGTAAAACTCGGCTCAAAAGTTGGCTCCGACAAATGCTCGAGCGAGCTAAGGAGGGCGAAAAACTCTCTATTCCGGAGGAGCTCTCCGTCTTCTACAAAGATGAAAAACTCACCATAGAGAAGTTAGATGAAATGCTAAAGAACTTCTCATGTAATATGGTGTCAATCCCTCCGCCAGAAAGTTTACGGGGGTCAAGCAAAGATAATGCCACCTTCTCCGCAGCTGGGGATAGGATCACTATGGGTACTTACCGCCGTCGCAATGCGGAACTCCGAAACCGCGGTCGCGGTAGAGGCCGTGGACACGGACGGGGAAGACATTCAACATCCTCCAATGGGCACACATCCCAGCCAACTACCTCCCAAAGAGTGATCATCTTTCGAGGAGAAGAACCCAATGAGCCCCCTGAGGCGCAAATACGGGTTGAAACTTTCATCTTCGACCCCTCAGACGAGGATGAGGGGCCCGTCGAGTCGATCTCTCAGGAGGGAGTAGGTGCTATTCCATTCGATCCAACGGATGAAGAGACTGATCCCGTTGGTTCCCTCTCCCAAGAGCAGCCTGCTGATCCAGCCCAAGCAAGCACTTCAGGCAAGGACAATGAAGAGCTTCTAGTTCCGGAAGAGGAATCTTTAGCCCCGCTGTTCCAAGAAGAAACAAATGACCAGGGAAAGTTGGAGCCGGCCCAGAAGCCCCCTTATCAGCCTAAGTCCCTGGTGGAGATGATCCCTCCACTAGATCAAGCCCGGGCTCGGGCTGATCGTAAGATCATTCAACACATGAAGCGAATGCCAACTATGGTTAGCATATGGGAGGCCATTGCCTGGAGTAAAGAGTTGAGGGAGGCTCTCATTAAAGTCCTCCAAGAACCAGAAGTCTATGAGACTCATGTAGCCGAAATTCAAGCACAGACATACGAGGCATTAGCCGCGACAGTCACTTTCTCTGATAAGGACATGTTGATGTCCTCTCCATGTCATAACCGCCCATTGTACATGCAAGGGAAGATTAATGGGCACGAGCTAAACCGGATCCTCGTGGACCCCGGTGCCTCTGTCAACATAATGCCTCTCAAGACCTTTAAGTCTTTATTTCTTATGCCCTATCTTCAAAGGGTGTATGATGTCAAAATCTCGGGATTCAATCAGAACTCCGAGGATGCGTTGGGAAAAGTGGAGGTGGAGTTGACCATGGACACCTTCGTCACTAAGGCTACATTTTACATCATTAATGCCACGACCGCATACAAAGCCTTACTGGGTAGGCCATGGCTTCACGAAAATTGGGTCGTCCCTTCAACTCTCCATCAGTGTATTAAGTATGCGAAGGGCGGCGAGCAACATACAGTCTTTGCTGATAAGTCTCCCTTTCGACCAAATGAATGCAATTTGACTGATGCTCAGTTGTACTTTGGGGACCCAACAGTTGAACCCCCAGTTGAGATCCAAGATAAAGGAAAGCAAAAGGTGATTGTTGAGGAAGAAGATGAAGATGAACTCTTTGTGGTAAATGAAGACCTTGCCAGGATGCATCGACTCAGCTTGCAAGCTGACGCCCCTGCAGCGAAGCCAACCCGGCCCGAGAGGCGGGAAATTAACTTTGAAGCCAACTTCATTAATCAATCAATAGATAAGAGCATCCTTCTGCCGCCCGCCTGTATGCAGTTGGTCTCTCAAAGGGAGGAGCACGGGGTCGAGACCCTAAAGACATTCATTGTCACATATCAAGCGAAAGGGAAGAAGAACACCAAGGGGCGTCTTAAGCCCATTATCTTTTACAAGGGAGATATGGTGCCTCGCGCCCCCTCGGATGGCGATTTCGGCTGGAGCGAGCAGCCCAAGAATGCTCCTGAGTCTGTCCAAGAAATGCCTGACATGGCTAAGCACATTAAACAGATGTGTCAGAAACAAAATATCCCACAGACGGAACAAGCGGCTCGGCGTAATTACTTCCAACAGCTCTGGTACCCTCCTCAAGTCAGAGGGCAACCTCCCTTCCCTAAGAATGATCGAAGAGGGTTGGGCTATGACCCAGAGCCAGACTTTAGAGTCTATTATGCTGTAAATACCGTCGGGACCTTGCCCCCTCCCGGCCATTCCGATCTTATTCAGGGGAATGCTCCTTGCATAATTGAGGGAAAAGAAGAATTCGGGCCAGAGGTCTCCGATGTTAATAGCTTGCACAGTCATAATGTCAGGACCGGAGATGATGAGATCATTGTCCTACAGCCCGTTTTGCAAGAACTTGGCGAAACTGGGTGCGAAGCCCTGAGTCAATTAGCTGGGCTCGACATCACGGAGGACGAGCACCCCATATCGGACGACGATTATGTTCCTGCTACTGAACAAGGAGGGGACCCTGTCGATACAATAAAGCTGTTGAAACAAGAGAACCAAGCATTAAAGACTTTTGTACAAGAGCTATTGCGAGAACGAGATGTTCTGCTTAGACATCTCACCTTTCCTTCAAAAAACCATAATGATCCCAAGAGCCATATGGTGGAAGATAGGTCTCAAGGGACTAGGCTGAACCAGTCTTCTGCGGAATCTAAAGGCAAAGCACCCGTGATGAGATTGGCACAGCGGATGCAAGCTCCATACTCCTTTGCCAAGGCCCATACCGAGTCATTGTTTGAATTTTGTATGACTCGGGGTCTTATTCAGCTTCCTCTGGCCCACAGGCCCTATAGAGCTAGTGATGCCAAAAGCTCCAGCTTCTGCCGGTACCATCGAATGGCAGGACATGCTACAGAAGATTGTTATGTCCTTAAAGACCAACTTGAGGATTTAATACAACGGGGAGTTATCCAGCTCAAGCAGCATCGGGTTTTTCCCCCACAGCCGCATCCTTGGAATCAGTCCAAGCCTTCCAATAAAAAGGTCCTCGTGGAAGCTGCGTCTACACTGCCTAAATTTATTACAAGTGAAGTAAGGAGCAAGCCTCCGTGTGGGGAGCCCAGCCTTAAGATTCACTATTCTGTCAACACTATAGGGTTATCACCCTCTCCCAGTAGCTCAGACTCTGGTGAGGGGCCTAGCGATTCTACAAGAGAACAACCAAAAGAAGTGGCCCTCGAAGACCGGCATGAGCAGCTTCAGTCGGCCGTTATCAACAACTTAGACTACTGTGACTTCCACGTAGTCAATGTTGACGAAGATGAAGGCTTCATGGATCTACAGCCTGCCCCACGGGAACTTGAAGATGGTGGGCAAGCAACAGTTGATGAATTGATCGAGCTCAACCTTGGGGATGCTAATGAACCCCGACCCATCTTCATTAGTGCCCTCCTTACTGAGCAGGAAATACAAGCTTACAAACAACTCCTATTGGAGTACAGAGATTGTTTTGCCTGGACTTACAAAGAGATGCCCGGGCTGGAACCCTCGGTGGCCGAACATGAACTAGCCATATTGTCCACTGTTAAGCCTGTCAAGCAAGCTCAGAGACGCATGCGCCACGAGTTGGAACTTAAAGTAAATGCTGAAGTTGACAAGCTCCTGGAGGTAGACTTCATAGAACCATGTCTTTATCCAGTATGTCTTGCCAATATAGTCCCAGTCAAAAAGAAGAATGGTCAAGTCCGAGTTTGTATTGACTTCAGAGACTTGAATAAAGCTTGCCCAAAGGATGATTTTCCAGTCCCAATTACCGAAACCATGGTTGATATGACCACAGGATATGAAGCTCTGTCCTTCATGGATGGGTCCTCAGGCTACAATCAAATACGAATGGCCGTTAAGGATAAAGACCATACGGCATTCAGATCCCCCAAAGGGATTTTCAATTACAAAAGGATGCCCTTCGGTTTGAAAAATGCAGGAGCCACCTATCAAAGGGCTATGACTAAGATTTTTGATGAAATGCTGCACGACTTGGTCGAGTGCTATGTTGACGACCTCGTCGTTAAAACCCGCAAGCATGAAAATCACTTAGATGACTTGCGGCGGGTTTTTAACAGACTCCGCCAATACAAGCTCAAGATGAACCCTATGAAGTGTGCTTTTGGCGTCTCAAGTGGCAAGTTCCTCGGCTTCATTGTTAAGTACCGGGGAATAGAGGTTGATCCTGATAAAATCAAAGCAATTCGGGAATTGCCGCCGCCCAAGAGTTTAACAGAACTGCGATCTCTACAGGGGAGGCTAGCCTATATTAGGCGTTTCATATCTAACCTCTCTGGAAGATGTGCACCATTTGGGAAACTGATGAAAAAGGGTGCCCCATTTATATTGGACCAAGAATGTCAAGGAGCCTTTGAGCGGATCAAGAAGTACCTCCTCACTCCCCCAGTGCTCGGAGCACCTATCAAGGGAAAACCTTTGATTCTCTATATTGCTGCCATGGACACTTCCTTGGGGGCGTTGCTCGCCCAAATAAATGAAGAAGGTAAAGAGCAACCCTTATATTACCTCAGTAGAAAGCTGGTGGGCCCCGAGCATCGCTATTCCCCGATGGAGAAGGTATGTCTGGCATTGGTGTTCGCCGTCCAGAAGTTAAGACATTACCTCCTGTCCCACACGGTGGAGTTAATCTCAAAATACAACCCACTCAAGTTCCTCCTTAAACAGCCTGTCTTGTCGGGTCGACTGGGAAAATGGGCATTACTTCTTATGGAGTTTGATATAACATTTGTTCCCCAAAAGGCAATTAAGAGACGAGGAATGGCGGAGTTTCTGGCAGCACACCCAATTCCGGCCGATTCTCCTCTTAACATTGAACTGCCCGATGAAGAAATACTTCCATCCCAATCGGGAATTGAAGAACAAACCGAGGGCGGTCCAGTGCAAAAAGGGGAAGAGTCCCTGGCTATTGATGTGCCCTGCTGGGAGCTCTACTTTGATGGAGCTTCTCGAACAATTAAAGGGGCTAGCGGGACAACCACACTCGCCTCAGGGGCTGGCATCGTCTTCATCACTCCTCAGGGGGGAATTCTCCACAATTCATGTGCCCTCATGAAGCCGTTGACAAACAATGAGGCAGAATATGAAGCATTGATCGTTGGGCTTCAGCTAGCCATAGAAATGAAGATCAAATGCATTAAAGTTTACGGCGACTCGCAGCTCGTCATACGACAAGTTATGGGCGACTATGATGTGCGGAAGCGAGAGCTAGTGCCTTATCACACAACCGTCCTGAACTTGAAGGAGAAATTCTATCTCTTTGAGATAAATCATGTCCCCAGGAGCAAGAATTCTCAGGCAGATGCCCTAGCCAAGCTAGCCTCTGCTATAAAGCTACCTCCGGAAGGAGAGGTAGACATAACCGTCAGGCACAGGAGACTTATGCCAAGCGTCCTGGACGAAGATGCTGATCCCACAATTTCTGAGGTTAATACCTTGGAAGAAGACATGTCTAGTCGGGAAGAGGAATATGACTGGCGTCAACCTATTATTGACATAAAAAATGGGTGTCTCCCTCCTGACCGGGCCCAAAGGGTTCAATTCTTGCGCAGAGCGGCGTCCTATCAGCTAATAGGCGACCAACTGTATAGATTGGTCCATGAAAAAGATAAATCTGTTCTCCTCCGTTGTCTTTCGCCCAAGGAAGCTAAAATAGTCATGCGCGAGGTCCACTCAGGACTTTGCGGGGCTCACCAAGCTGGAGATAAAATGAAGATCAATATAAAACTTAAAGGCTTTTATTGGCCTACAATGTACGCGGACTGCAATCGATACGCCCGCACATGCCACCAATGCCAAGCCTTTGGTCCGGTCCCGAGAAAGCCGCCAGGCTCGCTACACCCAACGGCCCCTACTTGGCCATTTGCAGAATGGGGAATGGACATTGTTGGACCTTTCCCTCCATCCTCTAAAGGTCATAAGTTCATATTGGCTGCAACAGACTATTTTTCTCGTTGGGCTGAAGCAGTCCCCCTACGGGAAGTCACAGGAGAAGTTGTCGCTCAATTCGTCAGACATAACATTATATACAGGTTCGGCACGCCAAGTCGGATTATGTCAGACAATGGCACGCCATTCAAAAACAGAACAATATATGCGCTCGCAGCCAAGTTTCATATAGACTGGAGAACCTCAACAATATATAACCCTCAAGCCAATGGGTTAGCTGAAGCTTTCAACAAGACTCTTTGCAAGTTACTTGCCAAGATAGTAGGCAGCCGCAAAAAGGACTGGGGAGAGAAAATTCATGAAGCTCTTTGGGCATACCGGACCGTGTACAAGACTCCTACTGGCTGCTCACCCTTCTCTCTAGTATATGGGGCGGAGGCCGTAATCCCAGTTGAGATTGAAATGTCCTCCTACAGGGTAGCTTTGCATGCTGGCCTCCAAGCCCACGAACAAGACGAAATACAGAGAAGACTTGAAGAGCTCTCTAATCTAGAAGGCAAAAAGTTGGAAGCTTACAAACACCTGCAACTTTATCAAGCCCGAATGATTCGAGCCTATGATAAGCTTGTGAGACAAAGAGCATTCAAAAAGGGTGATATCGTCATGATTAAAGAAAGAGAAGTCATGGCCGGAAAGTCCAGTGGCAAATTACAACCAAATTGGCGAGGACCATATATCGTCTCCAAAGTCTATGAAGGAGGCGCTTATAAGGTTGTCGACCATAAAGGGGAGAACCCCTTTCCCCCATTGAATGGAAAGCATTTGAAATTATACTATGCTCCTGAGCATGAGTTCCAACAACAACCTACACAAGACTTGCCCTCTTCCGTAGGAGAGTAAGGAAGCATAGGGGAGTTTTCCCCCCATGAAAAACTCAAATGTCACAGATGCTTTGAACAATTCTCGTTCATGTCCCACCGTGCCAAATCTCAAATTTCAAGTTCTGGCTTGCCAACATAGTTGGCCGGCCCCTAAATCCAAAATCCCAAGTTTTGGCTTTCCAATCCATTGGTCAGCCACCCAAAATCAAAATCCGAGTTTCGGCTTTCCAATTTCATTGGTCAGCCACCCTAAATCCAAAATCCCAAGTTTTGGCTTTCCAATTCCATTGGTCAGCCACCCCAAATCAAAAACCCCAAGTTTCGGCTTTCCAATTTCATTGGTCAGCCACCCTAAATCCCAAAATTCCAAGTTTCGGCTTTCCAATTCTATTGGGCAGCCACCCAAAATCAAAAATCCCAAGTTTCGGCTTTCCAATTTCATTGGTCGGCCATCCTAAACCCCAAAATCCCAAGTTTCGGCTTTCCAATCTCATTGGTCAGCCCCCCTAAATCCAAAATTCCAAGTTTCGACTTTCCAATTTCATTGGTCAGTCCCCTAAATCCCAAATTTCGAGTTTTGGCTTTCCAATTTCATTGGTTAGCACCAAGTCCCTGAATCTTCGGCCTCCAAGTTTCCTGGCCGACTACAACTCATCCACTTATATCCCGAGGGTGTAACCTCGTTGTCAAGAGTGATCCTAAAAAAAAAAAAAAAAAAAAAAAGTGGGCTTAAAATAGAGGTGCCCTGACGGACTTGAGTGGTCAATCTTCCGGCTACTCAAGGGCAAAAAGGTCATAACCCGGCTGAGGTGAAAACCCGAAAGGGCGCCTCAGGCAAAATTGGGTAACCCCTCAGCGTGAAAACCCGAAAGGGCGCGCTGGAAAAAGCTAAAGGGGGCCAGCTTCGGCGAAAACCCGAAAGGGCGGTGAAGTTGGTAATGTGAAAAAAAAAAGAGAAAAAAAAAAGAAAGAGAAAGGGAGAAGAAACAAAAGAACATATGCCTCCACCAATGTATGAACAATTCCACTATTCATCTACAAAACTGGAGCCCAAGACAAGCCCCTGGGTGTAACTACAAAATGATGAATGGGAAAGAATATGAAACTAACAATGGGCTCAAGAAAAGAAATATACAGACTCAAAGATGAGAGGGCTTTTGCTTCATTAAATCGGCAAGCTCATGTTCTTTTGTGGCAAGGGCCTCCTCCACGCTTGAGCACTCCACAGCAAGAAAGCTCTTCTCGGCCTGCGCCTCCTGAATCGCTTTGACATTAGCTTCACCAGAGGCCTCCAAGGAAGTGATTCGCTGCAAGATGGTCCGCACAGTCTCTTGGAGCGAGGCAATTTGACTCCTGTTCTCAGCTACGGCAGTCTCAAGGGAGTCGCAGCACTCTTGAACCATCTCGGCCTGAGACCTCCTCTCGCGGACCTGCTCGCGCATTATTTTTATTTCATCCTCCAGCTGCTTGACCCTTAACTCTTGGGCTTTCCAACTTGAGGCTTCATACAGCTGCTGAAGTTCTTGTCAAGCACTGTCCACTGCCGCCATCCACGGCTCTTTCGGTAGCCCTAACCCATGATAACTTCGTGTGGCAGCCGTAAGGGTGTTGCAAACAGTCTCTATTGGAGGAAGCTCGGCCCCCTGGAACAAACTCCGGGCGCCGCCAATCAGGGTATCAACCATGTGGGCTGCCCCCACAAAAGGTGCAATCTGAGGGCCATCCGGTCACTCAATCCCATGGCAGGGGAAGCCGTTCATCTGCGGGAGTATTTCCTTAAAAGAAGCTGCCAGAACAAAAAGGCGAAAAGAGAGGAAAACAATAGGAATGGTTATGACCCATGTTTTCAACCCACATCAAATCTGATAGCATGTGAAGAGAAATGACGACCTGGGACAGTGGGAATCTCTGAAGACTTCTCTAGCCGGGAGGACTTAAAAGTTTCAGCCCTTATAATCAGGAGGTCACCAGAGGTTGAGGCATCTCGAATTTCCTCCCCCAGCTCTCTTCCCCCTATTGGGCATCATAAGAGTATTGGTTAGCAGCTGACAAAATCAAAGCAGTTAGTCATGTAAAAAAAAAAAAAAGAAAAAAAGAAAAAGAAAAAGAAGAGAGTATGAAGGGACCTAATGCAGCAGAATCCAAGGACTCTTTATCTTTGCTCAACGAGGTAAATTCAGCCCCTTGAATGTCCCCTGCGAAGAAGAATCAGGGGTCAACTCACAAAGTCGCTTCAATATACAAAAAACTGTTATGAAGAAGTAGAAATACCTCTCTGACCAGTCTCCTCCCCGTCAGAAAGACAGACAGTGTCTCCTGAGGAACAAGAAAAATCTTCAGGATTCCCCTCTATGGGAGTCAAGGCAGGGCTCTCCTCCATGGCTGCAATGCCATCATCATTACGCCTCAGTGCGGTCTCCTCGGCGTCAACAGTGGTGCCTAAGGCAGCACCCCCTGAATCCAAAGCCACAACACCTATGCTTATCCCCTCTAAGGATTCCAAGGGATCTTGAACATGAGGGTTACCAGCTGCATAAGATACTCAAATGATAAACTTGCACAGCAATGTCAGCAATTTCAAGTTCAACATTAAATGCAACTACCTGTTGTGTGAGGTATACGGTCACTTCCATGTTGCGGAGAGGTTGACAAAGTTCCGGGATCATCCCTCTGTCCCTCTAAGGGTGGAGTCTGTTCTCTATAAATTTCATCAAGAAGAGCTTGAGAATATTTGTTTATCATCTCTTTATCTGCGGCAGGATTGGCAGAATAATCTGGCAAATCCATATTCATCCCGGAGCTAAGAAGTGTAGTGAATTCTTGTACAGAAATCGTTGTGGATGCGTCCAAACCACCTGGAAATGAGATTGTCAGGTCACCTCCCACAAAATCAACTCAAAGAAGAGGTACATCCTTACTCGAAGAAGGTAAGGCGATGGTCGACTCCGGCTCATGCCTACGAGGCGCAGCTATCTCCCTATCTTCATGAACCTCTGGTATAAAAAGGGAAAAGGAAGAGAGAAGTCATGTCAACAAGGAAAAAAAAGGGGGGGGGAATCAAAAAGAACAACACAAGGAAAAGGCGGACGATGTAATGTCTCGAGATCATCATACCACAGCCAACGGAGTTATGGCGATCCCCACATGAATATGGGGGTGAGGCACTAGACACAGGATTATAATCATCATCCTGTAACTCTCCATCTTCCATGTCACGCTCTGACCCCGGGACCACCACCCCATGTGTGGGGGAAAATGTGGGTATGATCGTGCCGATGGAAGAACCTGAAGATCAAAGAAAAAGGGGTCAACAATGAAGCATTACGAAGTATTCAAAAGGCAAGGCTATAAACCCATGAAGGTCACCTCGTCGCCCTTTCGAGGAGCTCCCTTTGGAGCGAGGTAGGCGAGCTCGGGCTCTTGGTCCCTCCTCCTCGGAGGACCTTACCCGCTTCGCCGGCCCGGGGGCTTTCTTCCCTTTTACAGCGACATTCGCTATTGTGACAAAGCTCCCTGCGAAAAAAAAAAGGGGAGGAAGAGGAGAAAATCAAAACCACATATAAGTGAAGCATAAAGAACAGCTCAACTAATCATAGGAAAAGAAGAAAAAAGAGGGAACAAAAGTTAGCGTTACTCACCCTCAGGGGCAGGCGAGAAAGTGGGCCTTAGCACTGCTTGCTCAGCCTGAAGGCCAGCAATCTCCCCTGCCGTAACTACTGCATCCCAGACGTCTTGCAGGCAAACACTATTCTCCAGTAAGGAGAGTTGCTCAGACGGGCCGATGCGCACAATGGAACTCATCAAATGTCTTTGCCACTGTGGCCATAAGTTGTTGTTGAAGCTTTCAGGATGAAGGCGAATGGCTTTATCAGCATTCGGAGGGTAGCCGCAGTCTGACAAGAAATGCTCCCACCATGAATACACTTTATGCACTGCAGCAGCTGTACCGTGTTCTGAGGGAGCACTGGCACGCCGCCTCAAGGGCTTAATGGCCCCAGTGTAGGCCTGCCGATCAATAGTAACTGGCCCGTTCTTCGCCTCCCATTCAGCACGAAAGTCTCGTACATTTCTAGCAATTTGCGGGAAATGAGTATGAAGGAAAGATCTGTCAATAATTAGAGGCGGCAGATCTGCCTGCTTCAGACGAGCTTCTTCTCTTTCTTTTAATTCATGAGGGGACTGCCTGAATACATTATTACGCCTGAACCACCAGCGGGCATAATATATATCAACTTGACCCACCCTCCTGGCGTCTGGAAAGGTACAGCGTGGTCCTGATGATCCTCTGAAGAAGAAATCCCACCAGCTGCTAGTAACCAAGTGAATGTCCTGACCCCGGTGTATCCGCCCGGTCAAGCCGAAATCAGCGTCTGGAGGAACTGACTGGTCATACCCAAAGTTTCGTGCGAAACGATGGGGAAAATAAGGCTCCAAGAAAACAGTGTTGCCCTTCCTGAAGACAAGGACACTGGGTCGAATACTGCAAAGCCAGGCTTCATAAAATGAGGGGTCAGCAACCTGGCAATATGGGATGCCATAAGAAATCCCATCCGAGCTCTCAATTACAAAAGGCCTGAAGTCGTAAGAGCAATGGGCTATAGGCAAGCCCTCTTTCCCCTGTGTAGGAACAAAAGATAATAACTTACGAGCCTTCCATAGCTGATCTGATGAGCGTGGGTCCGGACGGTTCCTAAATAAGAAAATTAAAGGGGCTGCTGGGTTCTCAACTGAAATATTCTGACACAAAGAGGGCAGCAAAAGACCAGCCCATGCACTCAGATAATGAGTGGCCATACATAGACTCCGATCTCTCGGAGAGCTGTGAGACGTCAAATCACCAAAGCCATGATAGATATTTGCAAGAGCAGCAGGTGCAAGGGCGAGTCTATGTCCATCTGCAAGAGTACAAGCAGGATAAATAAGCTCGGGCCGAACAAGGCCCTCCTCTCCATAAGGTACAACAAAAGTAGCGAGCCAGTAAACGAGATAAGCGGCAAGATAGGTCCGGTCTGGAATGTTGTGGGGGTTCCACCCCGCATTCACCGACGCAGGTAAATGGCGGCTACTCTTCTGAGGATGCAAGACAAGCTGATAATTCTGAGTCAAAGGTCGGTCATCCTCTGCAAAGCTCTCATGAAAACAGAACGGCCCATTGTAGAAATAAGAAACCCACGCATTGAGGCTGACCCTCACAGCACCAGAGGAAGCAGAAGGGGCCTTGCTTTTCCCAGCCCGGGCCAAATCCCGCCATACCTTCATCAGGTATCGGAAGCTAAAGGATAAACCATACTCTCCCAGTCCTGTGGAGAAGTTCCGGTGCAAATCATCGAGAGTAACTTCTTCATAAGGCCGCCCCGAGATGGGTAAACCTGAGATCCTGTACAAACTCCACAAATCTAGGGAGGTCTCACCCTCAGCAGTAGCAAAAGTATTGTAGCGGCGATTGAAACGCTCCGTCAAAGCCTGAAGCAACTCAACATGACACGGGTATTTATATAACGCTGCTGTAACTGCATGCCGAATGCCCACAAGGTCCAGAAGCCCGCTATAATGATAAAGTACGCCCGCCAGCCATTCTGTGGCTCCTAAATGAAATTTATGGGAGGGAATCACGGACCATTTTCCATACCAACTGGGAGAAGACCCACTCACGATTTTATCAAGCAAACATAGCTTGTCATACCCTTCACCAGCAAATTCTGTGCCCGAGGGAGATAAAAAGCAACCAGAAGCAGCATCCGACAAAGTCTTGTGATTACCCCCTAAATCCCAAATAGCAGGTGCAAAGGATTTCACCTTGATCGGACATCCTGCTTCAGCGCTGAAGAAGCCTAGCTGGGAGGAGGCCGGATACTGAATATGACGACCATTACCCAATGGAAAACTGGGGAATGAAGTCTTGCAAGTCCCCAACATACTATCACGACTCACCAGAATCGCCCTCTCAATTTGACACCGGGCCGCAGGCAAGCAACTATCACCCTCTTCCATGTCTGGGGGAACAAAATTCTGAATGAAAGGAAATAAATGCCTGTCCAAGGGAAAATGCCTCGGATATCCACGCGGCCGTTGATATACATAGAAGCCCCTCTGAGGAATAAGCAAGCTCAAGTCAATTACACCACCTTCAGATTCATCCTCTGAGAGGGGGCCAGTAGCAATCATGGAAAGCCCCCGATCAAGTGAAAAAATATTCTCCGCAGTTATTCTCGGAGAACCCCACGAAGGCATCAGCTTCTTGGAAGTGATTGGGACTGTCTCTTTGTACGTCCCCTTTGACCAGCGACCACTGCTCTCCCTAGCACGAGACATGATGGCTGCAGCAAAAAAAAAACAACAACACAACAACAACAAAAAGAAATGACAGATGATCAGTCTCAAATTAATATCAATGGCGTTATGCATCAAGCAAACTCAAGAACCGGTGAAATCAGTGATGCACGGGCCGGCCGCCGTCACCCTCGGCTCCGACGGACCTCCCGTGGGGGGCATTTGTTGACCCCATAAAATATTTCCACAAAGTTCGGAAATTCAGAAATTATCTTGAAGAAGAAAGGTACATATAGTTAGCAGGAATTTACAAGGTTCCGAGGAATGATGATTTCCGATTATTCTTCAAGAATGGAGTAAGATTAAATGCGTGGGAAATATGCACATATATGTATGTGTGTATGGAAGAAGTCACAAATGTCAACACCCACACGTGATTTCACAAGAAAAAGACAAGATGAAGATCCTCCGTACAAGCCCAAAAGCCAAAGAAGTATTCCACTGGTTGAAGTGAGTTTTTTTAAAAGATGTACGGAGGCTTTTTTTTATAGTGGAAAAGGACCCAGAGGGACCCTCTCCGCCCTGCCAGGCAGGCCGGAGGGGCCTCCGCCCTGCCAGTAGGCCGGAGGAGGTCCTCCGACCTGCCAGCAAGCCGGAGGGACTCCCTCCGCCTTGCCAAGCAGGCCGGAGGGGCCTCCGCCCTGCTAGCAGGCCGGAGGCACTCCCTCCGCCCTGCCAAGCAGGCCGGAGGGGCCCTCCCCCTGCTAGCAGGCCGGAGGACCCTCCTCCGCCCTGCTGGCAGGCCAGAGGGAGTTCCTCCGCCCTGCTAGCAGGCCGGAGGAGCCCTCCGCCCTGCCAGCAGGCCGGAGGAGGCCTTCCTCCGCCCATGGCCCTGCGGTTACCAAAAAAAAAAGGAAAATAAAGAGAAAAGAAGAGAAGAAAGAAAGTAAATGCTGCAGTTACACCATATGAAAAGGCAGGGAGGAGAAGATGAAGGGCTTACCTTTTCAAATTCCGCCGGAGAGAAGCCCAAGGGAGTTCCTCCGCCCTATCTCCAAGATGCTATAAGAAGAAAACCCCCGAGAAGGAGAGAGACAAGCAGCAAGCGGACAAAAGAAGAAAAAGAAGACAAGAAGAGAAGAAAGAAGACAAAAGAGGAGAGAAAAGAAGAAAAGGACAGCAGCAAGAGTACAAGAGCAGCCACAAAGTAGAGCAAGCAACAGGTGGATACGTTGGATTTTTGTGAAGTCATACCCTACTTTATGTAAAAGCAAGTTTCTAAAAGAGGGCAAATTATTAGAATACCCTCAAGGGAGACTTTTATGTATAATATGGATTCAAGTGGAATAAGATCATGACAGATGGGTTCTTTGTTAGACACAAGGAGACAACTTCTAAGTTATTACGGCCAAAGCTTCGGGAAGGGTGTTTCCTTGCGTAAAATTACAGATTGGCCCCTACAATTTTTGGAAATCACATAAATATCCCCAAGAAATTGTGCAAGAGTTATGAAGATTAGGAAAATTCTTGGGATATATGCAAGTATCACTTAATGTGTCTCAAGTTGGCAAGGAAGATGCCTGGATCATAAAGAAGTGAAAATTTGCAAATATACCCCCGAAGTTTGTGAAATTATGCAAATATCCAAAAATCTGATTAAATTTCAGAAAAGACAAAAATCAGAAAGCACACTATATAAGAATCATACTTTGTTGGGAGATTGCATCAAAATCTTTCCATGAAAGAAGTATTACAAATAAACCCCACAAGGAGGGATAATTGCAATGATATCCGATCTTGGGAGAAAAGAAAATGCTTTCTATTGAACTATTATTTTGACAAAAGGGCTAGTATTATGAGGACAAGAAAACATCTTTAGCAGTTCTAATCAAGGGTCTTCGGATGTATCCGATGTAAATTAACACCGATTCCGATCGGTGGGGAAGAGTCCAGTACACGAATTCTTAAATCGTCTGATAAAACACGCGCGCGGAAATTATAATATGCAAGCATTAAAAAAGCCAAAACACATGCGCATATTAAGACGAAAATTTATTCCGCGTGTAAACAATGGGTCTGCGGAAATGTATATGACTGATGAAGGTATTTGTCTGCTTCAATTAATCCACTACAGGTTAGTATATATGTCACAGCATAATTTGCCTGTAGCAATGCATGTTAGGTCCATGCTAGTTTGCCTTAAAAGCTTCATGTGCATGCATTTTGCATTTCATCATATATTTTACTAAGCATCTTTTGCTCGTAGGGAAGGATTGGGCCATGTACCCGCATGTCATGAATTCTATTTTACTTGATTTGAATCTGTGATTGTCTACCCTTTCTTGCATGTGTCAACTGTTTTAATGTCCGAGTATCCGACAGGTCCTCTTTTAAAACAGCCCTTGGTAAGTCTCCATGTTTGTTGCCCCCGGTGCATGCCTAACTTGTCATGCGTGTGCATGTATGAGTGTCGTAGACGGCATAGCAATGCAACTCCACCATAATCATGTCACTTGTGATATTTGGGTCATTGCTCCGGATGAGGCGGCATCATGTGTGCACCGACTAAGGGTTGGGGCGATGAGGAATGGGTTTTATGATTTCATGGTAGGGTCGGATGAGCACTTGTGGTACCCCAACGTGAAAAATGACTAGACATACCCCCAAAACCCATACTGAGCCCACCCACTATCAAATATTGTTGACTATTACCCAGCATTGAATTGAAGGGTGCCAAGCTCATTGACAATAAAATCTGTATAGGTAAATTGTCGTATAATTATCTTTATAATACTCGTGTACGTAATTTCATAATGTCGTACTAATATTTTCTTCAATATATCCAATCACAGGCCCAATCCTGATTTCTGTTTCAGAGTTCGTTACAAACAGGTATGTTACAAATGAGTGCCTCCAAAAATTATTGCCTTGTGCTGCCTTGTGTTGCTGTTGTTTCAATATAAATAGTACGAGAAAGATTGCATTGTCACTTGGTAATTTTTTTTTCTAGGAGGCTTTTTTTTCTTCTAGGAGGCTTTTCTTAAACTTGTTCTTGGTTTGAGTTCCTCTTGGGAGGTATGCGATGCATTTATCATTGTGAATCTTTTACCTAATGGTATTTGTAGGAACTTAATAAATTCGTCTTCTCCCAGAACAGAAGATATGATTTTCATGTGTGCCAAAATAAGATAGTTATCATGAGCTTTCTGGGAGTTTTGTTTCTATACATATGTATTTTTGGGGACCCAGTGGAGCGTTACTAATAGAGATCCCCTTCATTTTCATCTTTATGAAACTGTTTTTGACTGGATCTTTTTATTCCTTTCAGCATCTTGCTTCATTCATCTGCCGGTCTTCCGGAGTTCTCTGTAAATTCTCACTTGTGGTAAATATGTAAGTAGATTGTACTGGAGGTTCTCCTCTTGGGCTCTTAGGGGAGGAAATGATTATTATCGTGTTTAATTGCCATGGGAGTTGTTACATTTTTCAGTAAAGACTAGTCTGCATTCCAGTGTTTGATGGTTTACATGGTGGTGAAATTACCTCTATTGCATCTCAAGTTTTCCAACAACCAGTCGCAAGTATAAGGAGGGGTCAGGTGTGGATATATATCCAGCCTAGTTTACACTCCTAGATGTAAGTACGTACACTAAAACCATGCTTCACACAGTGGATATACCTTTCCTCAGGTAAACATAGATGCACTAAACTCCTTTCTGGAGAAAGATGGCATTGATCATAGACGTTGTGTTAATTCAGTCACATGTGTGTGCATCTTGTCATTGAAAATAAGATAAACTTGTGGATTTAATGTATATTTACCTGCCTCATTTTCTGTACTTACGGACAATAAAATCATGTCAAGGGATTTGGAGTATCAATTTCTTTGTATGCCCGTGGTATTTATGACCTTGTACTTTGGCATATTGTGAGACACGGAAAAAATCTAAGAAATACTCTTATCGTAGATAAAAGGTAGATTTTCGTTCTTTTTTGAAAAGAAACATCCCCCCCTATCTGAGTAGAGGGTGATCCCGTGTGTGCGCATCGTATCAGACGATTTGGGTTCGAGTGCTGGACCTTTCCCCACTGACCGGAGTCAGTGTTGATTTATATCGGCCTAACGTCCGAACACCTTTGTTTGACTGTCAAAGAAGTTCCAAAAGGCTTCTACCGGGGTTCTAATGTGAAGGGCAAACTCACTCGAGAGACTCTCCATGACCACTCATTTACCACCAACACATAGAAACAACTAGATTAGGGCTAGGTCTGAGCAAAACCCTAAGATTTAGGCATAGAGGCGCAAATATGCGGAAGCAATAGGCATTTTTAAAGCAAGGGAAGTTTTCTAGACCCCGGGGGTATTTTGGTAATTTTACCAACCCAGGGGTATTTTGGTAATTTTCCAGGCCAGGGACATTTATGTAATTTTCTGGGCTGGAATGGAAGTGAAACTGGATCTCTAACTCCCCAAGGCGCTGAGGCTCTTTCTGGAGGGTTTCGAGGGCTCTGAGGCCATGTTTAGGTTACAGGGGTATTTTGGTAATTTTACCAGACCCTAGACCTAAGTTTGGTATAATACCCGAGTGCTGGACTGAGCTGACAACACTTCCGGACTGAAGGAATGACAAGGGGCTTCATGGAAGGCATACATTTGTCAATTCGGCCGAAGGAGGGGTATATACACAATTTTCCAAAGTCGGGGGGTTTTCTTATAATTTTCCCACCCGAGGTTACATATAAAACATGCCAAATGCTTTTATAATTCCATGTGAGTACAAGAGTTGTCGGCGAGTTGTCGACTGTACAAACGTCCGCCTTGGAGCGGGAGATAGGGACGTCGTCCCAATTACAAAAGATTGCAGGGTATAAATGCAAATTACAGGACTTCGGTCTTTTACAATCCCGGGAAGGATATTTTTGTAATTTCGCCATTATAGGGGGCAGAAATACAAGATTTAGTCGTCCCGAGACGTAAAGACTTACAAACATGGCCCGCTGAGGGGCATAATTACAAACAAAGCCCGCTGAGGGGCATAAACGTAAATATACCCCGTAGGGGCATAAATACAAGACCCGGGGACTTACCCCACACGGGCCAAGACAAACGAACAAAAGCTTCAAGTGTCTTCCATAGGTTGTCACTTGTGTCTTCGTAGTTATCGTCGTCTCCTCTTTTGGACCTCTGGGGGTCTATTTATAGAAGTGGGGAACCTCTCCGGGAGTGTTCGACCCCGTACGGGTCCAACGGGATGAAAATGACCCCGGGGAGGTCATATTTTGATTTGCGTGAGGGGGAGAGGAACCTCCCCGGGGTGGAGAGTCCCCGGGACGGTCCTGGACCGTCCCGGGGTCGCGGACGCCCGGGGGGAACCCGCCCGGGGTCGCAACTCTCCGGGGGGGACCTCCCCGTGGTCGCGACCCCCGCGGGGACCTGCCCGGGGTCGCGGACCCCCGGGGGGACCTCCCCGGGGTCGCGCACTCCCGGGGGGAACCTCCCCGAGGTCGCGGCCCCCGGGGGGACCTCCCCGGGGTCGCGGCCCCCGGGGGGGACCTGCCCGGGGTCGCGGCCCCCCGGGGGGACCTGCCCGGGGTCGCGGACCCCGGGTGGGTCCCTCCCGGGGTCGGGTGACCCCGGACGGGTCCGCCCGCCCAAGGGCGGCCCCGTGCGGGTTTGCCCACCTCCGGGCGGACCCGTCCGGGTGAGGGCGACCCCGTACGGGTCTCTCTGACCCCGGACGGGTTCCTCCGACCCCGTACGGGTCTTCCATCTCCAAGTTAGCCCATTTCTGCTTCAACTAAATAAAAGCGGAGGTATTTTTGCAAAGCAAAATTTGCTGCCAACAAATGCCCCCCACGGAACGTTCGTCAAAGCCGGGGCGGAGGCGGACGGTCCGTGCCCTCTGTAGAGCTGCACCTTACTGCTTCATTGCTTTCCAGAAAGCTGAGGGTTGATGCTGGCTTGCCTCGGAGAGGCTTGTTGTCCCAGAGTTGACGTAGGCCTGCTTCTGAGAGACTTGTTGGCCTAGAGTTGATGGGGGCTTGCTTCTGAGAGACTTGTTAGCCCGAAGTTGATGGGGGCCTGCTTCTGAGAGACTTGTTGGCCCGAGTTGACGTAGGCCTGCTTCTGAGAGCCTTGTTGGCCTAGAGTTGATGGGGGCCTGCTTCTGAGAGACTTGTTGGCCCGAGTTGATGGGGGCTTGCTTCTGAGAGACTTATTAACCCAAAGTTGATGGGGGCCTGCTTCTGAGAGACTTGTTAGCCCGAAGTTGATGTAGGCCTATCTCGAAGAGGCGCATCCATCTGAGTCGTCGTTGATTGACTATTGAGCTGTGATAGCTGGAGACTGACACTGGCCGACCCTTGGGGGTGCGTTTGGCCAAAAGTCATGGTGCTGGCTGACCACTAAGATGCCACTGAAGACGTGTCGGCTAACCGCTGAGGTGTGTAGCCGCAAGTTAAAGCTGGCTAACTGCTAAGGTGTCGCCAAAGTGTGCCGACTAACATCTGAGGTGTAGCCGAACATGTTGATGTGTCGGCTGACCGCTGAGGTATGTCGCCGAATGTAGAAGGTGGCTAATTGCTGACTTGTGATAGCCAAGGTTGATGTAGACCAGCCCTTAGGGCATGTTGGTCTGGATAGATGTCGGCCGTACACGGGCTGAGGCAACTCCTTTCTTTGCTTTAGCTTCAGCTAGTGAGGCTTCAAAGCTGCTTCAGAGTTTTCTGACCCTTGGGATGGAGTGGCCGAATGGTCCTCAACTTGGTGTAGCATTGCCAGATGCATGCATTTGTTCTCCCTCGGGACGCCTGGATGACTGAGCTTGCGTCTTTATGGGAGGAGTTTGTCCACCTTCGCGCTATTTAGAAAGCGGAGGCGGAGGACTCAGCTGACGATTCAGCAAGAGGAGGAGCAACTTTGTAGACTTCGGAGAGCCCAGGCTGAGGTGGGCGCCCAAGTCAAGGCCACTTACGAGCGCGAGCAGATGGCCTCCCAGAGTGTGGAGGCACTTTTGTGAGAGGTCCAGGGGACCGAAGAGTAGTGCAGTCTTGCCGATGTAGATTCTGCCATAGGCTTGAGGGGCTCCATGAGGAAGCTCTTCAGAGTAAGACTCGCCTTGCCGAGCTGAGGAGGAGCGAGTCTAGTGCTTGATAAGTCTTTTCTTCCTTTTTTTTTTTACTTTACCAGCCCTACCGCCCTTTCGGGTTTTCGCCAGGACTGGCCCCCTTTAGCTTTTTCCAGTGCGCCCTTTCGGGTTTTCACACTGAGGGGTACCCATTTTTGCCTAAGGCGCCCTTTCGGGTTTTCACCTTAGCCGGGTTAAAGCATTTTTGCCCTTGATTGCTCTTCTAACAGAAACAACCAAGTCCGCTGGGATCTCAATATTTTTAACCCCGTTTTTTCTTTCTTTCTTTCTTTTTGTCCTATAATGCCACAAGGCGAGGAAAAGGTGGCACTCCCGTAGGGACGTGTGTGCCGCAGATGTGGGACAAGTGGGTAGATTTGATTGTCCGGGTGGGACGAATGAATCAAATCTGTGAGCCGAAAGGCGAAACGGGTTGGTAGCCTGAGAGGGCGTACTGAGATCGAACCCGAGAGAATAGAAACGAGCCGAAAGGCGTAATGGGTTGGTAGCCCGAGAGAGCATACTGAGGCCAAACCCGGTGAGATCAAAAGGTGTAATGGGTTGGCAGCCCGAGAGAGCATACTGAAGCCAAGCCCGGTATGACAAGATGGGTGGATTCGACTGTCCTAGTGGGACGTAATTAGCCAAATCCAAAACTGAAGGTTGACCGAGTTAGCAACCCGAAAAGGGTGTGCATATGCCAAGCCCGGCTGGAACAACAAAGGAGTTGGTTTAACAGTCCGAAAGGGACATGCGGGTTAAACCTAGAGGCCGATAGGCAGGATGGGTTGGCAGCCCGAAAGAGCATACATAGGCCAGACCCGAAACGACGACAGGAAGGGATTCGACGGCCCGGGTGGGACGTATTAGTTAAATCCGTGAGCCGATAGGCAAATAGGGTTGGCAGCCTGAGAGGGCATGCTGAGGCCAAGCCCGTGGGGACAAAGGAGTAAACTTGACGATCCCGGTGGGATATATGAGTCAAATCTAAAGCCAAGAGGCGAGATGGGTTGACAGCCCGAGAGAGCATGCAGAGGTCAGACCCTGAAGAAGAAAAGGGGTGGATTTGACAGCCCTAGTGGGACGTGAGAGTCAAATCCGAAAGCCGATAGGCGAATAGGTGGGTTGGCAGCCCGAGAGGACATGCTGAGGCCAGACCCGGTGGGACATGTGTCGGAAGACACGATGGATTGGTAGCCCGAGAGAGCATACTGAGACCAGATCCCAAGAAGATAAGATGAGCCGAAAGGCATGATGGGTTGGCAGCCCGAGAGGGCGTGCTGAGACCAATCCCAAGGAGGTTAGATGAGCCGAAAGGCATGAAGGGTTGGCAGCCCGAGAGAACATACTGAGGCCATTCCCTAGAATGAAAGAGGAGCCGAAAGGCATGATTGGTTGGCAGCCCGAAAGAGCATACTGAGCCCATTCCCTAGAATGAAACAGGAGCCGAAAGGCATGAAAAGTTGGCAACCCGAGAGAGCATACTGAGGCCAGTCCCAGTGGGACAAGAGAGTAAACGGGTTTAACTGCTCAGAAGAGACACGTGAGTTGAACCCGACAGCCGATAGGCAGAATGGGTCGGCAGCCCGGGAGAGGCATGCAGAGGCCGAGCCCGATGGGACAAAGTATGACACCGTCAGAATGCCAGTGGGACTAGGTGTCATAGGACGACATGTAAGGCATAGCCATGGCATCAATATGATTTTTTTTCGAGATGGGGTGGAGTCATTGACTTAGAGCCACCCATAGAATAGACAGAGAGAGGATTTTTTTTTTTTTTCACATTACCAACCTCACCGCCCTTTCGGGTTTTCGCCGAGGCTGGCCCCCTTTAGTTTTTTCCGGTGCGCCCTTTCGGGTTTTCACACCGAGGGGTTGCCCATTTTTGCCCGAGGCGCCCTTTCGGGTTTTCACCTCGACCGGGTCTGTGGCCTTTTTACCCTCAGCCAACCGTTGAAGGCTGACTGAGTCCGCCGGGGTATCAGTATTTTTAACCCCTTTTCTTTTTTTTGTTTTTTTTTGAACCTTCACTGAGGGGAGGTACTGTCCTGTGAGGACTGCTGCAGAAACTCTTGCAGTGGCGCATAGTAGAGCTTCATATGCTTGCCGTTGAGAGGAGGGAAGGGATTGTCTCCCTTGTGGTCAAGGACCGTATAGGCCCCTCCTTCGTAGACCTTCTGGATGACGTAACGCCCACGCCAATTGGGCTGGAGTTTGCCGCTGGATCTTCCCGCGAGAACCTCCTTTTCTTTGACCATGACAAGGTCACCTTTCTTGAACGCCCGTTGCTTGACTAGCTTATCATAGGCACGTGTCATGCGGGCTTGATACACTTGTAAGTGCTTATAGGCTTTGAGTCTTTGACCTTCCAAGTTGGACAATTCCTCGAGCCTTCTTTCAATTTCAGATTGGTCTTGACCTGGCAATCCGGCGTGCACAGCAACACGGTAAGATGCTAGCTCGATCTCCACAGGGATCACTGCTTCAGCTCCGTAGACCAGAGAGAAAGGGGAACATCCCGTAGGGGTTTTGTAAATAGTCCGGTAGGCCCATAGGGCTTCGTGGACCTTCTCGCCCCAATCCCGTTTGCGGTCACCTACTATCTTGGACAGCAGCTTGCAGAGGGTTTTGTTGAAGGCCTCGGCTAACCCATTGGCCTGGGGATTGTAGATCGACGACGCTCTCCAATCAATATGGAACTTGGCCGCCAGAGCATAAACAGTCTTGTTCTTGAATGGCGTGCCATTGTCGGATATAATCCGACTGGGGGTGTCGAATCTGTATATGATATAGTGCCGCACAAAACGAGCAACTATCTCCCCTGCAACTTCCCGTAGTGGAACGGCTTCCGCCCATCTGGAGAAGTAATCGGTGGCAGCGAGTATGAACTTGTGCCCCTGGGACGATGGTGGGAATGGTCCCACAATATCCATACCCCACTCTGCAAACGGCCAAGTAGGCGCTGTTGGATGGAGCGGGTTAGGTGGCCGTCGAGGGACTGGGCCGAATGCTTGGCATTGGTGACATGTACGAGCGAATTGATTGCAATCTTCGTACATGGTGGGCCAGTAAAACCCTTTGAGCTTGATGCTATTTTTCATCTTAGCTCCTGCCTGGTGAGCTCCACATAATCCGGAGTGAACCTCATGCATGACAGTCTTGGCCTCCTTGGATGAAAGACAACGGAGGAGGACCGATCGGTCCTTTTCATGGACGAGCCTGAAGAGCAGATCGTCAATCAGCTGGTAGGATGTCGCCATGCGTAGCAGTTGCACCCTCTGAGCCCGATCAGGAGGGAGCCAGCCGTTCTTTATTTTTATAATTGGCTCGCGCCAATCTTCTTCATCGGGAGCATTCTCCTCTTGAATGTTGTCGACCTCATAAACAGTGAGGCCGGATTCTTCGTCGAGCACACTTGGCATGAGCCTCCGGTGTCTGACTGTAATATTTAATTCTCCCTCAGGCGGGAGTTTTAGGGCCGCTGCCAACTTTGCAAGAGCGTCAGCCTGAGAGTTGCTGTCTCTGGGGACATGGCCTATTTCAAATAGGTAAAATTTTTCTTTGAGCCTCATGACGGCTGCGTGATAGGGGATGAGCTCCTTCTTCCGGACATCATAGACGCCCAGTACTTGTCGAATGACGAGCTGAGAATCCCCGTACACTTTGATGCACTTGATGTCTATCTCCAGTGCCAGTTGAAGCCCAATAATTAGCGCTTCATACTCTGCCTCATTATTAGTCAGTGACTTCATGAGAGCACAAGAGTTGTGGAGGATACCGCCTTGTGGAGACACAAAGACTACCCCCGCACCCGAGACATAGTCCGTAAGGCCGCCAGCTCTTTTGATTGTCCGAGAGGCACCATCAAAATATAACTCCCAATATGGGAGATCAAGGGTGAGGACGCCTGGCTCCATCTGTAGTGGGACTTTTTCAGAAGACTCCCCGATTTCTTGAGAAGGCACTAACACCTCTTCGTCGTGTAGCTCAAAGTTGAGTGGCGAATCTTCTGGCACGGGGTGCGCTGCTAAGAACTCCGCTATTCCTTGTCCTTTGATCGCCTTGCGTGGGACGAAGGTGATGTCGAACTCCATGAGGATAAGCGCCCATTTGCCGAGTCCACCAGAGAGGACAGGCTGGCATAACAGAAATTTGAGTGGGTTACATTTTGAAATGAGCTCCACCCGGTGGGCTAGAAGATAGTGCCTTAGCTTCTTGACAGCAAACACCAAAGCTAGGCACATCTTTTCCATGGGAGCGTACCGATGCTCAGGCCCGATCAGTTTTCGACTGAGGTAGTAAAGCGGCTGTTCTTTGCCCTCATCATTGACCTGGGCTAGCAGAGCCCCCAAAGAGGCATCCATAGCAGCAATATATAGATAAGGGGTTTCCCTCTGACGGGTGCCCCTAAGACTGGAGGAGTCAACAGATACTCCTTGATTTGCTCGAAGGCCTTCTGACAGTCTTCGTCCCATATGAAAGGCGCTCCTTTCTTCATCAGTCTGCCGAAAGGTAGGCATCTTCCTGAGAGGTTAGAAATAAACCGCCTAATATAGGCAAGTCTCCCCTGAAGATATCTGAGCTCTGTCAAGTTCTTGGGCGGAGGTAGTCCTCTTATAGCCTTGATTTTGTCAGGGTCAATTTCTATGCCTCGATACCTGACAATGAAGCCGAGGAACTTGCCACTGGAGACGCCGAAGGCACACTTCATCGGGTTCATCGTGAGCTGGAATTGTCGGAACCTTTCAAAGACTCGACGCAGGTCAGCTAAGTGATCCTCCCGCTTCTTTGTCTTGACGACCAGATCATCAACATAGCATTCGACAAGGTCATGTAGCATCTCGTCGAAGATCTTGGTCATTGCCCTTTGATAGGTTGCGCCGGCATTCTTCAGACCGAACGGCATCCTTTTGTAGTTGAAGATCCCCTTAGGAGACCGGAAAGCCGTATGGTCTTTGTCTTTGACGGCCATGCGGATTTGATTATAGCCCGACGACCCGTCCATGAAAGACAAGGCTTCGTGACCAGTGGTCATATCAACCATTGTCTCAGTGATTGGGACAGGGAAGTCGTCCTTTGGGCATGCCTTAATCAAATCCCTGAAGTCGATGCAGACTCGGACTTGGCCGTTCTTCTTCTTGACAGGGACTATGTTAGCGAGCCACACAGGGTACATGCAAGGCTCTATGAAGTCCACATTGAGCATTTTGTCAATCTCAGCATTGACCTTCAGCTCCAGCTCATGGCGCATACGCCTTTGGGCTTGCTTGACTGGCTTGACTGTTGAAAGTATTGTCAGCTCATGTTCAGCCACAGAAGGGTCGAGCCCGGGCATTTCTTTATAAGTCCAGGCGAAACAATCCCTGAACTCTTCTAAAAGCTGTCGATACGACTGCCTTTCTTCCTCACTGAGGAGAGCACTTATGAAGGTGGGACGATAGTCACTTTTGCTTCCAAGATTGATTTCGATCAACTCGTCCACAGTTGCTTGACCACCGTCTTCAAGCTCCGGTGGAGCTGGTTGGAGGTCGACGAAGTCTCCCTCGTCATCAGTGTTGGCTTCATAGACATCAAATTCTTCGAAGCACTTTTGCTCGTGGCTTGAAGCCGAAGAGCTTGCCTCATCTTGCTGATGGTTAGCAGGCTGAGCTGCTCCTTCCTCTGAGGGGTGGTCATTGTCGACTCCTGATGAAGGTGATGGTGTCGTAGACACATCAGCGGACTCCCTCACAGAGTCATCAGCCTTAGGCTCAGCTTCAGCTTGCCCATTAGGGAGAGGTAGCAGTCCTATGGTGTTGACTGCAAAGTGGACCTCGAAGTCCTTCTCCTGGTCATAGCCAAGGCCCCTTGTATCTTTACGGGAGAAGGGAGGCTGCCCGCGGACTTGTGGAGGATTCCATAGTTGATGAAAATATGCCGCTCGAGCAGAGTCCAGAGTTTGCGGGATGTGTTGCTTTTTACACATCTCCTTGATATACTCTGGCATATCGTCCATCTCCTGGACTGGCTCTGGCACCACATCGGCGGGAGTATCCCAGCCGAAGTCATCTTTAGGAGGACACGGTGGGACTAAATCACCTTTGTAAAAGATGATCGGTTTGACCTCCTTGCCCTTGTTGCGTCTCCTTCTCCGTTGATAGGAGACTGTAAAGGTCTTCAACTGTTCCACCTCCTGTTCTTCCCATTGGGACACGAGTTGAAGGCACTTAGGCGGTAAGGAGAGACTCCCATCAATGACCCGGCTGATAAGGTTGGCTTCAAAGTCCATACTCCGCCTTTCTGGTTGGGTCGGCTTGGAGGCGGCACTGAGGCTCAGCCTGTGCAGCTTTACCATGTCTTGGTTGACAGTGAAGAGCTGCCCTTCTTCAACTTCAGGGTCCACCTTTTGCTTCCCTTTACCTTTTAAAGGCTCGGGGATTGTTAAGGTGGGCTTCCCAAAATATAGTGAAGCATCGGCCAGATGGCATTCATTGGGATGGAACGGGGCTTGATCTGCGAAGACCGTATGTTGCTCCCCTTCCTTAGCATATTTAATGCACTGATGCAACGTTGAAGGAACGACCCAATTCTCATGAAGCCAAGGTCTTCCAAACAGCATCTTGTAAGATGTGTCGGAGTTGATGATATAGAATGTCGCTTGGGTGACGAAATCGCCCAAAACTAGTTTGACAACAACCCGACCAAGCGCCTCCTCGGAACCCTGATTGAATCCCGAGATCTTGACATCAGTCACCTTTTGCAAATAAGGTGCCAAGTATAGAGACTTGAAAGTCTTCAGAGGCATGATGTTGACAGCTGCTCCGGCATCTACCAGGATGCGATTCACATCATGTCCATTAATCGTCCCTTTCATATATAAGGGGCGATTATGACACGGAGAGGACATCAATATGTCTTTGTCCGTGAAGGTGATATTTGCTGTGAGTGCTTCATATGCTTGAGCTTGCAACTCTGCAACATGGGCTTCATACGCCTCTGGATCTTGAAGTATCTTGACAAGAGCCTCTCTGAGGTCTTTGCTCCAGGCAATGGCTTCCCCAATAGTGACATTTGTTGGGAACCGCTTCATATGATGAATAATTTTGCGGTCTGCCCTGGTACGGGTCTTGTCAAATGGCGGAATGATTTCCGCCAAGGCCTTCGGCACCTGGCGAGACTTCTCCCGTTTAGGAGGGCGCTCCTCCGTATTCTGGCCTTCCGCATCTTCCTGGAATAGCGGAGCCAAAGACTCTTCTGGAGGTGGCAAAGGTTCTTCAGGCTGGTCTTCATTAGAAGGACCTGCTGGACTTACGGGCTCGACCCTGTTGGAGGGGCCGGCTTGCTCTGACGCCTCCTCGCGCTTTGGCGACTTGGCTGGCTCCTCTTCTTCATCGGAGGAGGTGATTGTGAAAGGGACACCACCCGGCTTAGCCGTTGAAGTGGGGCCTGAACCCTCTGAGGGGCTGAGGATGAAAGGGATTCCCCGAACTTGAGTTTCTGGGACAGGACCCGGCTTCTCCCCTCTGAATATTATGACCCGGTCAAGAGTCGGGAGACCTTCATGTCCACGTCCTCGGCCACGACCTCGGCCACGTCCCCGGCCATTTCTCGCCGAGCGGCGCCGATATGTCGCCATAGGCGCCTGGCCTCCAGCGCTATCAGCCGTGGGACAATAAATATTGTCGGGTGGCGGAATCGCCACCATGTTGCAAGAGAGCTCTTGCAGCATTTCCTCGAGCATCTCGACAGTGAGCTCCTCATCTTTGTAGAATAAGGAGAGCTCCTCCGGGATTGGGAAGTCTTCACCTTCTTCAAGACGGTGAACCATTTCTCGGAGACATTGTAGAAAACGAGCTTTGCGCCCAAGCTTGTCCCAGGGAATATATTCGTCTAGAGTGACGACCCTGGTGGGATGAGGGGGAGTGTACTCCTCCAGCTCATCTATGAGCTTTTGAAGTCTTTGTAGAGGAGTTAGCTCCTTAGGAGCCTCCATAGCAGCGGCTTGCTCGGCTTGCTTCTTCAACCTCCTCTTCAAATTCTTCCTGCGATTCTTCTCCTGCTTCTTTTGGCGTGTTGCCTCTTGAGAAGAGAGAGGAGTTTGCTTCGGCAGTGGGACTCGCTTGCCCCCAGAATTTTGCTTCTTGCTCTGGGCAGGCTCCTTAGGAACCTTAGTGCCACGACTTTTTCTGGGGGCAATCTTGGTCCAATTGACCTCCTCCGGCTGAGCTTGGAAGGTGGCATTGATTGCCTGAGCAATTATTTCAGGAGGCAACTCCTGGAACTCTGCCAGTCCACAGTAGGGCCTCTGGGAGCTTTGTAGTTCCACCGACTTTGTTTGGTCTGGTGGGTTGGCTTGCTTGAGCTGCTGAGGCCTTTCTACAATTGGCGGCCTTGCTGAGCCGACAGAGGCCTTAGCCGGGATCTTTGCGGGCTCAAGGGGTTGAGTCCTTTCCCCGACTAATGGCCTTGTTGACTTGGCAGGAGCTTTGGCTGAAGGCTCTGACGTCTTGGCTTTGCCTTTGTTGTCTGGCCGAGAGTTCTCTCTTAGGACGATGCCGGGCTGATTCGACCTGGGACGGACCTTGGAACTCTCTCCCGCAACTTGGCTTCTTGGGTTCTGGACCTTAGGCCCTTTATAGGTGGCTGTGGCCTTGCCTTTAGTGAGTAATGAGAATTCATCATTTTTCGTAGGCTCACTTGGCCGGACTAATCGGGAGAAAGCTTCAGTTTCTCGCCGGGCCTGCTGGAGTGTCTCCCTGGCGGCCTCTGCAAGGCGTAACCTTGTCATGGAATTCCCCTGATGATCGACAACCCCTCTCTGGATGAGGGCTTCAATGAAGTCTTGAACCTCTGGGCATTGCCGAGTGGGGTGAGACACCCTTGCATGATACTTGCAATAGCGGGGGTGTATCTTGGCCGTCTCATTGTAATAAGACGGTGGGTCATGTGTCAGCACCCAGCCATCCTCCAGAAGTTTATCAAAAATCTTCTCAGTGTCTTCCTTAGGAAAAGAACACTGATGAGAGGGTCGCCACCCTGGATACCAGAGTGCGGACTTGGGCGATTGGGAACTGGCTCCCTGGGAGCTAACTCCCTCCTCCTGCGGCTCGGGGAACTGGAAGGCTGCTACAGCGTGAATGACGTTGACGGAGAAGTGAAGACTCCTTCGTGCATGCAGCTGCGGTGGGTCGACTAGAAATTCGCCCATATCCACCTTCCCTCGCCTGATTAAGTCTTCGGCGAGGTCCTTGAATGGCTCACAGTTGTGGATAACATGGCCAACAACTTCATGATATGGGCAATAGCCCTGATGAAAAGCAGCGCCTGGCGTCTGCTCCAGAGGTGACGGGCTAATCAATCCCGCCTGTTGACATGCGAAGAAGATATTGGGAGTTTTCTCGCAAGGGAAGGAGTATAACTTCTCTGGGAGCTCGACTTGAAGTGGAGCCTCCATGTCTTCGGGTGAGTCCTCCTCGTCTTCAGATGAATCTAGGGATTCTTCAGAGAGCCAACCTCTGAGCGAAGCCCGACCCGTGGGTGATACACCCGCCTCCCGTTTGTGGGCTGGAGCTAACCCCCTGGCAAATGGGCCAAAAGGGAAGGTGGACAACTGCTGATCAATGCTCTCTAGGAGCTGCAGCAAGCGCCTTTGTTCCCGTCGTAGCTGTCGGACTTCCCCTCGGATCTTCCGGATAGTCCTCCGCAGCGCCAAACATTCTGAGAATGGAGGAGGAGTGATTCTGGGGCCACCATTGGGCTGTCGACTTGAGGGCCCGACTTCGGAGGCATTGAAGCTTGAAGCCATCGCCACCATATGGACCACGTTAGCCGACCGGTTCGATCGGCTCCACGGATGAGGCTGGGGTGGGTCGACTGCATGGCCCAGCATATTTACCAGGCCCTTTTGAATGAGTTCTTCTGTTATATTCTTGAAAACATAGCAATCCCCGATGGCGTGACCCAACCTCCGGTGATACACACAATAGGTTGGATCATCGGTCTTGTCCACCTCCGCGGGCTTCCGCGGATCCGGCAGAGTGACGAGCTGCTCCTTCATACATAGATCAAAGAGCATCTTAGTATGCTCCTTTCTGAAGGAATAAGGCGTCTTCATGTTCTCTGATAAGGAAGACGCATTTGTCTTATCACCAGACTTCTTGCCTTTTCTTTTGGACTTCCCTTCCTCTTTATCTCCATTCGTCGGGGAGGAAGTCCACGGCATTCACCTCCTTACCGCTAGCCAGACGGTCTTTGGAGGGTTTGCCTTTTGTAGGGGCTTGTACAGGGTGATCAGCGAAGAACATCTCAATCTCCGCCACCACCGTGTTGAGTTGGTCGAAGCCTCTAATATTGGAGCCCAGAAGCTTTTCACTGACTTCTGCCGAGAGACCCCTGCGGCAGATAGTGATTGCGTCTTCAGGCGTCGGAGGGTTATCGCAGCGCATGCTGACGTCCCTCCATCGCTTGATGAAGTCCAATGCTGTTTCACCCTTCTTCTGTCGAAGGGAACAAAGCTCTGCTAGGGAGACCTTGCGTTCGACCATTTGGAAGCGGTCGACAAACTTCTTCTGCATATCAGCCCAATCAGATACTGAATTGGGCTTTAACCTTGAATACCATTGGAAGGCAGTGCCAGTCAAGGACGTGGCGAAATACCGCAGCAAGTATGCCTCTTCCAAGGCTAATTCACCCATGGCCGTCATGTAATAGGCCAGGTGTTCATGCGGAGAACCCTGCCCGTTGAATTTCTGGAGCTTCGGGGCTTTAGGGCAATCCGGTGGAAGCTTCTTGAATTGGTGATGGAGGGGATAAGGCACGCTGTACAAATCAACGGTAGCCACCCCCTCGCCATGTTGAGCGAACTTCGCTTCCACGATGCGCTCGATCATCTGCTTCTGCGCCATGAGGCTTTCTGCAGCAGGAGTAGCAGATGACCGCGCATTGGCTTCATGCGGCGGGACTTCGAAGTCCACTGCCAGTGGGAGTCTTGCGGCGGTGACAGAGGCATTGGCTGCTGCCAGGATGGGAGAAGGATGCTGATCCACTCCAGCCGGTGCCGTCTGAGGCGGGGAAGGAACCTCCTTTTCGCGTAAAAGCGACTGTAGCAGGTTCTTGAGCTCTTGGTTTTCCCGTTGGAGCTCGTCCAGCGTGGGGGCCCGTGGTTCCTCCCCCAGCTCTTCTTCGTGCCGGGAGCGACTGTCCCCATCAACATTGTGGACGTCTTCTTGGCGCTCTTCTTGCCATGCCGGCTCAGGCTGAGATGTACCGGCGGTCGGCGCCTGCTGCGTCTGCGCTAGAATCCGAGAGACCGGCCTTGACCTCCTCAAATATTGGATGGGTTGGTCAAGCTCTCCCGAGGTGTTCTCGGGCTATTTGTCGCCGGAGGTGGCGTAACAGGTGAACACTTTGACAGTGTCATCGGTCACCTGGACCACCCGCTTTTTCTTGGGCGGTTGTCGCTCCGGCTTGGGCGGCCTCCCAAGTCTGTCGAAGACAGACATTCGGGATGTGGCTGCTTGAGGTGAGCGATCCTCCTCCGTGTGCGTGGAACTGGCCCACGGGGAAGTCGGCCGCACCTTCTTGCCAGCTCCGCGGCGCTTCTGCCCCCGTAGGGCCTGATTTGTAAATTGCGGAGAAACTGAGGCCTCAGTGCTTGTCGGACTCCGCACTCGTCGAAGATCCGACATGCGAAAAGGCTCCTCCGCCCTCGCGCGCCTTATAATTCGGGCCTCCTCTTTGGTGACCCAGATCTTCTTCAAATGGAGCTGATGCTCCTCAGTTGGGTTGCCCCCTGTCCTTGGACGGGGAGCTCGTGGCCTGGGCCTTTGCAAAACGCGCGGAGTTGCCGTAGGTACGGCAGACTTCTCCTTCTTCGCTCCTTTCTCCCGGACTTGCCGGAGGGGCTCGAAGCGGTTGGAGGTAGAGATAGTCGGGACATGACGATCCCGTGGCATAATCGGCTCACCTCCATCGAGCCGGATGCGGATGTCTCCGACAATCACAGTCTTGCCGGAGCGCGAGACAGCCGCTTCGGGCCTTGCACCCTTGCGGCTTCGGCGTTGCCCCCATTGAGTAGGGGAGGCAGTGGTGACACCTGCCATAGGCCTGGCGTCATCCTGACGGCGGCGTTGCCCCCGTTGAGCAGGGGCCGCACCTCTGAGGGTGACCGCAGTGGGTTTGGCGCCGTTGCGGCGACGGCGTTGCCCCCGTTGAGCAGGAGCAACGTCAGTAGTGATTTGATTGACCGAGAAGACTCGGCCAACAGCTAGGGCAGAAGGCCTGACACCTTCGGTCGTTGACATGGCAGCCAAGGGAACTCGGCTGGTTGTTGGGATGAAGGGCTTGATACCCTTAACAGTTGGATAATTGACCGGATGGACCCGGCCGGTTGCTGCAGTAGAGGGTCTGACACCCCCAGAAGCTAGCTTGTTGGCCGAACAGACTCGACCAATTGTTGAAGCCGAGGGCCTGGCACCCCCGACGGCTGGCTTGTCGACCGGGCGAACCCGGCTAGTTGTTAAAACCGAAGGCTTGACACCTCCGACAGTTGTCTTCTTGACCGGGCGGACCCGGCCAGTTGAAGGGGCCGAGGGCCTGACGCCCCCGACGGTTGTTTTGTCGACCGGACTGACCCGGCCAGTTGTTGAAACCGAAGGCCTAACACCCTCAGTGATGGTCTTCTTGACCGGACTAACCCGGCCAGTTGCTGGAGCCGAAGGCTTGATGCCCCCGACAGCTGTTTGAAGCGTGGCTGAACTGGCTTCAGCCACCGGTACCACGCCCAAGAAGAAGGGCGAGCCGACGACAGGTGGGAAGTCGCCGAAGACCAGCGGGGTCGCCAGGAATCCGAGCCTGGCATGGTTGGCAACGATCTCGGGGCCGTAGGTAACGGCTGCCATCGCTGCTGCTGGTGTTGGTGGTGGTGGTGGTGCGTAGCACGAAAGGAGTGGCGTGCAGATGCACAAAGAGCTCTCAATTAAACAGAGAGAGGTGCGCCCTCCTCTTCCCGTCCTGTAAGAGGAAGAGGGGCAATCAGAACCTTGAAGAAGGTTTTAGAGACTTTCTTCGACAGAAAGAAGAAAGGCGGGAAAACTCCCACCGGGCGTGCCAGTCTGTTGGACACGGAAAAAATCTAAGAAATACTCTTATCGTAGATAAAAGGTAGATTTTCGTTCTTTTTTGAAAAGAAACATCCCCCCCTATCTGAGTAGAGGGTGATCCCGTGTGTGCGCATCGTATCAGACGATTTGGGTTCGAGTGCTGGACCTTTCCCCACTGACCGGAGTCAGTGTTGATTTATATCGGCCTAACGTCCGAACACCTTTGTTTGACTGTCAAAGAAGTTCCAAAAGGCTTCTACCGGGGTTCTGATGTGGAGGGCAAGCTCACTCGAGAGACTCTCCATGACCACTCATTTACCACCAACACATAGAAACAACTAGATTAGGGCTAGGTCTGAGCAAAACCCTAAGATTTAGGCATAGAGGCGCAAATATGCGGAAGCCATAGGCATTTTTAAAGCAAGGGAAGTTTTCTAGACCCCGGGGGTATTTTGGTAATTTTACCAACCCAGGGGTATTTTGGTAATTTTCCATGCCAGGGACATTTATGTAATTTTCTGGGCTGGAATGGAAGTGAAACTGGATCTCTAACTCCACAAGGCGCTGAGGCTCTTTCTGGAGGGTTTCGAGGGCTCTGAGGCCATGTTTAGGTTACAGGGGTATTTTGGTAATTTTACCAGACCCTAGACCTAAGTTTGGTATAATACCCGAGTGATGGACTGAGCTGACAACACTTCCGGACTGAAGGAATGACAAGGGGCTTCATGGAAGGCATACATTTGTCAATTCTGCCGAAGGAGGGGTATATACACAATTTTCCAAAGTCGAGGGGTTTTCTTATAATTTTCCCACCCGAGGTTACATATAAAACATGCTGAATGCTTTTATAATTCCATGTGAGTACAAGGGTTGTCGGCGAGTTGTCGACTGTACAAACGTCCGCCTTGGAGCGGGAGATAGGGACGTCGTCCCAATTACAAAAGATTGCAGGGTATAACTGCAAATTACAGGACTTCGGTCTTTTACAATCCCGGGAAGGATATTTTTGTAATTTCGCCATTATAGGGGGCAGAAATACAAGACTTAGTCGTCCCGAGACGTAAAGACTTACAAACATGGCCCGCTGAGGGGCATAATTACAAACAAAGCCCGCTGAGGGGCATAAACGTAAATATACCCCGTAGGGGCATAAATACAAGACTCGGGGACTTACCCCACACGGGCCAAGACAAACGAACAAAAGCTTCAAGTGTCTTCCGTCGGTTGTCACTTGTGTCTTCGTAGTTATCGTCATCTCCTCTTTTGGACCTCTGGGGGTCTATTTATAGAAGTGGGGAACCTCCCCGGGAGTGTTCGACCCCGTACGGGTCCAACGGGATGAAAATGACCCCGGGGAGGTCATATTTTGATTTGCGTGCGCGGGAGAGGAACCTCCCCGGGGTGGAGAGTCCCCGGGACGGTCCTGGACCGTCCCGGGGTCGCGGACGCCCGGGGGGAACCCGCCAAGGGTCGCAGCTCTCCGGGGGGGACCTCCCCGGGGTCGCGACCCCCCCGGGGACCTGCCCGAGGTCGCGGACCCCCGGGGGGACCTCCCCGGGGTCGCGCGCTCCCGGGGGGGACCTCCCCGGGGTCGCGGCCCCCGGGGGGACCTGCACAGGGTCGCGGCCCCCGGAGGGGACCTGCCCGGGGTCGCGACCCCCCGGGGGGACCTCCCCGGGGTCGCGACCCCCCGGGCAGGACCTGCCCGGGGTCGCGGACCCCGGGTGGGTCCCTCCCGTGGTCGGGCGACCCCGGACGGGTCCGCCCGCCCAAGGGCGGCCCCGTGCGGGTTTGCCCACCTCCGGGCGGACCCGTCCGGGTGAGGGCGACCCCGTACGGGTCCCTCCGACCCCGGACGGGTTCCTCCGACCCCGTACGGGTCTTCCATCTCCAAGTTAGCCCATTTCTGCTTCAACTAAATAAAAGCGGAGGTATTTTTGCAAAGCAAAATTTGCTGCCAACACATATGATCTCTTTTCCTTGTGTGTTTGGAGTTTCAATCAGGTGGTAACACGTGTAGCAGAGTTTCTGAGAAGATGGCATCGGCTCTCATTCCTTGGTCCAAGTTCCTATTCAGAGTTCTACTCCAAGTACTAGTAGTCGTAGCAAATGATAAACTATGAAGTTGCCCTTGTCTATATGCTTACCACATTGGTAACAAATGATTCACATGTTATTAGCCTGAAATTTATGTACAAAGACACTGTATCAGACAAAATTTATGTACTCTTTTGAATTTAAATGAATAAATGTGTACAATTATTTACACTTGTTCTCATTTGTCTGAAATGCATTTTACAATGGAGGGGGATGGAGCCTTTATGTTTACTCAAAATGTTGCAGTAAGTGACACTAGTGTCGGGCATCTCCGGTGATGCACAAACGTTTATGTAGAAACGTTAATGCACAAACGTTGTAGCTATTTAATGGCTATTTGATTTTTTTTAGACTTAAGTTTTTTTTAGAATAGGTAGGGGGAACAATAAATATTTTTAAGATATATTGTATTTTTTTCGTTTGTAAGCCGGTATAATAATATTATTAATACTGGTAAATTTGAAAAGATTTGTTAAATATTTATTCAAATAAAATTCACACTTTAAACAATCAGACGAGAGAGTGAGAACCTGATAGATAAACGAGAGAGGCAAGGGAAATGCGAGAGATGAGCTCAATAGGGTGTTCACAGAGATGAGAAAATTATATTGTCAATAATTAATATATTATTAAAGTATTAAAATCGTTCATGAAAATATCATTAGATTTACTAATTATATTTTAATGTTGACATAACTTTTTACTATGTGAGTGTTTATCTGCTTACTGTATATGTATCTATTCCATGGCAAGTGATTTAAATGTTAGAAATTTATTAAGAATAAATAATAGATTCTATTAATTTAATATACCAGTCAAATAATATTTTTTTAGACAAATTTCAATATCAATACTAATTATAATTTAAATGACCCAAAGTAATATAATAAGTTAACATGTGTGTGTGTGTGTGTGTGAGAGAGAGAGAGAGAGAGATTAAAAATTGTAAAAGGGAGGGGTAAATGTGTCATTTGAGTTTCAATTATCCCTAACTTAACCCACTAACTATCAAATCACACTGGATTAAAGATAGTTTAACCCACCTCTTTATACCCGGGCTAACTCCCCTCTTATCAAATCAAAAATGAATTAACCCTGTACTAACTCAAGTAGATTGAGTTAGTCTAGTCTAACTCTAACTCCTTACCAAAGTGAAGCTTAGGGACAGCCAAGGGTTATGTAGTTTTTGGATTCAAGTTTTACAACCAAAAATCATGATAAAATCATGCACAATGGACTTGCTCATGAACCAAGTGTCTAAGTGCTGAAGCATATCATTAATGGATAGAAGAAAGGATAGTAAGGCCAAGAATCCATGAGGATGCAAAGTCAGCCCACTGACGGTATCCTTTAAACCACACCAATCAGACAATAACCATTACCCATTAAAAATCCAATTAGGATTTGACGAGGGTCCAATCATTATAGGTCTTAAGTATGCCTAATCAGAACCCATTAAGGATCCATAAGCACCACATGCTCAATCATATAATCACTTTAAGGATCAAACAGCAAACTTAGAAAATGGATCAAAGTATGACAGCTTCATGATGCTTTTATTGAGTTTCTCCTCTACATCACAATATGTTCTATATGAACCTTTAAGATCAATGAATGAACAAAAAATATCCTTGACGCTTAGATGCCTCTTTCTTCCCCTCCTCCAAACTGTTATTGTCCTCGGAGCCCTTCGCTCAGTGCTTGGAAAAAACTACTCCCAAAGAAGTTGCAGACGGGTATTTACAGGGTGACAAGGTGGCCACACCGGTCCTCCATTTTGTGCTGGTGAGGGGTGAAGAGGACCCGCAGCAGTTTTCTTCTTTCCTTTTCTTCTGTTCTTTCTTTCCTCTTTTTCTTTTTTGCTTTTTTTTTGCTTTACCTGACACCGGGGAGGGGGGGTGTGGGGGGTGTTGCAGTTTCTTCTTCCTTCCCACTGGAAAGAGAAATGGCCCTTCAGAATTTAGACAACCTCACTGACAGCCTTTTAAATTTTTGTTTCTTTGCTCCATTTCTGCCCCTGAAAACTGAGTGGCAGGGAGGTGGTGGGGTCTGAATCTCCTTTTTTGCTTCTTCCACTTATGTTTGGCTTTTGCCCTTTTTTCCCATGGGGAGGGAGGGGGTTTAGCATGTTTTGCATTACCGGTACCGCCCGGTACCTGTACAGTACCGGGCGGATCCCCAAAGCCCCCCCCTGGTTGCATTATTCCCCCTTTATCATTCCTAGGGTCTGGTGACCCGATCTTAGCCCAGAACCGGATCCGGCTAATTAAAACTTTAAAACCACCCCACCCCCCACCCCTTTCTTCCCCCGACCATTCGAGCCCTCTCCCCCAGACACCGTTCGAGTTAGGGCTGACATGAGGCTTGATCCCCTCTCGCATCTCCTCCGCCAACAGCAATCAGCGTACGGCGGCGAGCAGCCACTCTGTCTTCTTCTTTAAGTCCTCTCTCTCTCTTTCGTGCGCGCACTGCCCACGGAGGAGGAATAGTCACCGGTGGCCGGTGGCGACAAGCCGACGGCATCAACGATTCGGCGGCCAGTAAGTTGTTGTTGTTGTATGGCCGGCCGGTGGGATGCTGGTGGCTGGCAGAGCTTTGGCGGGCGACTGGTGGCTGGGTGGCTGGCTGCAGACTGCGCAAGGGAAGGGTGAAGGCCGAAGGGCTGCACAACGGGCCGGTTTAGGTGTCTTTTTTTTATTTTTGACTTGGTACCGGCCGGTACCGGTACCAAACGGGTGGAACCGGACCGGTCAGATTCGACACCGAGATGTACCGCCCAGTACCGGTACGTATCGGGCGGTACTGCGAACCATGGGGTTTAGAGACCGGCCTACTCTGTTTTGCTGTGCAAAACAGAGAAGTCGGTGGGGGGTCAAAGACCACCCACTAGCCACTTTTCCTGGCCATGCTATCTCTCTCCTCTTCTTTTCCTTCAGATTTTGCCAGATTAGTCAATAATAAAATTGGTCAAACACACCATAATATATGCAATGCCATGTTTGTAGTTAAACCTACGAAGGTCATGATCAGGTGGTCCTTGACATGACCAATCACATATGCACACCAGTGTCAAGCATGATCAAACAGCCATCCTTGATGAGGTCAATGAATGTAGATGCACCAATGATGATCTTGAGCCCCATCTCTCTCACTCTCTCTCTTTTCTTGGTTTCGCTTTGGCCCGTGCAGTTTTGATAGCCATTTCCAAACCATTTTTATAATGCCATGACTGACAAACAGAGGATCAACGAAGTATGCACAACCATTTTTTTTGAAAGTGGATGGTACCACCAAATATATAAAAGAAAAAAAAGAATTTACAAGTATGAAAGGAGAGCTCCAACAAATCTCCCAAATACAAAAGTCGGCAGACAACCCTCTGCCCCGGGAACAAAACAAAAGAGAGAATCAGCACACCCCCCCCTGCAACATACACAAGAAAAGGCATTCACGTTCTGCCATGAAACTGCATTGTGTACTCAACCCTACCCCGAGGCCTACAAAACCACCTTACACCCCCAAAAAACTCTCTCGAGGGCTCTTACCACTTGCCCCCTGTAAGACATAACTCCCCCCCCTCCTCCCCTACCAAAACAAAGTTCCTTCCACTGCTACCTACCTTCCTCTACCCTATCTATTTCCCCTCTTCTATTAGCCTTCTCGGTCTTAGCCTTCCTTGCTATATCTGCTTGCCATCTTCGCTGAATTCTGCAAAAGACTGACCTCACATTCTTGTCACCCCTTCAGTCTTCACACCAATTAGACTCGTCACCTCCATAGCTCAAGGCTCCATATACCTTTCCACGCTAGCAATAATCTCTTTGACCTCCTCCTTGCAGAGGTTCCTGTCTCCCTCCGCTTCTTGATTGGCGTCCTCGACTTGAACCACCTCCGCGTAAGATGCCCCTCCTTTGGCTCCCTAGGCAGGGGAGGCAGAGCTAACACCGCCTGTTGGCCAACCCCTTCCAGAAGCGCGACGGCCGCCTCCGCCTCCTCTACGAGATCCCCATCCGCAAGACGAAGGTCCTCACGTCCATTAATGCCATCGGTTAGGGGTTCCAGCACCAGAAGACAAAACAAAGCCCCTCCTTCAAGACCCTGAGGTGTTAGCCCAAACTGCTTTTCGACCATGAAGGAGAGGGAATGCAAATCCTTGAGGGCTTCCTCCCCCTCCCCACCACCATTACAGCTCGTGCCTATAGATCGCACGGCCGCTGGAGTACCGGCATCTAGTTGACCTCAACTCAAAGCAGACGATTTCTTGGCGCCACCGTCAGACCTCGTTGCCTACAACCTCTGGGGAACAGCGCAAGCGTTGAGAGTAGGGCTACTCGGCTATCCGAGACCGACTGCCAGAAGCCCGATAGGAGTGGCGACCACTACCTTGCGCCACCTCTCCTCATCCTCGCCCGCATCTTCCGTTGTTGAGCCAAACATTGACTACACTTGTTCCTCACGGGGGTCAGATAAAAGGGCCGCTGACAGCCCTACACTGGGAGGGAGGGAGGATTCGGGGCTGCGGGCAAGAAAAGACCCCCGCCAGCCCCTCCCTGCCCTACCACCCCGTCCAAAAAATTCAGAGCCACCGGCAGTCCAAGAGTAAGTACGACCTCCCTGCAAGACGAACTTGAGAACCCCAGGCCAGTCTCGGACCCCGTCAGCTTTGCGACAGTGGTGGCTAGGACAGCTGCCACCAGCATTCCCCAATCTTCCTCCTATCGGTGAGGGCCTTCACAGGCCACAACTAGGGGGATTAGCATCGCCTACACCCCTAGAGTTCCACCAGAATCCGATAGAGCAGCTACATGCGCCGCCGAGAGCCCCTACACTTGTCGTTCGTCGAGCTGAGATCGCTATTGCTCAACGAGAGAATCGGGCGGGGAAGAAGGGGGGTTTCAGGTCCCGACAAATCAGTAAGTCGGGACTTACCAAATGCGAGTAAGTTTCGGGTCCCCCTAGGGGGCTGACCAAGAATCCCCCGCGCGTCCAGCTGGTTCGGGCCCGGCCAAGACCCCAGACCCTGAAGCCCCTGCGCCTCCTGCTGGCTCGAGCCATGGCCCAAACACACACTTGACCTAGACAAGTGGCCCATGGGTGCCTGTTGCCTTGAAACCCGCCGAGCTCCCGACATAACTGAGGCCAGGAAGCCCTGTGAGAGAGAGCGGCCTAGACCAGACGAGTCTACCCATGGGAGGGACCCGGGGGGCGATTCGAAATTAGAACACCCGCCCACGAAATCGCTCGTACATCATCTCCAACCTCCCGTCTCGTAAGATGATGCCCTAAATCTGGTGGCTGTAGAGAGACAATAACAGGGAAATGCTCCACTCCCACGTTGGCGACGATGACCACCGGCACCGCCCTCGGACTACTAACATAGAGTGTCGCCTCCAAGACATCGAGATTCCTCACCGGCATCGCCCGGATGGACCCCGACACCACCATGCCGAAACGGTCGACGAGTAGTAAGATCTCAAGTTCATCACACATATCCAACGGGACTCGAGACAAGCAGACGTTCCTCCGACATCCCCTAGGGTCCGGATGCATACCCCTCTACAACCTCCATGTCTCGACCCGGATGAGAATCCCATCGGCCAACATATATCCGGCCTTCACCGCCTCCTCCTCCGCCGCCGCCACGTTGGGACCAACCACCAAAACCCCCCTCTCTGCATCTTGGAAACTACTCATCCATCCTCCAGACCTTCACCCCCCTCCAACATCCTCTTGACCACCTCTTCCGACAACTTTCCCTCGACCGGCGACAACCACACACATCTGGGAAGCCTGTCGAGACGCAGCTACAGGTGACCGGCCGGCCATGGGGCCGCTTCGATGCAACCCCCTCCAATCTTCTCTCCACCTATAGGAGTACCTCTAAGAGCCTCCGCATACAACCGTTGGTGTCGTTGGGCCCCTTCCTTCCTTCTCGTCCATCTCCCTGCCTCCAAAAGATTGCAGGCCCACCGGAGGTGACCCAAAAAGCCACATCGAAAACACCTCTTGGGTGCTCTAGGGGCCACCCCCTAGCGAGGAAGCCGGTTCTCACCGACCATCCCCTATGGGGGCCCTCGCCCCCTCGACGGCCTTCTCCCCGACCTAGCCAAGAAAACGTAGAGCCTCTCCCTCTAGAAAAAGTCTAGAGAGAGAATCCCGGCGACTTCGACGAGGACGATCCCCTTTGCTCGCAGACGCATTCTCCCCAAGTATCCACAACTAATTGACCAGGCTTGATTCCCATCAGCTGATCTCATGCAATTTCTCCACACAAATGTTTTGATTTTAATGGGGCAGTCTTTAGTCCAGACCCCATTATACCAAGGGACTTTATTCCCTCCTTCCATAAGTAGATGAATAACTGATCCTATAGAGAATTTTCTCCAGGTCTCCATCTTCTCCTATCCATACTTTCTCATTAATGTCATCCTCACGAAAAAGCAAGGTGAGCCTGCATATTCTCATACATAAACGTCGCATAGATTTTTCTGCAAATTTCGAGTCCTAATATGTCATCAATTCACGGATACCCTGTCCAGCCAAAACAAAAAATTCCATAAAGATTTGGGACTTACTCACATAAAGCTCCTTGATCCACCCAGACATCTTCCCAGAACTTTATTAACTGCCCATTACCAATCTGTACGTCTGTTGAATAGTGGACAAAAGTCACAAAATCCTTTTCCTTCAAGATGTTCCTCCAAACCATTGACATAGAGCTGACATGTGAAGGCCTAGAGAACCAACTAGCATCCTCTTGAAGACATTTGTATCGAACTATCCTTCTCCACGCTTATCCATGGCTACTTCACAGATAAAGCCATCTTGATTATGCAAATAGGCATAAGCCTGACACCACCCTCCTGTCTACACATATTTCCAAGTTCCAACCAATTGTTTTCATGCATCTTTCTTCTAATCTCTTTTCTTTCTAGAACATGGAGATCTTATCGGTTCAAACTTCTAAAGACCAACCTGTGAATTCTAAATAGTGATAAATGGTAGATAACCAAATAGTCAAAACCACATCTCATAGAACCCATTTTCCTCCTGCAGTGAGAAGCCGACTCTTCCATACTGCAATTCTATCTTCAAATTTCTTAGTCAGCTCATTCTACTCAGCACACCTAAATTGGCCATAAGATAAATTAAGATATTTAATTGGAAAAGCCATCCATGTAGGGCTCATCACCTGAGCAATTGTCATCCTCCTAGCTTCTGTCACACAGACATGCATAATCACTTCTTGAAATGTTACTCCTCAGCCCTGTGACTGCCTCAAAAAGCCTTGGAATTTTTTTCCAGATTGATTGTCTTCTCCTCAGTTGAGGACAGAGTACTACCATCAGCATACTGCAAATGGGTCACCTTCTCCTCATTCCTTATCTTTATTCCCCATATCAGTCACCATGTTCTTTTGGAAGCTGAAAGAAGATCCAGATGGTTCGGGAGTTATACTAGTCCCCATGTTCTAGGTTGTCCCGCATCATGCCAAGACCAGCCCCATAATAATAGACAATAGAGCAGATGAAGGATCCCCTGTCTAAGCTGTCTAGGGCTCCCAAAGAAGCCTAACAGTCTGGCATCAATTGAAACTTTAAATATAGCTGCTTGAATACAGTTCATCACATGAGGAATCCACTTCTCCTTGAAAACTATCAGTTGTATTGCCCTGTAACAACACCCCAAGTTTTACTCCACATGCCCTTTGGAAGCAGAAAATATTTTTTGCTTCAGCTAAGTTTAAAAAGAAGGGCAGATGGAGGTGCATTTACATGAAATCTTCACGGACAACACAGCTCTAGAAAACTCTCTTATTACTGAATATTCAGATGCTCCAGAAAACAGCATGAGGCCAAAAAAGGATTAATCACTCAATCCATCAATTTTTCCATTGTTTTCTTTCCTTTGTTAATGGAAAGGATGTAAATAAAAATCATGTAATAAAAATAAATCTACACCACAATCATATTTAAATATTTCTTAAACTTTTCACTTTTAATCTTGCCCAGACCCTTTAATCATATTTTGTGCTACAGTCTCTACATGTCTGTTAAAATTAGGCAACTCACATGTCTGTTAAAATTAGGCAACTCAAAACTTTATCTCCAGTGCATTGAGTTCTATACATGTTGTATCCCATCAGCATCCCACAAGGCAAAGGGTATAATCTGATGGCTTGTCAACGACACACCAGTCACATCAAGCTCAAGAAGATACCAAAAGATCTATGTCAACCACATTGTGAGGTGGAGATCACAGGTTCAAAACCAGAAACAGCCTCTCTACACAAAGTAGGGGTAAGAGTACGTACCATTGACCCTCCCCAGCCCCTCATTGGTCGGAGCCACACTTGCTGGTCCTTTTTATCTATGTTAACCACACATTTCTCCATTCTGGGAAGGTACAAGAGATGTTTTCAGTATATTTGCATCTCCATTCTTTGGAAAAAGACCCATGCAGAGCCCCAATCAGGCAACGGACAGAATAATCTGCCTTAAGAGTACAGAAGATTTTCAAACAAACTACCCAAAGAATGCATACATTTGCTGCTAGATTATGTTGTTAGGATCTCTCCTTATCATCAGAAAGCTACATCTAAATTCATTGATCAAGTAAAAGAGATCATGTGACATGGATACATGTAAACACATCCTTTAGTAAATTTAAAATAGATGACACTGATAATGACAAAGTAAGCAAGTTCAATAAAGTAGCTGTTTTCACACGCGAAATTAAATTCGAAAAATATATAGGTGCGTGCATTTCTAGCTATTTAAGTAGCATGCACATTATTAATTCTGCAAATTTAGGTTTATCAGACGATTTAGGGTTCGAGTACTATTTTCCCATCGACCGTAGTCAGTTTTATTTACATCGGCGTAAAGTCCGAATGCCTTTGATTAACTGTCAAAGCTACTTTTTCGACCTCTACAATATCCGCTGTGATATTGAGGATTTTACTTAACGGACTCGATCGAAAGGATCGTACATTAGAGATACACGTCAATAGGAGAAAATCAAATATTTCATTCCTTGGATTCATTTTACATAGTACGTGAAACCCCAAGTATATGGTCGGGTCATTGGGTTTACATTTGGCCTTGATTACACTATTAGGAAAGACCGTTGGATTTGATATCCAACCGAGATCAGACGATCATGTTTACTTTTCGGACTATCAGATTTTACATCTAGTCACGATCAGGCCGCCGAATGATGTTTTCGGTTGAGATCAGACCATCGGAATTGCTCCGAGTCATGATCTAACAGTTAGATTTGAATTTGATCAAGCTCTGACCGATGGATTAACTCCAGATCAAAATCTGACCATTGATTTTGGATTTTATCATGATTGGACCGTTGGATCTATGTTAGACCAAGATCTGTCCACCGGGTTGACCCATGGTCATGGTCACCCTTTTATTGGGACCTTTAAATTACTTGGTGTTAATAAAGAACATTCCCACACAAGGCGGGGTATATTTGCAATTTTTCCACAAGCAAGGGGGCATATTTCTTCCCCTTTTAGATCCTTTCTGAACATACTTGTAACTTCAGAGCCTTTTTGGGTCTATGTAGTCAAAGGCGTGCCTAGGTGCTCGCCTAGACGTTGAGGCGATGCCTCGCCTCGCTCTGACCACAGTTGGTCTCACTCTCTCTCTGTCTCACATAGACACACATATAACTTGGTTTTTGACGGTGGTCTGTCTCACTCTCTCTCTGCCTATAGGATTTATAATTTTTTTAAATTCCTTCTCTTTCAGAATGTGAGAGATTACCTTTTGACTCACCAGACTTTGTTTTACGTCAGTTTTTTGAATTTATTAGTTTCTTCATTATTTTCTTTGGCTAATGAGATGATGCGATGCTATTAGGAATGACATTAGTTTCTTGGGTTTAAATATGAAAATAGCACTTGATAGAAATCTTTGACGGAACATGATTCATGTAGCCGACCCCAAATAATTGGGATAAGGCTCTGATGATGATGATTAGTTTCTTCATTATTGATATCTTCATAGTTGTAATTTGGTTTGTTAAATTTTATGAGAATTTAGTGAGTCATAATAATTTGAATCATAGGATTGAATGAATTCAAGAAATTTATTGACTTTATATAGGCAATTTTGTAATATTTAGACCTATAGTTTATTTTTTGAGTTATATATATATATATATTTAATAAAATCTTGCCACAAACGCCTCAAACGCCTAGGCCATCGCCTAGGTGTTTTAGGCATGAGGCGACCCCCTGGTCGCCTCGGTCGCCTCACGCCTCAGACTACATAGTTTGGGGTATGTTTGCTATTTCAAACACTTTTTGGATTCATTTGTGATTTCAAGCCCTTTTTGGATTTATTTGAGATTTCAAACCTTTTTGGGTTTATTTGCAATTTCAAACCCTTTTTGGATTTATTCGAGATTTCGAACCCTTTCTAGGTTTATTTGCAATTTCCCATGAGTAGGGGTTTGCTTACAATTTCTAGGTAAGTTCAGGGGTATTTGTGTAATCTTGGATAGATCAGAGATATTTTTGTAATACCTAGACTAAACAAGAATTTTTGTGAAATTTTAATATAAGGCACAAATCCCTCCTTGGTGGAGGCGCACCAGGCAAGAACACTTAGAAGATTGTTTCTCCTTCTTGAGTTCTCATAGGCTGCGATCCATCTCCATACGTCCGTCCGCACATCACCGCAGATCGACCTGGTCGCAGGAGTCAAGGGGGCAGCCCCGCAGGGGGTTTTCGAGGAACTCTGCCCCTCCCCCCAAAGAAAAATTACAATATAATCCCTCTCCAAGAAATGACACAAAGGGTATTTCCGTAATTTTAGAAAATATAAGATTTTCTCGAGAAATTCACGTGACTGGGGAACAAATTGCCCAAGCGCCATTACAAGGGTGTTTTTGTAACATACCCTAGGCACAGGGCCACAAAGCCACAAACTTGTTGCCCAGAGTTGTACGTCCGAGACCGGAGTTATACGTCCGGGGTCTATAGGGTTTAGGATGAGGGGGGTCTACCCGGACCGGGTAGGCCCTTGGGGGGGTCTACCCAGTCCCACCTGACCGAAGAGAGAGCGAAGAGGGGCGGGGCCCATAAAGCCCCCCCCCCATTTTTCTTTTTTTTAATTTTTTTGTTGTGTTCTTGCCACGGAGAGAAGAAGACAACGCCTCCGAGGTTGTTTCCGGTCTTTGCATGATCACTCCGTAAGTATTACGGAGTACCTTTATGATCGCCCGCTTGCTGCAGAACCTCATTGCTTCATGTTGTCACTACGGCGAGACGCTCGAGACTCGCATTTGACCCAAGTATTAGAGCAGCCTCAGCTTTGTGCCATTCTTGGCCTTCACATAATTAATTCCCCCTTCGTCTACCTCGATTACTTCGAGAAAATAAATTGGTGCAACAGTAGCTTAGCTGTCAGTTTGTTTATACTTACAGTTTTAGGGTTTGGATCAAGAATTCTGTGTATCAAGGACACTCCTCCAAAAGAGAATCCTGGTGGGCAGGAGAATTCTGCTGCATTGATCTACATAACATCAAGGTACAACTGTCAGACTATAATAAACTTGATTCATAAATTTATCATTTGCATCAAAGCAATAGCAAATTGCACAATGATTTTATGCATAATGATGTAGCTAAAAAGTGATGATGTGGCGATCAAGTAGCGTGTTGAGTTTGACTAAAACATTTGGACACCAAATTGAGATATACCTTTCTATATAAGGTTGGAAGATCAATCTCATCAAATGGAAGGTACCCAGCCATTAGAACATAAAGGATGACTCCACAAGACCATATGTCTGCAGCAGATCCATCATAACCTTGATTACTGAGCACCTAGAATGCCATTGGCTTCGTTTAGATGGGTGCAATATCACATTGTTAATCAACTTGCATTTGATTCATCAAGGCAGCAAGGAACAACAAGCCATCCAACATTTAGTGGTGACTTCTGTTCAAGTTTTGAATGGCAAAATACTTAATTGTGCAAGTAAGAAAGGGTCTTTTCTTTATTCCACTCAGAGCATTTTCTAATTCAAATACTTGATGAATTGTCAACTGCCTTATTAGGAAAAATGATCTGTTTATAACAACAATATCACAATCGAAATATTGGGCATATACTCATATGTGTTTTCAGTTCCATGAAAATTCTACCATACATTGGATGGGCAAAAATCATTGCTCCCTCAAAACCATATGCATTCTCTAAACAACCTACAGATAAACATTCTCATATATTATAATGCAGCTCAGAATAGTATGAGAGTAAAAGCTAATGGGAAGAATAACCTCGGCATGTCCTCTCTTCACAATTTCAATAATACACATTTCCAACATGGTTCAAAAAGCAGATTCCTAAATCTAGAAAAGGTACCCAACTTTGGTCACAATTAGGTAACATTGAAATGAGGCAGCACCCAACAGAGACACATGCAACCAGGTCTCAGCCACGATAATCGCGAGCCACAACTTGGGACACATGCTTATTTTTTAGTGCATGGCAAAACCATGTATTTAAATTAGGAAGTCATAAAAAGATAAGAAATGAGAGAAAAATGTACCACATATGCATCTGAAGAAGGAAAAGGCAATGTGTCAGAAAGATTTTTTTTTTAAGTGGATAGTACCACCGTTTATATAAAAGAGAAAAAAATATGAATGTACAAGTATGAGGGGAGTGCTCCCACACAACTCCCAAACACAAAAGTCAGCAAACAACCCTTTGCCCCGGGAGCAAAACAAAAAAGAAAAGAAAACCACCTATCCACTCTAAGCTGCCCCTTACCAACCACGACAAGAGACTGTAAAAGCCAACTACCATACTACGCCGTTGCTGAACCCCAAAAAATGTTCATAATTTCTGATAATTACATACAAAAATCAGAAATTAAGAAAACCGATGCTCATCGACATTTCATCAAACACCTTTTGAGCGATACAAAGTTATGCACACTTGCTCAAGAAAATCAAACTTTACTCAACAAAGGCACACGCTTAGGCTCACCATTGGCTTGGAAGGTGACCAGAACTCACCGTGGCCACTAGAAGGGGGTGACCACATCCCTTCTTCTATTTATGATCAAAGATCAAACCAGTCAGGGTGAGCACTTTCTTAGGCTTACCATTGGCATGGAAGGTGACCATAACTCACCTTGGGCATTAGAAGGTGGTGACCACACCACTCATTTATTTATTTTGTTGACAAGTCACCCACCGACAGGGGGGTTTCCCCTGCTGCTGCCACCACCGGGGAGAAAGCCCCCCGGGTCTGCTCCACCGGGGGGGTTCCCCCCCTGCTGCCACCATCGGGGGAGGTCCCCCCGGACCTGCTCCCACCGGGGGGTCTCCCCCCCTCTCTGCTCCTCTGCTCCACCTAGGGGGGTTCCCCCCTGCTGCTGCCACCGGGGGGAAGGCCCCCCGGGTCTGCTCCACCGGGGGAGGTCCCCCCGGACCTGCTCCCACGGGGGGACTCCCCCCATCTCTGCTCCAACCGGGGGGGCTCCCCCCCTCTCTGCTGCACCGGGGGACCCCCCCCCGACCCACTTGCACCGGGGGAGGCCTCCCCGGCCTGCTGCTGCGCACCGGGGGAGTTCCCCCGGGTCCTCCCTGCGCTTCCTTCTTGCTGTTGCACCTCCGGGGGAGGAAGAATAGAAAGATGAAAAGTCGGGGAAGAGGAAAAGACATAGGAGTTACCTTCTCAAAGCACCGGGGGAGCTCCCCCTTGGCCTCCTCCTCCTACTATAAAAACCCCAAGACCTCTTCTAGCAAGAGGAGAATTCTTTTGGCTGGAGAGAAACTTTTGGAGAGACTCTCGTGGAAGGTTGATGCAAAAGAAGAAGGAGGAAGCTCCGAGCTTTTGAAGTTGTTAAACTCAAAGTTGTTTGAAGTTGTAACAAACATTTTGTTATCTTCTAAAGCTCTTGTTGGCTTGAAGATTTCAATATGTTTGGTTATTAAACTAAAACCCACCAAAGGGTGTGCGTCCCACCCTGATGTATGATCTTTTGATCATGAAAGTTGTTGAAATGAAGATGGAGCCATACAAATTTTATAAATAGCTAAAGTCCATGAAGAACCTCGAAAAAATTATAGAAATACCCCCGGTGGGCAGAAATTGCATGAATACCCCCGGTGGATAGAAAATTACAGAAATGTCCTCGATAGGCAGAAAATTACAGAAATACCCCCGGTGGCGAGAAAATTGCAGAAATACCCCCGGTGACGGGAAAATTGTAGAAATGTCCCCGGTGGCGAGAACATTGCAGAAATACCCCCGATGACGGAAAAATTGCAGAAATGCCCCCCGTGGCGGGAAAATTGCAGAAATGCCCCCCGATGGCGGGAAAATTACAGAAATACCCCCGGCGGCGGGAAAATTGCAGAAATGTCCCCGGTAGCGAGAAAATTGCAGAAATGCCCTCGGTGGACAGAAAATTACAGAAATATCCCCGGTAGTGAAAAATTACAGAAATGTCCTCGATGACGGAAAAATTGTTGAAATGCCCCCGATGGTGAAAAAATTACAGAAATGCCCCGATAGTTGAAAGATTGCAGAAATCTTCCTAATGAAGGAAAAACTTATAGAAATACCCCTGGTGGTGGAAAAATCACAGAAAATTCTCATTTGTGGGGTCTCAAAATTACAGAAATACCCTCCATTTGTGGGGTCTCAAAATTACCAAAATACCCTCATTCTGGTTTACACCGTTTGCACGACTCGGTGGAGCGGGACCACGCCCCTTCCCTGAAGCGGTGTGCGCTCTCCTGGGTTCGGCTTACGGCTAACCATCCAAATCCATATATCTTTTCATGAAGCCCTGATAAGCTCATAAATTAAGACAAGGAATGCCCAGGAAGTCAAATGACAGGGTTATTCCTGATAAATCAAGAAATCAAGACAATGAGTACCCAGGAAGTCGAATGACGGGGTTATTCCAGATAAATCAAGAAATCAAGACAATGAGTACCCGAGAAGTCAACTGACGAGGTTATTCCTGATAAGTCCAGAAATGAAGATAAGGAATACCCAAGAAGTCAAATGACGAGGTTATTCTCGCTAATAAAAGAAATGAAGATAAGGACTACCCAAGAAGTCAAATGACGGGGTTATTCCTGATAAATCAAGAAATTAAGACAAGGAATATCCAAGAAGTCAAATGACAAGATCATTCTTGAGAAGTCAAGAAATGAAGACGAAAAATACCCAAGAAGTCGAGCGACAGGGCTATTCCCGAGAAGTCCAGAAATTAAGATAAAGAATACCCAAGAAGTCGAATGACCGAGTTATTTCCGAGAAATCCAGAAATCAAGACAAGGACTACCCAAGAAGTCGAATGACAGGGCTATTCTCGAGAAGTCCAGAAATTAAGACAAGGAATACCTAAGAAGTCGAACGACGGGGTTATTCTCGAGAAGTCAAGAAATGAAGTCAAGAACGCCCAGGAAGTCAAACGACGGGGTGATCTCCAAGAAGTCAAGAAACATCAAATATGTTTCGAAAAGTCAAAAGTAATGGGAATGCCCAAGAAGTCAGGAAGTGACGGGGCTATTTCCGAACAAGGGTGGAAATATCCAGAAAGAGTCAACAATTCCAATAACATCCCAATGTTTGGGAAAGTTGCAGAAACACCTTGGTGGAAGAAATTACAAATATACCCCACCTCAGGCAGAAATGTTCTTTATGGACACCAAGCAGACTTAAGGGTCCGATCACATTCCAAAGAGTAATTAGGACCACGAAGCAATACCGACGGACCGATAGTGATCATCTTGGCGATCCAACGGTTCGATCGTGATGAAATTCAAATTCAATCGTCCGATCAGGGGAAAAAAGTAAATTCAATAGCCCGATCAGGACGAAAGTAAATTCAAAGATCCAAACGCAGATTGAAGCAAATGCAAAAGCATTGGTCGCGACCGGATGTAATCTCGAAGACCCGATTATACAATCGGGACCATATGTGAAGATCTTGAACGACCAATTGTAATTCAAATTACATGTGTTTAAAGAAATGAAGTCTCCAAATTTCTTTGCAAGAGTATGTACCCATCATGGGCAATCAACAAGAACTTAATGTCATAATACATAGAGGCAAAAGGCGTTCTTCGACAATTAATCAAAGGTGTTCGGACTTGTACCGATGTAAATTAACACCGACTCCGGTCGGTGGGGAAAGGTCCTGTACACGAACCCTAAATCGTCTGATAAACTCAAAAGCGCGGAATTAACAAATATGCCCTAAATATAAGCATATCCATCTGACGAAATGGATGTCCGAAAATTCCACGTGCAAACAGCCGTCTACACCGCCCTGACAAGGAGCCCAAAAATCACCCTAAATGCTGAACAAACCAAGGTGTAATGTGCCGGAACAGAGCTGATCCGCCCCTGAAGAGGCGTGATCTCGCGCTGGACCTGAGCTGGGGGATGATCACCGGATAGTGAACTGCAAGAAAGGGAAACGGATCAGGGGGCCCAGGGATGGTTCCCTGGGGTAAACCCTCTGATGCCTAAGTCAGTAGAGCAATGGTGGAAGCTATGAAAGGAGGAGGAAAGAGATGCACGAGATCCCTCTACACCAAGGTGGTGAAGTGGTTCCTACTCAGGGAGTTTTAGGCGTATGTTGGCCCTTACCTTTCGCGGGAGGGAGTCTCAGGTTTAAATAGTGCGTCAGCCTCATGAGTCTCGTAAGCTGAGGAGTTTCAGGCGGGAGTTACGTCCTCAGTATGGGCTCTTTACATCCTCATCGTGGGGTCTTTATAGCCTTGAGGGGTCATGGGTCCCTTATCTTCATAAACTCCTGCTCATAAAGGGCTCTCAACGGCAGCGTGGATAAGCAATCATCGGTTAAACCCAAGCATGAAGGGTGCCAACCCTGTCCGGGCAATAGGCATAGCTCGGATGAAGATAGGTCAGAGTGGGCGCTGAGCGCTTGCCTATATCCCGGTGAGGGGATAGGTCGGGCATGGGTCTTCCTCCGTCCTGACCGACGCTCGGGCCTTCCGAGCCTAAGGGCCGCCGAGGAAGGGTTTAATCCCGAGTAATCATATTGGGCTTTTTAGTCTAAGTGGGCCCTGCGGGGCTGTCACTTAGATGAGCTTGGCCTTGTTTGGTCCTGACGGACCTAGTTCGGCTGCTCTTAAATGGGTTACAGAAATCCCCCTCTCCACCCAGGTTGGCAGTATCGGCCGAAACCGATACGTTTCGGCCAAAACGTATCGGTTTCGGCCTATACCGACACCGAAACGGGCATTTGCACTGTAGCAGGTCCGATACCAAAAAATAATAATTTTTTAATGGTTTCAGACCGAAACCGTCCGATTTCGGACCGAAACCGACCGAAACCGTCCGATTTCGGTCGAAACCTAGCATGCTGGCCCCAATTTTGGCCTTTTCTAACTGTTTTGAACCGGTTTCGGACCCGGCCGAAACCGAGTCCGAAACCGACACTGCCACCCTTGCTCTCCACTTGTCCCCCTCCTACTCCCGAGTTTTAGTAAGCTCGGAAGAGTAGCCGGAAGAGTAGCCGTTTAGGGTTTTGGACCAGCGTGGCTCAGGTGGGTGGAGATCTGGCGGTGTTAGTAAGCCACGTGTCGTGGTCACCTGGGCCCGTAATAACGATGATCCTGACAGATTTGAACTGAAGGGGCCCCCTTTTCTCGAGGTCGGAACGATGCACCACCCTTCATGTGGGAATAAAGGCGTTGTGCGCTTGTCGTCGCTCCAGACTCCCTCCGTTTTTAGGGTTTTGGCTCTCCTTTGTGCTTGCTTTTGGGGCTCTTTGATGCGTCGTGAGGACACGATGGAAGAGCAGAGGCTTGCAGCGGCGTTCGCGGAGTTGGCGGAGATAACTGCGGAGGCAGTTCGACAGCTTCCTCTTCCTCCGGTGTCTTCGGGGTCCCGGGAGTATCTTTCCTCAAGTTCCTCTCTGGATTCCATGGCGGATCAGCGTCCGATGTCGAAGAGTGGGAGGGCGAGCCTGCGGTGAGGGCGGCGGCTCCAAATTGCAGCGAACTGGGGGAGGCAGAGGTGAAACGGCTGGAGAACTAGTTTCGTCTGCCCCACAAGTTTTTCTTCGCCGCGGCTACCCCGCACAAGTCGAGCTTGGATTCTCGTACGGGCCACATCTGTACCTTTCTACTGTCGTGGAAGGGTGGGTTCCGCCTTCCCTTCGAGCCCTTTGTTCTCAAACTTCTCAATTTCTTTCAGTTGGCGCCCGTACAGTTGGTAGCCAACTCTTATCTTCTTCTTTCCGCCTTTCGCATCCTCTGCCGTCAATGCGGAGTTCCTCCTTCCTTGGACCTCTTTCACTATTTTTTTGAGTTGAAGGCGCATCCCTCGGCCGGGAAGGGCTTCTATTTCATCCAGGCGAGGCGGAATAGGAGCTGTATTTCCTTGGCCGCGAAGGATTCTTCGCACAAGGGGTGGAAAACTCAGTTCTTCTGGGTGGGGATCCTCTCGGTGGAGGAGACTTGGAGATGTCCCGTAATCCCCAATTTCCATCCAAACATTCCTCCGAGGTAGGATGAGTTTTCTCCGGACGTGGAGGAGTACGCGATCATTTTGCTGAAGCGTCGTCAGTCCACGGAGGAGCTGGTTACTCCGGAGAACATCGAGCGATGTCTTCTTGCGCGGCTGCAGTCGGCAGGTTCGGTCGCCGCGAATCAGTTTCTTCTCCGGATGTTGAGACCATCTCCTTTTCATGATCATATCTTTCTTCTGTGCAGACACCAGGCGGCCGGCTTTGGAGGAGACCGCAGAGGTGATCGATCTCGGCGATGACTCGGCTGCCGATGAGTCGGCTGCTCCCACGGGTCGCTCCCGAGCCAGAGATAAGGGCAAGGGGGGGCCCGGGGCGAATCTTCCGGGCCGCGGGGGTCCAAGCGCAAGGATCCAGTCGAGGGCATGATCCGGGCCGCCGTGAAGGCCAGGAGGCGAGCCAAGAAGGCCGGGGTCGTTCTCGCAGTCGAAGGTGACCTTGCCGCGGCTCACCCCTCCGCCGAGCATGATGGGGCCGACCCTACTGGGCGAGCTCTCCCACCCGCCGAGCAAGAGGGGGCCGAGGAGGTTGGGGCTGCTCCCGCGGTCGGCGACGATGCTGGCTCGGCTCCCCCCTCGGCCGGAGCCGAGGCTGCTTCTGCGATTGGCAGCGGTGCTGGCCCGGCTCTCCCCTCGGTAGGAGCCGAGGGGGCCGTAGACGAGGCAGGTGACGCTGGGACCACGGCCGAGATTGGGGCGTTGACTGAGGCGGGCGGCGCTCCAGGTGGCGGTGCAGGTGTCGAACTGGTCCAGGCTGGGGGGTCGCAAGAAAAAGCGACGCAGCCCCGACCGACCGAGGCACGAGGGGCGAACGAAGCCGCGGCTTGATCTGGGCCGTCCGACGGGACGCCGACCGAAGAGGGGGGCTCTATTCCGGCGGCCTTGGAAAGGCTCGGCATCCAGGGCCCTCTGTATCAAGTATGTCGCGGTATAGCCACGAAGGTGAAGGGGGGAGATAGGCAGCACTCCCCGTCCGTGGCCCTCGAGACGGTTATGGAGGGCGGCTTGGTCCTGGCCCAGATGGGGGCCACTTTGGCAGAAGCTTATGCTCGGTCGGAGTCAGAGCGGGCGAACCTGGCCTGGACCCTTGGTGGGTCTGACAGGAAGATGGCTCGGCTCGCCGAGGAGCGTGATGGGCTTCGGCGTGAGCTTTCCTCAGTTAGGGAGCTGGCGTGGGCGAGCCAGGTGGAGGCTCGGGCATTGTCCGAGCAACTAGCTAGGGCCCGCGAATCGCTTGAGAGAAAGGGCAGGCTTCTTGAAGAGGAGCGCTTTGCTCGCGTCGAGCTAGATGGCCGGTGGGAGGCCGAGCGTGCCGAGCTGGTGGACCGAGCGGAGGAAGTCGAGCGCCTTCAGCGGGAGGCCGAGGCTGATCGGGCTGAGGCGGAGGAGCAGGCGGCGGAGGCCGAGAAGCAGACGGCTGAGGCCGAGCGGAGGTTAGCCGAGGCGGAGCGGGAGAAGGCCGAGCTCGCTGGTAGGGTGGGATCGGCCGGGGCGGAGGCGCTCGAGCAGTACAAATGCTCAAAGGCCTACCGGGTCGACCTTAAGGAGGCTGCCCTCCCCTACTATGAGTTAGCGCTTCGCCGAGGCATCCGCAAGGGGTTCAAACAAGGCTACGACCGGGCCGTCTCTTATGCCGAGGAGCAGGCGTCCGAGACAATCAATTTCCCGTCCGGGCAATGCTATGACTCAGACTTGTCATACTCCGGTTCCTCTGCGTCGGAGGAAGAAAATCAGGGGGGCTCTTCGTCAGAGGGGTCGCCAACTCCTGATGCCTCGGGAGGGCGCGCAATCGAGGCAGTTCCCACGCCGGTGGGGTCAGTGCCAGGGTCGGCCGTCGCCGAGGGTGCCGGGGGCAGACCGTCTGAGCCTTCCACTTCCGAGCTTTAGGGTGGGCCAGAGGCCTAATGTATCTGCTTTGCTTTCTCTTTTTGCATGTCTTTTCCTTTTTTGAAGGAAAACTTTCCTTGTTGTGTAGGAAAAAAGTAAGGCAGTAGCATTATGATGAAGACTTAACTGTTTCGTATCGCCATTGCCGTATTTTGTTCAGCGTATCTGCAGTAGTTGGAAAGTGCCGATACTTTCTGCGTGGATCTCGCCTGATGGTTGGGTGAGCGTCTGACAGGGTGTCTTTCCGTTCTCTCATGCTTTGAATGTTTAGCCGCTTCGTGTGTCCCGCTGGGGCGGAAACGAGAAGTTTGAGGTGACCGTTCGTAGGGAGAGGTCCCTTTGGCGTGTTTTCGAGGGGAGAATCATTTAAGGCAAATAGCCTCCCTTCGCCTATAAAAGGTCTGAAGGGCGTCCCTTCCTCTCCACCGCTTAGGGTTTTCCCCGACAGTCTTTCCTCATTCTCTCTTCACGTAGCGTTGTGCCATTATATTTGAAGCATGGAAGATGCTCCGAAAGATGAAGCTGCCGATGACGGGGGGGGTAGAGAGTCCTTGCTGCTTCGGGTTTAAAGAGGGTTCGACGGCCGGCAGACAGATTTAAAGAGGGTTCGACGTGCGGAGGCACGTCGTCTTCTTTTTATCAGTTCTGGCGGCGCTTGCGGGGGGGGGGGCGAGATGGTAGACGGATGGGGGCATCAGGCATCCCTGCCGCCCGTCCCTTCCTGCTCGCTTCACGGAGGGGAGGAGGAAGCCAATTAAGCTCCCTCCTTTCCGGGCTTTCCACTGCCTCCTCGTCCAGCTCTGCTGGTTTCTTTTTCCCTCTTCTGCTCTTCCCATCATTTCTTTCACTCTTCTGAGGGTGCCTGCACTCTCTGCCTTCCAAAGAGTTGGCAGATTGGTGGGAAAGGATGCCTTCATATGCGTTCCCTCTTCCCCTTCCTCCATCTCTGTCAACTTGGAAGGTAGCCTTCTCCTTCCTAATCTCTCTGTCACCTTTGTTCCGAGCTACCCGGGCCAACAGGGTCGACTACCCTTTATCCGAGCCAGTTTCTGCACAAGGCAGAGTCAGTGGCTGGACGCAGGAAGGTCAACCGAGTCAGCCGAGCGATGGGCTCATACGGCGGCGCCAGATGGATTTTTTATTTTTTTGACATGTATTTTCTTGGCTTCGGCCTTTCTGATGTACAAGCAAGTTGTTTGAATAAAGGAAAGGAGGCTTTTGTTTTATTTCCATATTGCTTACACAATGCTCGGCGTTCAGAAATAGAACTTGCGTAGTGTAGTCGCGTTCCAGGTCCGAGGGATGGGTTCTCCTTCCATCGTGGATAGCCAGTATGCTCCTTTCCCGAGCGTTTCGACCACTCGGTAGGGGCCTTCCCAATTAGGGGATAGCTTGCCCGCCGCCTCAAGTGGTCGAGAGGCTTCGGCTTTCCTGAGGACGAAATCTCCCGGTTGAAAGTGTCTATCTCGGACTTTGGCGTTGTAGTATCGAGTGAGGCGGCGTTGATATTCCGTTGCTCGGATGCTGGCAATCTCTCGGAGCTCATCTGCTAGGTCGAGGTTTTCGAGCAATTTCTGGTCGTTTGCCTCGTGCGAGAAACAGATGACTCGGAGGGAGGGATTGGCAATCTCCAATGGGATAACGGCCTCGGCGCCGTACACCAACTAAAAAGGGCTTTCACCGGTTGCCGTTCTGGGAGTCGTTCTGTGTGACCAAAGTACGTTCGGCAATTCCTCAAGCCAGCTGCCCTTGGCTTTGCCGAGCCTGGTCTTGATGCCTTTTAAGATAGTCTTGTTGGTATTTTCGACCAGCCCGTTAGCCTGAGGGTGGGCGACCGAGGTGAAGTGATTGCGAATGTTTAGGTCGACGCATTTGTCTCGAAAATAACGAGAATCAAATTGCCGACCATTATCGCTCACTATCACTCGGGGGATGCCGTAGCAATAGATGATCGATTTCCAGACAAAACTCCAGACGACTGTCTCGGTGATTCTTGCTGTGGCTTCGGCCTCGATCCATTTGGTGAAGTAGTCGATGGCGACGATGACGAACTTCTTCTGGGCTTGAGCCGTGGGGAACGGCCCGAGGATGTCGATTCCCCAGCGAGCGAAAGGATATGGCTCGGCTAGGGTAACGAGCTCCGTTGCCGGCTGATGGACCAAGTGGTCAAATCGCTGGCATCGGTCGCAGTGCTGTACGTAGGTCGAGCAGTCGCGCTGCAGAGTGGGCCACCAATAACCTTGCCGTAGCAAGATCCTGGCGAGTGACCTTCCTCCCAAATGCGCTCCGCACAGGCCTTCGTGAACTTCTTGAATCGCTCGGTTGGCTTCGTCAGTACTGAGGCACTTCAGGAGAGGACCGGAGAAGGATCTTCGGTAGAGAGTGCTGTCCAGAACGACGAATCGCCGAGCTTGGTACTTCAATCTTCGGGCTTCCCGGGGGTCGGGAGGCTCTTGAGAGTCTTGGAGCCACAACAAGTAGGGGGTGCGCCAGTCGCTTGGGGGGGCCTGGTCAACAGCCAGGAGCTCTGAATCGATGCTCGGTCGCTCTAGCTCTTCGAGAAGGACCGATCGAGTACCCTCGGGGTCAAGAGAGGAGGCCAGCCGAGAGAGGGCGTCCGCTCGGGAGTTTTCTTCCCGAGCTATTCGAACTACCTCAAAACTCTCGAACTGTTGTGCCACGGCTCTGACCAGCTGGAGGTATTTGATCATCGGTGCTTCTCGAGCTTCGTAATCGCCGTTGACCTGGCTAGCGACTAGTTGGGAGTCAGTGTGAATTCTGACTCGCTCAGCCCCCAGTCGTCGGGCCATGCGGGCTCCAGAGATAAGGGCTTCGTACTCGGAGGCGTTGTTGGACGCCTGGAAGTTGAACTTCAAGGCGTATTGTAGCTCTGCTCCTTCAGGGGACTTTAGGAGGATTCCAGCGCCGCTTCCGGCCGAGTTGGAGGATCCATCGACGAACAGTTCCCAGGTTGGCCCGGGCGCGGACGGAGATTTTTCTTTGGTCGGGATAGTGCTCTCGGCGATGAAGTCAACGAGCGCCTGTCCTTTGATAGCCGAGCGAGGCCGGTATGATATATCGTAGGCCCCGAGCATGATGGCCCACTTGACGAGGCGTCCCGAGGCTTCAGGGTGAGCGAGGATCCTCTTCAAAGGTTCGCCGGTCAGCACGGTGATGGAATGCCCTTGGAAATAGGGTCGGAGGTGCTTGGCCGAGGTAACCAACGCTAGCACGAGTTTCTCGGTTGCGGGGTACCTTCTTTCAGCCTCGTTGAGCACCTTGCTGGTGTAGTAGACCGGTCTCTCGACTCTCGAGTCATTTCTGACCAGGACCGAGCTAACTGTAGATGAGGTTGCCGAGAGATAGAGATGCAGGACTTCACCTGGGACAGACTTGGAAAGCACCGGGGGCGAAGTCAGGAACTCTTTTAGCTCGGCGAAAGCCTCTTTGGCATTCCTTGTCCCATGAGAACGTAGCAGATGCCAATTTGGGCCCCCTCAACAGTTTGAAGAAGGGTAGGCATCGTTCGGCCGCACGGGACAGGAACCTGCTGAGCGCGGCAATGCGCCCAGTAAGGCGTTGAACGTCTTTGATGCAGGTGGGTGGGCGCATGTCCAGGATGGCCTGGACCTTGTCGGGGTTGGCCTCGATCCCACGCTGGGTGACTAAAAAACCCAGGAACTTCCCGGATCTTACTCCGAAGGCACACTTGGTGGGATTGAGCTTCATATTGTACCTCAGGAGGGTGTTGAAGGTCTCAGCTAGGTCGGCGAAGTGATCCTCGGCCTTGGGGGTCTTGACGAGCATGTCGTCAATGTAGGCCTCGACGTTCCGGCCGAGCTGTCCTTCGAACATGTCATTGACCAGCCTCTGGTACGTGGCTCCAGCGTTCTTCAACCCGAAAGGCATCCGGATGTAGCAGTATACGCCGAAGTCGGTAATAAAGGCGGTCTTCTCGACGTCTCCTGGATCCATTCTGATCTGGTGGTAACCTGAATAGGCGTCCAGGAAACTGAGTATTTCGTTGTCCGAGGTTGAATCAACCAGTTGGTCGATGCTCGGTAACGGATAGCAGTCCTTTGGTGTGGCCTTGTTCAAGTCGGTGAAGTCCACGCACATTCGCCACTTTCCCGAAGCTTTTGGCACCAGGACGACGTTAGCCAGCCACGTCGGGTACAGGACCGATCTAAAAAGGCCAGTCTTTTGCCCCTTGGTGACCTGCTCCTTGATGATCGCCTGCTTCTCTGGCGTGTGCTTCCTTCTGCGTTGTTGTACGGACTTCACAGTCGGGTCGAGGTTGAGCTTATGCATTACCGTCTCTTCCGGTATTCCGGGGAGTTGATCATCAAACCATGCAAAGACTCGGGTATACACGGAAAGAAACTCTTTGTATTGCTGCTGAACCTCAGACGGTAGGTCGGCTCCAATCTTTACTCCTAGGGTCGGGTCGTCGTTTAGGAAAACCGTTAGCAGCTCGCCTCCAAGCTCGGAGGTTGCGGATTTTTCCTCGACTTCCCGGGGACCCTTGTTCTTCCCGTCCGGCCTTGTGGCTTCTACCGAGATATTATAGCACCTTCTGGCCGTCGCCTGGTTATCTCGGACTTCCCCCATCCCGCTTTTGGTGGAGAACTTCATCTTTTGGTGATAGGTAGAAGGCACCGCTTTCGTTCGGCTAAGGATCCCTCGGCCGAAGATTGCGTTGTATGCTATCATACCCTTGATCACTATGAAGTCCACCATGACCGTAACGATTTTGGGTGGGGTGCCGAGAGTAACCGGCAGGCTTAGGGCTCCCTCGGGATAAGTGGCCTGGCCATTGAACCCGCAAAGGGGGGTTCGGATCGGGTGGAGTTTAGACGGATTCTCCCCCATCTTAAGGAAACATTCGTAAGATAATACATCAAGGCCACTTCCATTGTCAACTAGAATTATGTCTACGTTACAATGGTTTATTGTGGCCGATATGACTAGGGCGTCGTCATGCGGGGTGGTCAGCCCTTCCAGATCTTGGTCGGAGAAGACTATGACCTGGGGCTCACTTGGCGGGGCCTTGGGAGGCTCGATGGCTCGGCTCGCCCACTCAGCATGACGCTTCCTTCCTCGGCTACTGTCCCCTCCTGATGCAGCTCCTCCAGCGATGACGTTGATGTGGACCCCGCGAGGGGCGTTGTCGATTTCCTCTGGGGCGCCTCGGTCCTCCTCACGCCCAGCCATGAACCGGGATAGGTGTCCCTGGCGGACGAGGCGCTCGATCTCATCCTGGAGCTGGTGGCAATCGCCGGTATGATGCCCGTGGTCGCTGTGGAACAGGCAATGCTTGCTGCGATTGCGGTTTTTCGACCTCATTGGCTCGGGTTGGCGGAGAAGGCCCGAGCCTTTGATGTCTTCATATATCTCGTACACCGGAGCGGTTAAGGGAGTGTACCGCTCGTACTTCCGGGACGGCTCCTTGTGCTCTCCGTCTCGGTTCCGCCTTTTTCCTTGGCCCGAGCTTGACTCGAGTGCCCGCTTCTTGTCCCCCTCCCGACCCGAGCCGGTTGCGCCTCGGCATGCGCTGAGTACTTCTTCGCACTCGGCGTGGCGCAAAGCCAGAGTCACTAGCTCGGCAAGGGTCGAGGGAGGGTGAAGGACAAGTTCGCGGCGGAGGTTCTCGTCCCGGGTGCCCCCGGTTAGCGTAGTTATGGCCGAGGCTACATCTAGGCGGGGGATTCTTAGGGCTTCCGACTTGAATCGGTTGATGTAAGCCCGGAGTTTCTCCCCTTGCGCCTGCTTGAGAGCCAATAGCCCCGCTACCGACCTTGGGGGGCCGCTACCGGCGAAACTCTCCTTGAATACTCGCCCGAATTGCTTGAAATCCCGGATGGATCAGGGGGCGAGGGCCCGGAACCATGCTTGGACACCTTGGACCAAGGTGGTCACAAAGGCTCGGCACTTGATGGCGTCGGACGCTCCGTGAAGGGTCATCAGGGCATCGAAGCTATCGAAGTGATCGACCGGGTCGCCTTGGCCGTCTAGGACTTGAAGGTCGGAATGGAGGTTCTGGGAGATACCTCTGCCTTCAAGATGTGATCGGAGAACGGGGATTTCTCCTCGTCCTCTGTCGGAGAGACATTTTGCAAGGCGCGTAGGGCGCGCTCCTGCTCTGCGAAACGCCTCTCAAATTCTCGCAGTCGGAGGGATAACTCCAGCTGTCGCCGCGTTGTGGGGCTGGTGGGACTTCCTGGGCGCTCTCCGGGAGCTTCGGTCTCTGGGTTTGGACGGCGTGCCGCAGGTCTTCCCCTCTTCGGCGTGGAGGAGGCCTCTTGCTCCGGGGGAGGGGCTTGTGAAGGTCCTCCTGACCTGTTACGGATAATCTGCCGGCCTCGGAGGGTGAAGCGGCCTCCGGCGGTGTGCTGAGACGCGTTCTCGCGGGGAGGGCTCTCCGGAGGGGCGCGTGACCTTCCATCCCTGGCCGCCTGGGTCCTCATGAGTTCCACGAGGATGTCCAGTTTTGCGTTGAGGGCTTGGAAAGCGTCAGCGCCGTCGTTGAGTGGTAGCCCTGCCGCCGCGGGAGGAGGGGGTAGTTCGTCGGCTGGGGTGTTGGCGTTGGAGGGAGGGTTTTGTGAGGCCTGAGAGGGGCCTTCTCCCGCCGCCACCATGGCCTTTCCCCTGTCGCCGGCGGACCTCCTCCCTGAACTTCTTCGCACCATACTGGCTCTTTGGTCGTTTCCCACAGACGGCGCCAGATGAAGAGGCGTGATCTCGCGCTGGACCTGAGCTGGGGGATGATCACCGGATAGTGAACTGCAAGAAAGGGAAACGGATCAGGGGACCCAGGGATGGTTCCCTGGGGTAAACCCTCTTATGCCTAAGTCAGTAGAGCAATGGTGAAAGCTATGAAGGGAGGAGGAAAGAGATGCACGAGATCCCTCTACACCAAGGTGGTGAAGTGGTTCCTGCTCAGGGAGTTTTAGGCGTATGTTGGGCCTTACCTTCCACGGGAGGGAGTCCCATGTTTAAATAGTGCACAAGCCTCATGAGTCCCGTAAGCTGAGGAGTTTCAGGCGGGAGTTACGTCCTCAACGTGGGCTCTTTATGTCCTCATCGTGGGATCTTTATAGCCTTGAGGAGTCAGGGGTCCCTTATCCTCGTAAACTCCTGCTCATAAAGGGTCCTTAACGGCAGCGTGGATAAGCAATCGTCGGTTAAACCCAAGCATGAAGGGTGCCAACCCTATCCGGGCGATAGGCATAGCTCGGATGAAGATGGGTCGGAGTGGGCGCTGAGCGCTTGCCTCTATCCCGGTGAGGGGATAACTCGGGCATGGGTCTTCCTCCGTTCTGACCGACGTTCGGGCCTTCCGAGCCTAAGGGCCGCCGAGGAAGGGTTTGATCCCGAGTAATCTTATTGGGCTTTTTATCCTAAGTGGGCCCTGCGGGGCTGTCACTTGGATGAGCTGGGCCTTGTTTGGTCCTAACGGACCTAGTTCGGCTGCTCTTAAATGGGCTACAGAAATCCCCCTCTCCAAACCTCTCTAACCCGAGTCTCCATAAAACTCTCTACATTAGCTAAGATTTCTTTGACCTCTTCCTTGCCGAGCATCCCCTCCCCCTCCCTATCAACACACATCCCCCCCTAAGTGGCATCCTCGACTAGATCCACCTCCACACGAAAATGCACATCCTCTGACTCCTTAGGCGCTAACTCCTTCCAGAAGCGAAACGGCCAACTCCGCCTCCACCACGAAGTCCCCCTCCGAAAGTTGAGGCTTCTCACGCCCAATGATGCCATCGGTTGGAGCTTCCAGCACGCAGATTGTAGCCCCTCCTGCAAGGTCCAAAGGCTCATGTCCATGCTGCTCGGCGAACAGGAAGGAGAGGAGAGGCAGGGCCTCAAGCGTCTCAAGGGCTCCCTCCCCCTCCCCACCACCACTACAACCCCCAGCTGCAGAAGACTCAACCACTGGAAGACCGGCAACCGGCTGTCCTGCTGCCGCCGCAGGTGTGTCCATCTGCCTTGAAGAGCCGCCTGGCTAGCTGCAAGCGCAGATGGGTGCCACACCCTCCACTTCCCTCGGAGCAAACTGCCACCCAACCGACATCCTGCGTGCTCATCCTCCGGCCAGATCAACCGCAGAGCCAGGGGTGCCACCTCCTCCCTAACACCACTGCTGCAGCCGACAGCTCCCATTCCCAACAGCGAAGCACCTGTTGGAAGGCAGGTTTTTTTTTGTGTGTGTGGGGGGGGAGTGGGTGGTACATGCTGGAGGGCAGGTTGCCAGCACTAATGAAAACTCCCAGTCTGGACACAACACCGACAGCTCTGTACAGACTCCCTCTGGGCCGGCGACATCTGGGCGGCCCGACGGAGAACCCTGTGCAACCTCCACTCGGGATCCAGCAAGGCGGGCTGGACCGCCTCTGGCTTCCCATCGGGCTCGGCCCTGAACCGTACTACTGTATCTTTATGTGCTAAGGAGACAGCCCATCATGTCTGGTCGATGAAATTATGACCTCAACATCAGAGCGTAATTAACGGCTTGAAGCTTCTCTTCACAGGAGCTCAGGTTGTAGAGGATCGTTCTCAGATCGTTCTGCAAAGACTGGCCTGGGGTGGTCTTGAGGTTGTCTGATAGACAACCAAAAACACTTTTCTGGAAAGTCCTCGTGTCGCATCCCTTTGTGCGATTATACCAATGTGTCAGAAAGATCAATGTCTCCACCAACAACAATGAGTAACTACTGAAGAAAATAGATTAATCCCAGTACATAGACATAGAGAAACAAAAACTAGAACACAGAATCCAGGAAAGGATAGAGGAATAACCATAACTACACCCGAGAATGGGGTCCAATGATTCCAGAGAATACTGTCTGTCTTCATTCTAACACATTTTTAATCACTTTGTCTTACAAAAAACCATAAGTTTTGGTTCAATCTTCATGATGGGATGTGACAAATTTTGGTAAGTGGTAACTACAAATAAATGGGATGAGGGATGATGATAATGAATTGTGAAGGATATTTTGCAAATATATCCCTGTAGTATACCATATTTGTACCTAAACCCCTAATAGTTTTAAATGGCCCTACATTCCACAAAAAGGTTGCATGTGATACCCATCCATCAAAAGATCATGAACGGAACATGCCAGAAAGATTCAATGAGAATCATCAATTTTAGAGAATATGGGGGCATATTTGCAAATGAAGGTTATGAACGGATCATGGCGAGAGCATATGTGCAAGTTTTTTGTATAATGTAAGGGTATTTAAAACAATAAGCTGATTTCAGGGATATTGTGCAAATAAGTAGATGACTAATATATATTTGCAAAAATCCCAGATATAAAAGATCTAAGATGCAAGAGAGATGCAATTGACAGAAAACATAGGACCCATCCAAAAGCTCATGTGCATCCCATAGTATTATACATTCATAGGCAACCAAAAAAGAAAGTACAATCAGTAAGTCAACAATACATTCCCACACAAAGTTTAAGCGATGCCCTACTGACAGCCTTTCCAAGGTATGGATCACCAGACAACATTCTTAATATCCCCATCTCCTTGCTGCTTATGTTTGGCATGCCTCGTAATTTCCCACTTTTATCATAACCTCATATTTCGATCAAATTGCCATATTACAGTCTCTTGCAAGAAGAATGAATTCAGAGACGAGTCAAATAAATGAGGAGTAGTTATGATGCCAAAGATGAAATAAAATAAAAGTAATAACCTCATATACCCATGGATATGAACTCAAATGCCAAAGTGGTAAACAACTCCTAGCTTCTGCACCTTTCAAAAGGAACATATTTAATTCTTTATTTTGAAAAACTAAAGAGGAACATGCATAATCCGTGATCTCTGAAAAATCCCATCCTTCTTTCATCATTGAAGGCTTGCTATCCAGTGCTAAGTGGCAGAGGTTGCCAAGGAAACTAGTGAGTAGCTGAGCCAAACCAGAAAAAAGGTTTCAGCACCCCACCTCACCCCATACTAAACCCTGCCCCAACGTAAAGCCCAAATTGCAATCTGTCTGCTGACTTTAATCATACCCTAAAAACTTACAAAAATTTGGTGTTGACATAAGTTTTAGGTCCTATTTTCCTCTACTTTCCAGAGAAAATGCAATATACTAGCAGCAATTCTAAAGGCGGTGAAATACAAGTGACAAGAAGCACGTAACTTGATTTATTTGGACCAAGAGAGTTGGGAAGTACATAAGCTGACATCTTTTGTGATCACCCATAAGCATTGTCATTTAGGTGCACATTCCAATGTGCCCTCAGTAAAGTGTGCAGCAGACACTAGAGCTGGCTGGAATTATCTTGGGCCCACTTTGATAACAGAATAAGCTGGGTTAGGATAGCTTATCCGGGGTCGGGTGAGTTATTCTAGTTTGGTTCATTTTGGCTTAACCGGGGTCGGATAGGGATTAGAGTGGATTTTATCATTCCCATGCAATGGGTGGAATAACTCAACCGGAGTCGGAAAGGAATAGGGGCAGGTGGGCCACCCCGGGTAGGCCACCTGCCCCTATTCTATTCCGTTATTAAAGTGGCCGTTGGGAGATTCTGTCCATTTATCTTCCGTACTTTTCATTAATGTGTTTGATTTTAACAAGGGAAAAAACGGTGAAAGCAAGTCTCCAGAAAACTCTGGCAAGACAAAACAAATAGGTGCAATGTGGTTGGCCATTTCATCTCGTAATTCAATGAATATGAATATAACTAAGCAATTGAAAGATGGTAAGCCTCCAGAGTGCACCTCAGGGGCAACATAATTTGGTGTTCCACATGTTGTATGAAGTAGACCAACTCCCTGAACATTAGTGACCAACCAAAAATAAAGAATGAGATTCAAGTTTAACCTCAGAATTGCTCAAACACACATCACATTATACAGAAGCCAATCTGCTTACCTGCTGGGGCAATGCACTGAGGCCAAAGTCTGAAACTTTCAAGTTTCCACGAGAGTCAAGAAGAAGATTCTCAGGCTGCACATCCACATATCATATTGTTATGGAAGACAAATGTCAAAAGCCAAACAGAATTTTGCTGAACCAAGGAACAGAAATATACCAAACCTTCAAATCTCTATGGTAAACACCCTTACTATGACAATAATCAACTGCATCAATGAGTTGCTGAAAGTACCGTCGTGAATCATTCTCATTAAGCCTTCCCTGGTGGACCTTTGAGTAGAAGGGCAGACGCATTAGCCCATGGATTAAAATTGGTATAAAAAAATTGTAGCTCATTTTTCATCACTAATCAGGCTCATGCAAAAGGCACCTCTGATTGTTGAAAACTGAACATCAACCAGACATCAGCACTATTCTATTACCAGTCTTGCAAGCAGCAAATAGAAATGTTTCTCCTACTAATGTCTAATCCAAAAAAGGCAGATTCTCATACTATGAGAGAACAAATAACAGCATCACTTTTAAGTTAATATGATAGTGCAATTATGGTGAACATTCTTTGAATAAAAGTAGAGTTCCAAGGTATTTCTAGAGGCGATCAATGAATTTTAGTCTAGCATGCTGACGAAACAGTTACCGGACAGTGGAAGGTCTCATGAAAAGGCTGGGCTATGATATTACACTTATGGCAATTGAGAACCGAAACAGCAATTTTAAGATATTCTCCAATTTTAAAGATGGATTCTAGTCTAATGAAATAGTTACCCAATTTTTGAGGGTCTCATCTACGTTATTCAATTTTAAGTACCATGGAACTCATTCATGGGAAGGAGAATAAGAGAGAAGGCCCATAGACGAGGATCAAGTGGCTGCATGTGTATCTTCCTCATACCCAATACCCAAATAAAAATATGGAAAAAGAAAAGGAAAAGAAAATCCTTTTGTAATCACCAGCATGCCCATCATACACTATCGTTTTTTTGGTGCGGGGGGGATGGATACTATGAAAACAGCCCGCACATGTCTGAACGGTCCTCAGGCAATCCTAGGAGCCTTACTATTTTGTCAAAGAGTTCTCCTCCGGTGACAAACTCCAGAATGATGTATATCTTCGTCCGGCTAGCCAAAACCTGAAAGAGAACCAAGTCAAATAAGATGTGTTTTTTCCGATCATTTAGCACCATCGAAAACCGAGTTCATGAAGAATTATGCACAAGCAACATACCTCATGCAACCTAACTATGTACGGGTGTCTCACAATCTTCATTATAGAGATTTCCCTCTTGATCTGAAACAAACTTGCAAACACGAGAAAAGGTTAGGCTAGCATCAAAACGAGGTAGGATGCATGCATTCATTATAGAGATTTCCCTCTTGATCTGAAACAAACTTGCAAACACGAGAAAAGGTTAGGCTAGCATCAAAACGAAGTAGGATGCATGCATTAGGCCACTCGACACATTTATGATGAAGGTTTGACACGGTTGAAACGTTGCTATAGGGACAACTGGAGAATGCTCCCCAGTTCAGATGACGAACATACATCCAACAGGTTGCATGATCGTAGGCTATATTCCGTTGCAGATTTGAAGATTGCGAGACACCAAGGCAGATTAAACTGGGCCAAGTTCAATAGTGCCGTACATGCGCGATGTTCGTATGGGGCTCTGAGCTGATTACGGTTGCGAGCGAAGCATCTGCAACACTACCGGAGTTGACAAACTGCAGTCGTTGCATGGTCAATTTTTCTTTTTGCCTGAATGCAACGAGATGCATGACAGAGCCCGGAGTCGATGCAGGCTGCCAGTTGCATCCGGTGATTGATTAAGATCTAAATTAGGATGTGTCCATTTCCTACAAATCCGATATTGTGCTTAAGACTGAAGGTATAACGAGGGCGACCGAATGGAATGGTTAGCCGGATCAATTGTTTGTGAAGAGAGAGAGAGATTGGAACCCTTGGCGGCTCTGCCGTTACTTTCCCACGAGAGAGAGAGGGGGGTCGGTGGGTTACAGAGGTGGTCTGTCTGTCTCAATCGACGGCTGGGCGAGGTGGTTAAGCACGTAGGACGGGGTACCTGATCAACCATCTTGTGCTTGAGGATGGTGGACTTGGCGAGGACCTTCATGGCGACGCTCTCCCCTGTCTCGGTGTTCTGGGCGAACTTCACCTTGGCGAAGGTGCCCTCGCCGATGGTCCGCCCCACCTCGTACTTGCCCACCTTCCGCATCCCCATCATCCTCCACCTCCCGGCCCACAACTCCCACCGATGTTCTCCTTCTCCTCTTGCGGCGGCGGGCAGCCGACGTCACCTCATGTCAGGTCCACGCCCACGCCGCCCCGGCGCCCGATCACACGAGCTCTCGCCTCTTTCGTGGGGGATAGGAAGCGGAAGCACCACGCGGGAGACCGGGAGGGGGTGAGGGAGGAGGAACCCAGGGCAGCTGTGATGATCGGGGGAGGAAGACAGACTGCGTCTGGCGGGGCCGAGAGATCAGCCAGCACGGCTGGGCAGGACAATGCTTGGAATAATCTCGGAAAAGAATCGTGTGCGGGTGGCACCACCTTACCACTCTCTCTCGCTCTCGCTGTTGCTTATATATCTTCCCCTGTTCGCAGTTCTTTTGGTTTCCGTCTCCACTCTCCTCAATGTTAGATTTTTTTATGAGTTAGCCTTTTTACATATCAATGTAATTGCAAATTTTAGAGTTTTATTAATTTTTTTAATACGGTGACATGGGTGCCCGTGCGTACTGTTCATCTTCCGATGAGCCGACCTAGAAAACTATAAAATACAGAAAAATAAATTGCATGGACCTTTTTTTGGATTTGAGATAGATGATATGTACCGTCGTCTCACTACAAGTTGGACCCTTACCTCATCATATTTATATAAAAAACTTGACGTATATTCAATGTGTGCAATTACCTTGGATGTGTAATAACACAAACTCTTTCTGATTTATACACAACCCACGTGTAATTTAAATATTTATTCTGTTTATTGAAATTTAAGAGTAACTTTATTCTTACTTAGAAAATATAAAAAATACTATATTTATCCAATATCACATATATAATCTTTAAAAAAGTAAAATGTTCATATGTGTCATCATGGGAGAGATAAGAGACCGTTGTCGTTATTTGGAAAGGTTGGAACAAGTGAGATAACGACTGTGTTTCCCTTTTAAAATGAGAAAATATGAATATTATGAGTATTATAATTATTTAATTTTTACCTCACAAGTTGACTGTTAGATCCTACCGGTTAAAGAAATACCTCATATTCATACGATGGCAAATGACAACGATCCGAATGATAGTTTGGAAAGTGAAATTTAATAAGAATAGTATAAATATATTTTTATATATAAACATGATACGTTAATATTCTATGTATACAAATGATATAGATAAACTTATTTTTAATTTTATTTAAAAACTATAAATTTTATAACTTATTTGATATGTAAAGTAGTTGGATGGTTGAGTAGTTCCAAATCCTCTTACATGATAAAGAGGTCACATGTTTGAATCTAGATATGGATGGTGACGTGTGTATCTTGAACACGTGGCTGGAATCTAGATATGGATGGTGATGTGTCTATCTCCTCGACTATGGACTCGTGATTACATCCCGCTAAATCTGGTGGCCCATGCACAATTGGGAAAGTGTGGATGTGTCATGCTTATATGTGCATGTCCACGAATTAGTGCAGTATTCAGGGCTATGATTCTCTCCAACCTGGTGGCATTCCTTATGCCCCACGAAAGTTTCCCTGGTTATCACACCGTGTCATAAGGTCTTATCTAAAATGCTTCCCTTCATCTCACGTTGATGTCAACTATAAAAGAGGGAGCACGACAATCCCTCTAAACAAGAGAAGAATAAGGCACGCGAGGTTAGAGAAGTCCCAAAAAGAGAGAGAGAGAGAGAGAGAAATCATCTCGCTATAAGTTATGACCATCTTCCTTAGCCCTCATCAAATCTCTCATATTAGCCTAAGTCATCTCCACCTCTGGAGAACTTTTTATTCTCTTATTCACGTAGGTCTTGACTTAAACATCAGATGATTCTCTCGAGAAATATTAATCTCGGTGATAACTGTGTTATAAGTTAAAGTTTGACAAGGTTCTCTCAAAACTCTTCACGAGACACCCGAAAGAAGCAACATGGCGAGGCAGTCTCACGTCCTCTCGCAAGAGCATAAATGCAACTGACCTAATGAAGGAGGAATACAGGTACCGAGCCAGACCCATATCATAGAAGGCCTCCTCTCTACCCATCTGAGCCTCCCCGAGGACGTTTGAGCTACGAGATCGCACCACCCGACACCACGTTGTGGTGTCACACCCGACAGATCGCCTTCCAATTAACTCTGTAAGCCAACTGTAAGAGTCCCCCGAGCTCACCACTCTTGGGGCAACCCCCGCAAACTCCATTCCATATGTCTCGGCGACGACTCTAGAGGAGATCTAGTCAGACACTAACATAAGGGCAGGGCAGGTTAGTCATTTCCTATCTAACCTTGTAGGATAACCGAGTTAAAGTAATACGGGTTACGGTGAAGGTACGGGTGCACCAATACTACATATAGTAGGGTATTCTTGTTAATATTTAAAACATAGGAGTTTATTTACAAATATACTTTTTATAGGAGTATATATATATATAAATTCCAAAAATCAATTTCAACACGTCTACCCTATTCTCTAGCCCTAACACCATATCAGATACTGCTATATATATATAAATTCCAAAAATCAATTTCAACACGTCTACCCTATTCTCTAGCCCTAACACCATATCAGATACTGCTGAGAGCATCGTAAAGGTCCGCAATCTGAGACTGATGGGAAAGAATGAGCCTTATCAAGGCTACCCATCTTCTTTGAGGGTCACTTTGATAACATAATAAGGGAGAATAAGATGAGTTATTCCGCCTACTCACCCTTAATCTAGTTTGATAGCAGGGTTAAGTTATTTGGGGTCGGTTAGGAAAAAGGTCCTTATTCTGGGAGTAACTCATTCTACCATTTCACGTGGAATGAGTTATTCTCAGGGTAAGAATAAGTTATCAAACTCAAAAAGGACAAACCCAAGGAATAACTCACCATGACCCACCTCATATAACTTATCCTAACCTGTTATCAAAGTGGTCCTGAGAGATCAATACAGAGTTCCCTTCGACACATCAAGGACAAGTTCATCCAAAGATTGTAGGGATAGAAGACCAAGGTGCTCAGAAGGGCGAGCATAACAATATTTATTGAAGGTGTATTGCCCACTATTCCGTTTCATGTAATGTCATCCATTAGATTGTCAAAACAAATCTGTAAAGAACTGACTTCTTTAATGAGAGATTTTCTATTGGCGCTATGACCGAGGGAAGAAACACAGCCATGGAGTGGCATGGAGACGCTTGCAAGCTCCAGAATAGGTAGAGGGACAAGGAAGCAAAGACCTTCAGACTATTAATACTTCATTGCTAATATTGGGCTGGAGGTTGTTTGCAAAATAAGAATGCACTTTGGGCCTGACAAGTAGAGGTGATCATTATTCGGATTCAACTTGAAAATTAAATCGAACCGATAGATTTGGTTCGGTTTGATTTAGGTTGAAATTTTAAAATTTTCGATTTGGGTTCAAACCGAACCGTATTAAAATTTTTTGTTTGGTTTGATTTTAAAGTTCGAGAAATCAAACCGAATCAAATAACCCGAATTTAAAGATATTTTTGTGAAGTTAATATAAGTGTATATATAACTATAAACTCTAATTTCAAAAGTCCAATCGCTGTCATCTTGACGGGATTTCCGACTATACGAAGGAGATTTCAAATTACCTTCTATTTTATTGTAACTGAAATTCTTAGTTTTGTATGTGAAAATATTATGGAATTTGTTCTTACAAGTTGTAACTTTTGATGTTATTTTTTTAATATTTACTTTATTTGATAGAATTATTTTTATCATCTCTTTCTTTACTCATGTTTAAATCAAATATAATTTATAAAAAGGGACATGAATATGATTCGAATCGAACCAAACCAAATCGAATTAATTAAATTTGGTTTGGTTTTGTTTCAAAGTAATTCGGTTTGATTTAGTTCAGGTTGAACCCTTAATTCGGTTTGATTTAGTTTGAGAAAACTTTTCTTCAAACCAAACCGTGCTCACCCCTAGAGACGGTCAAATTTCATTGGCGACTCCAAAAATATCGATGTTGTAGATAGTAACAACCATCTCGACAGGGGCATCCATTTCTCGATTTGTGAGTGTCATCCTTAGCCACGTCAATGGTTCGGATTCGGGTTGGATGCTGTGGGATCCGAATCCGATAGTATAAAATCCAAATTCAACCCGAATCCGAAATAGAAAGAAAATTCGGATTCGGGTCTGATCCGAATCCAAACATGCATTTTCGGATTCGGATCTAACCGAAATCCTTATATACACAATTTTTTTTACATGCAATGCCCACAGAGATCTGAATTTGCTTACAGAAATATCCATTATTAGAACTGTTTGCAAACATACATAGATCTATATTCGGATCCAAAAAATATATGAAAAATAAATTGTAATTCAAACGTTAATCCATAATCATCTCCTCATTTTGGATCCATTTTCGGATCCACAAATTAAATACACATTATGTATACATTTTTTACATTTAGTAAAAGATATTTAAATTTGCATATATATGACATATATTACACATGGATCTGGATCAGATTCGAAATTGGCTGATGGGTTCACTCACGGGTCATAGCTCCAAGATTAATAATAACATGGGAATTGAGGGGGGATATAATATCACAACAAATTAAGAAGGTTTGTAAAAGACCCATTTTCTCTGTACGCAAATTCGAGTTCCTTTTTTTTCTTATTCTTCTTCTTTCCTTTATTGCTCACTTCTGTCATTTGGGTTTTGGCGGACTCAAGATTATACTCTGCTACTCGCATGCTCTTTGTGCTGCAATAAAGGTAAGAACATGTGTTAACAAAATCATGCATGAATCAAGTAAAAGATCTACATTTCTAAAAGGAAAATTTAACACCATATTAGTGTGGTTCAACTATAGGGACAATTTTACTAGCATAGCTTATCAGATTCTAACTCTACCTAACAAAATGCACGCTTTAAGATATAAGAAGATTAATTGAATGCCTACACACAGACTATTTCAACACCACGTGATAAAAATTATGTAGACCAATGTTGCTACTCTCTACTACAGAATTACTACTTTGTATCACTTGGATAGTTGAAGGGACGACTACAATGCAATTAGCAAGTTTGCAGTCAGCGAAATAAACAATATATGCAGAATATATGTCAAAGTGACGTGTGATTCAATTATATTTTTTTTTCATAATTAGCTCAATCATCAATCTACTACATTCCACCTTTAATCTTACAAGTCTATTGATTCAGCTAGCCTATGAAACAAACTTCGGAGGAAAAGCCTCAAAATTATGCGTGCAATAACACTGCAAACATTTACTTTTCACATATATAAATATGACATTTAGCACACATAAGATGACTAAATTCATGGCACAAAGAGCTTTAAGTTTTAAATTACAGAATGGTTAATTATCCATAAAAGAAGAACTTCCACGGATATGACAAGCACTAAACAAAAATGTAACTTAGCATTGGATAATTCATATAAAAATAATAGAATACATGTAGTTTGTGTGGCATCCAGCACCATTCCAGCCACCCTATAGCCCAGAAAAAAGCAATGCCCATTACTTAACTTGTGACGCCCCGACTCGGAGATCCGGTCCAGTCGTAAAGACTCGCGTCGGATCTCGATCGGAACGTCACAGTGGGAACAACCCAAGCGGTACAATTATAATTGAGAATTACACATAAACACTGAGATATCATTGCAGCGGAAATGAAAATACTCAATTCATCAACTTACAGTCAAATGACTGCATCCACATAGATAGAAATAACGATAACAATATCGCACGTCTTTTATTACATAACTAAATTTCACACATTTTTTTTTATATAAGACATAACTCATAACATAACTACCTAAGATAAAGACTGGTAGTAAAATCCGAGCCGCGGTCAAACACTGCGAGATCACTCATCGCTTCCTTCTATCGCTTCTCCTGAAGTTGTTCAACGGGGTGAGTCTACGAATAGACCCAGTAAGAGACTAAGCATAGTCCCCAGTCAAAACATGTATCAACATATCCAAAGTGATTTGCGGTAATTTATTTCATAAAGTCATTCTATTATCATTTGACAGAGAAAGCATGTACATTAAAATTTATCCTACCCATGACACAGTAAATAAGAATTCATCATTTGTAAACATTAACTAACGATTCCAGTACTAGGCATAGTAGTCTCACACATAGTGAAAGGATCTAGACAGACATAATCTGCCCTTTTCCAAACCACCATTCGATATACTTGAGATTCATTAGCAGTAAGCATTTACAGTATGATAACAGTAAAATGTGATGACAGTTCAATATAATTTCATTGAGTAGTAACAGTAGTTCCAGTAATGAATCAATGAACAATAATAACAGTTTTAGTATCAATTCAGTGAGCAGTAATAGTCGTATTAATAACGACTCAGTGAACAGTAATAGTAGTACAGTGTCAATTCAGTCGGCAATAACCGTTGTTCAATTTCAGTTCAATAAACAATAACAGTGGTATAAATAGTCAGACACAGTGCCCAAACCACCACTAGAAGGACAGTCAGTCGGTACTCTATCACCTAGGTAAATAGTGATGAGTCTTGGTTACTGCGCAGAACCGGGAGAAGTCCTCTCCACCTTAACCAGTGGTACTTGTCCACCTCTAGGATTTCAATCCACGTTACTCTCGGGGCCAGTACAGTGTGAACCTCCCTATAGGGGCATTTATACAATTTGGTTCCAGTCTCCCCCTACGGTGGCAGTGTCCGTTTGGCGTTACTAATGGTACGGTAAAAATATAAATATGACTTATATGAAATGGACACATGCCACTCAAAATTCATGCTGTGAATATTAATATACCAATACTGAAAATTATTTTTCTTTTTCTGAAATTTTCAAGTTATTCAAATATCATGACATATATATATATATATATTAAAAATTTACAAAATCTGTTTACAGGTATCAGAATGCCTTGAAATTTCAGGGAATCAATATATTTACAGAAGGAATTCAAACAGAAAATTTTCATCAATTTTCAGACAGAATTTATAATTTTCCAGAATTAGTTGTATATCAACATGTATCAAAAATTTACTAAATTTAGCTACCATGTTCTAAAAATCACTTAACTGTTTCTGCATATCATATTTATATGTAACATTACACATAAAATTGTTCACAAATTTTCATGCAGTAATTTGAATTTTCCTAGAATTACATCTATTTCAACATATATCATAAATTAACTAAATTTAGTTGCTATGTTCTGAAATTAATCAAATGTTTACTAAAAATTACATTTACATGTAACATTATACATAAAATGTTTCATAAATTTTCATGCAGGAATTTAATTTTTTTCCAGAATTGTATAAATTTTCCTATACATGGAAAATTAACTAAACTTACTTACAACACTCTAAAAGTCACCATAATTCATCAAACCATCATCCATAACAGAAATATCAATTTTAAAACTTTTTATTATTTTTTCCACTACGTTACTATTTTTCACAATGTATTACTATTTTTCACACTAAGTAAGAAATATATATCATGAGTAATAAATCAACTAAATATATCCAAAATGATCAGATAATTTCAAAAAAAAACTACAGAATATTTTTTCAGATAGAAGTGTCATACATAAAAATTTTCATCATTTTTCATTCAGTAAGTCTATTTTATAAAATTTTATATCAGTTTCTAAAATTTATAATAATTTATAATAATAACTTTTAAATAGATAAAATTATCCAGAATACTTTCAATGATCAAAATATACTAAAAACTAACTTAAAAGTACTCTATATCAATTCTGTAATATTCTCAGATTTTTTCACAGAGTATTAATATTTATTCAATTTTGTAATTATTCATTTAAACATGGGTAATTATACTAGTAAAAATTATGTTATCAGACTAAGGTTTAAATTTCATCACTTAGTTCTAACATGCATTTTAGCCTTCTGGTAAAGTTTCAAGAATTTTCATACCGTATTTCTATTTATCCCATAATTTTATACTCCTAATAAAGTATCAACAATTATGTAATATCATTTACAGACATCAATAACTATTGATATTTTCAGAATACAACAAACTCAATGTAAGAACCTTTCTGTGAAATTCTAAGATTTTTGTGAACATGATCTCTAATTTATGTAATTTCTATATAATTATTTATATATTTTATCATGTATGAAAATTCATTAAAATAAATACCGTGATCCAGAAATTATGAAAACTTTTCTACACATGGAATTCACAGTAAGACGCATTCCTAAAATTTTAGGTGATTTAATATCATCCCTTTAATATTTTAGTATAATTGAACACATTAAAGATAATATTAAAATATTCATAAACGTAATAATAAATTGAATCAGACATGCAAATTTTTACAGAAAGTTTAAAACATCAAATTTCATGATTCTGAAAATTTTTTAAGTTTATCTTACATTGTTGCTAATTATAAGACATTAATCACTTGATTTATCCTTAATTACATGTCTTAATATTAATGATCTAATACTAATCCGACTAAGATACGGTCACAGATCATGAAATAACGATCTATGGACTTAATTACCTATATAGATGTTAATTACACACCTTAAACCAATCTAAATATGCTAATACATACTAATCAATGGGATAAAGTGCTAATCCCTTATCTTGATGATGCTTTAACACCTCCCTAATAGGATCTGGACCTTATCCTCAACACCTCACGTACCCAGCTTCTAAAGGATGTAAATGAAGCCCCTTACCCCTCTATTTATAGTAGTTTTGGCCTAATCCATCTTAACCCTTCATTTAAATTAAGGGTGGAGATTTAACCAATTATATTACTATTATTTAATTCACATTTGACATTCAAACCCCACCTACCAATTCACATAACATCTTTTGAATATCTTGTATTTTTTCCTTTTTTTTTATATAAGGCATGTGTTATTTGACTAAAGAAGTTAAGGAGCTAATGAGGTTTAACTAAATTAACAAAAAGAATTATATATATATATATAACTGCCGCAATAGCGGCAGTCAAAAGGGGGAAGGCGGGGCGGCGCCCGCGCCCGCGTGGGCGGCTGCCCGCGGCCGACCTCAACATTTTTTTTAATTTTTTTAATTTTGTTTAATTTTAACCTTCTCTTTTTTTATATTTACATCCTTTCTTTCATTTTTTTTGGTTTAAAAACCTTTAAACTTTTTTATAAAACCATTAACCTTCTATAAATTTTGTTTTAAACTGTATTTATCATATTCTTTCATTTCTTCACTTTCTTTAACTTTTAAACTTCCCCTTTTTTCTATGTCTAAACTAAATATAATAAAATATGTAATTTAAGCATTTAAACATACACAAATTTTTTTATACAACCAAATAAAATGCTATAGAATAGCAGGGCATTACATAACTAGTTTGCAAAAATAAATAAAACATCCATGACAAATTTTAGTAAAATACATTTCAAAATATCTCAATTGGTTTAGGATCGAGTGTCAGCACAACACCTGCTTGTTCTGTAATCCTCTGTAAAATTGAAAGAAGCAGCCACTAACATGTTAATTAGTGTACCAAGCCAACTGCAATGATTCAACTGTATTTTATTGTTGTTTCTAAGATATTCAAAAAGTTTAACTATGAAATCTGCTTCTAACTTGTAGGAAAAAATTTAATCGTGGGGTACAACTACTTCAAAAATTATTTCAGAAATCTAAAATTTCATTGAGATGGGGGGCTAAGAAATTGAACACATTTACCATACAATATATATTAAAAAATAACTTAGCCGTAAGTCGATATAATGAATTTATTAAGAAATTGAACACATAAATAAATAAATCAGTACAGCTTGCCAAAAGCCTACTGCTAAGCAAGTTTTCTCCTCCAACAGTAGGAACTAATATGAGCATCATAAGCAACAACAAAAATAAAATCTAAAAAAAAAGAAATACACTTGTGCAAGGGATGTGTTGTCATTTGCTCTCCTGGAGAAGTTACCCACTGTAATTATCAGGTAGATCATCTTCTTCAAGAAAAAAAAAATAACACCATGATCTTAGGAACCAGATAATATATCCACCAAGTCAAGCAGAGATATCAAACATATCACATAGACAAAAATGTGACTCATTTAAAGTAAAATTTAAAGCATCATGTGTCACTTAATTGATAACATGAAATAGCAACCACGATTTCCATGATCAAAATAGAAACTTTTGTGAACCAACAAATAATGTTTGCATTAAAATGAAGAGCGTTCATGAACAGACAATTCCAATTGTTAGCATTATATTTTTAGATTTGTGATATACATGCAACCTACATCCTTCAAACTATTGAGTAAATGACTGAAATGGATAAAATAACTTCCAGTTGAAATGTCACTCTACGAAACTTCAGCTTCAAAATCATTAGCAATTATCTATAATGGTTGAAAAACAAACAATATTTAAGAGAATGTAATTAAAGAAGCATCAGTCATATTCTTCACAAACAATACTCTGTCAAAAATAGAGATTCAACTAAAACAAATCTTGTTCATACATCAAAATAAAAATAGGCATACTAAAGCAGGGCATCTTGTTCAAACAGAAATAAGAGAGTATCTTAACACCTATTTGATAGGCATGGGAAAATGTTGTCCAGAATAACAGCCATATTGTGTCAACGTTAAGATTTTGAATTTTCATGTTCAACTAGTGCCATTTCAAAAATTGTTCAAACTTGGAGGATTGTAGAATTCCCACTCGTCTGCTAAGTGAAATGTCATCAAGGAAATAATAATTGAGATATCTCTTGCACACCTCCTGTATAAGCAATCTCCACAAAATTATCCTTGAACAATGTTGCATTTGCTACAATGTGTACGGTGTCTCGGAGTTTTATGCCTGCAAGAGAGTGAACAATGAATCTAAACTCAAAGAAATAAATCTAAAGAAGAAAAATTTAATCAATAAAGGAACTCTAACCTGCATTGATGGCATGTTTTTCCTTCCACTGGATCATACACACGTACTCCATCTTTATTGTAGCCATCCACAAAGAGCGTCCAACTAGTTTCACATGTACCCAACAACTTTTCATGCTCATCCGTATAAACCTCCTCCATTGGACCATCTTCCAGAGTAACTCCGATATTTTTTGGTGGCCCTTCATCTCTTCTTTTTACAGGAAGTTCGACGTAGCTAATTGGAGTTACATTCTGCGATCTAAACCCCGTATAGTTCTCAAAATCTTGAACAATGAATTAACAATGTCAGTAACTGAATGATAACTATCTAGGCGGATGGTATTATATGTTCTTCTTCATCAGTGAAATTTGTCGAGGAAACTTTTAAATGATAACAGAGCAAGAACAAGAAAAACAATGACCAACGAATAATTCTAACGCTCATACTAAAGAGAAACATTATCATCACATTAAAGAAATAGTTCGAGAATAAAAGAAAACCATAAACCAAAATAGGAGGGAAGATTCCAAACGGAAAGCTAAATGACTACCCGGAAACCCCACAAAACTATGTCGATGCAAAATAGAATATGAACGTTAAATAAATCAAAATACCACATGTTCTAAGATCTAACAATAAAAGAGGGATAATTGACAACAACAAAAAAAACCCAAGACCTTCTAGAAATGTTAGGAAGTGCGAAAGAAGGAACAAAGTTGTGACAAATAGAGAAGTCATTCTATCCTCGTGTAACCCCGAAGGATTCCTCATATAGCATCAAGAATAAGACTCGTGCAAAACCCATCAAGACATACTAATCTATAATACAGAATGAAGTCGAGGTAAATATCAGCAAAATGGTACCATTAGCATTTTCAAACGTCACCTAAATGGCCCAAACCAAAAAACTGGATAACAATGGATAATTATTCGATCATTGACCAACCTATGCATGGATCTTCAATCCTACATATGTAGTTGTTGCATATTCAGACCCACATATACAGTTTCATTGCTTTAACCTTATGCCAGCTATTTAAATACATTTGTTGTACGGTAGTAAATCAAAATGAGTTTTATTTTGACCCAGGAAGTCATCTTAACTGTAACTGCAAGTCCCAACCAGACTAAATGAATATGATATATAGTGGTGGGGACACCGGGTCCACTACCGGGTCCCACTACTCGGAGCCGACGCCGCACCGTCCCGACTGCACCGAGCTTATGGCTCGGCGACTCGCTTGAAGACTCGGCGTCCTGAATACGTATCCGTACGTATGTTTGTATGTATTTTACTATGGTGGTATTTATATTTTAACCACCAATGTATTTTATTTTTATTGAGTCATAGTATTGTATTTTAAACCCACAAGTCAAAGTTAGGTGGGTGGGTTTTATTTTATTAGGGTAGGGTATAAACACAATTAGTGAAAGTTTGAGGGTATTGTTGTTATGGCCTTCCCTATAAATAGGGGGTTAAGGGTGTTACGTATGAATCATATGAATGAAAAAAAAAACTTGAAACCTAAGGTGTTTGCCTTGTGTTATTCCCTTCTCTCTTTTCTCTTTTGTGAGGATTGAGCGTCACCCGGTGTGAAACCGTCCAACGTGAGGCCGAGCTGCGTGAGGTAGCAAGTTATCCGTTCCCGACCGTGCCGTCAGGAGTTGCCGTCGATCCATTTCCACGTCGCCGCCGCGTCAGATTTGGTATCAAAGCCCAACACGGCGTCTCCGTCGACTTCGACGAGGCATCGTGTCACCTTCTCTCTCATGGTTGTTAAAAAGAAACAAAAAATAAAGAATTAGAGAAGCAGAAAGATCTCAGTTGAAGAGAGAAAGAAAGAAGTTGAAGGAAAAAAAACAAATAGAAGGCTCGGCTGAGAGTAAGAGAAAAAGAGAGAATTAGAAAAAAAAAGACAAAAGGGGTTCACAAGAAAGAGCATCGTCGCCCGTGCCCAAGAGTTTAAAACTCTTGGGCCGCAACGGTCGGCCAACAGCCGCGAAGGCCGCCCGCTGCCACCGCGCCTCCGCCGCCGCCCAGGGCCGCCCGCCACCGCGCGCGGCCACCCTACGCACGTCCGGCTAGCCGGCGCCCGTCGCCTGCCTCGCGCGCGACCGTCACGCACGCCCGCTAGCAGCACCGCTATCGCCCACCCCGCACCCGTGGGCCGCCCCGCGCACCTGGCCCAGCGAGCGCCCGAGCGCCACACCAGCCCCCCTGCGAGCGCCCATGCACAAGGCTGCCTACGCCCAGAGCGCATGCGAGCCCGCGCCCGGCCCCGTGCTCGCCCGCGCGTCGCGGCAGCCCGCCCACGCCCGTGCGTGCGACCGCGAGCGCGCCAGCTCCGCGCAGCGCCCGTCGCCCATACGAGCCCGACCCGCGCCCGCTGGCAGCGCCCTGCCGCCCGCACTCGACGCGCGCACGGCCGCCCGCGGAGCGCCTGCCCATGCCTGGCGGTCGGCCTTCGCAGGTCACCCACCAGTTGGCCGCCCCCCTTCGTGGGCCGCCCTTGTTGACCGCCCCCTTCGCGTGTCCTCCGGAACTGCACGTGGGCGCCAACCCTCTTGATCACGCAGCCTCGTTGACGAAAACCCAACGCCTGCTCTTGCCGACCCGCCAGCAGTTGTTGACAACAAGTGAAGTGTTTAGTATAATATTATATATATATTCTTATTAATTTTTTTAAAAAGAAACAAGGGGTTTTGAAAGTTGAAAATATATATAATATATATTTGGGATATATAATCTTATATATATATATATTTATATATAGTTTGAACTTATTCATTGTGGCAATCGAAATCCGCAAACGACGGCTGAAGAAGCATCCGGGTCAACCAGTCGTCGACAGACGTTCCGCACTTTAGAGGTAATAGTGTCCGTAAGTCTCCCTACGTGGAGAAATTGGACCGATTTATGCCATTGCGTGGAAAATTTTAAAGCGGTTTTGTAATAAATTAAACCTTCCCTGCGCGGAGTGAATTCGTTGTAATCACGAAGTTTCGTCGACGCCGTGCGGGCACGCACGTCCCCGCTCGCCTTCGTCTCCGGTCGGAGCTTGACTTCTCAGTCAGCTAGGTACGTGCTCCAAATCACTTACTTATTTAGTATCCTTATCATTTGCCGCGCGAAGTGAGAATGAGCCCGACCCATGCAGCCTGTCTTTTGAGTGCATCGCTGTGGACGAAAAGCGAGTGCTTGTATGCACCAATCCTTAAAGCCCTAAACTATCACATTAAGGCACCCTAATTGTCAGGAGGTAGTTCCACAACTACCTCGTCTACGGGTGAGCAACTCTCCCTAACCGGTCCCTTTGAGTTGATTATTTGCCTATTAGTCAACAAAATTCGGGTCTATAGCTTGCTAATTATTGGTCCCAAGACTGCATCATTTAGGTCCGAGGTCGTGTATGCCACGTTGGTTTAGGAATTCATCCGGCCGTCGAGAGCGCCCCTCAACGCTACCCATTGATCAAAAGAGCGTGACTGCTATGCTAGTCCAGCTCGAGCACAATCTCGTGGCCCACTTTGAAGAATCCATAGGCCAACTACGAGCGGAACTAGATGAGAGGATCCGAGTCTTAGAGGATCGACTGAAGGGAGAGGAAGGACGAGTGAATGACCACGGCGATCCCGTAGCCCATCATAGGGAGGAGAGAGAGCAAGCCCTCCAAAATCAGGCTCCCCAAGGTAGAGAGCAAGAGGCCCGTGCGTCTCGAGAGAGAGACCATGACGATGAGGATATCATCATACGGAACGTCAAGATTGACGCTCCGAGTTTTGATGGGTCCCTCGACCCCGCTACATACCTTGATTAGGAGACCGGGATGGACCAATATTTTGATTGGCATCGCCGCATGACCCCTGCTACAAGGGTGAGGTTTGCCAAATGAAACTCTTAGGTCAAGTCAAAATCTACTGGTGTAACGTTGAGAATCTCCTAGCAAGGAGACGAGAGGAGCCTATAAGCACATGGGAAGAAATGAAGGAGAAACTGAGGGAGAAGTATCTGCCACCCTCCTACCATCAGCGTCTTTTAGACCAATGGCAGAAACTCACCCAAGATGGAAAGTCTGTGGACGAGTACATCGCCAAATTTGATGATTTCTTCCTTCGGAGTCGAGTCATGGAGGATGCTTCTGTCACCCTCTCACGGTTTAGGGCTGGCCTACACGAGAGCATACATCGGGAGTTGTTCCTACGGGAAGTTAACACTCTCGAGCATGTCTATCAGGTTGCTCGTAATGTCGAGCGGTTTCAAAGGGTGGTCCCACCTCGGGTCTCCACCTACCGCCAACCCGAGTCCCGAAACCCCATGGTCCGCTATTCTGAGAGGCCTGGCCCCTCCACTTCCTATATCCCTACTGCTATCCCACTCTGGGCCGTTGCCCCTATGGCTCCTTTCCCAAGGAACCCTTTACCTGCACCCGCTATTGTGCCTAGACTGGAGTATACTCCACCAGTTGAGAGGAGATATGACAAGGGAAAGGGAGTCGTCCCTAGCACCTCCCAACCAGCCCCTGTCTCGGGAGTTCGCTGCTTTAGGTGCCATAACCTAGGGCATATTGCCTCCAATTGCCCCACCCGAGCCTTGGTCATCACCAACCCCCAGCCTGTGAAACTTCCACCTCAGGAAGGATAATTCATAGAGAGGTATGAGGTTGACCCTGACTTCATCGCCCAGCTTGAGAAAATGGATGCAGGGTATGATGGAACGCATGTCGAGTACGTATAAGTGGGAGATATTGTCGAGAGTTCAAACCAGAGAAGACTGGGTGTAGTTCGTTGTATCCTAACACACCCTCAGGAGGACGACTGGCGTCGAACCTCCATCTTCCAAACATACATTATGGTGAAATCATAACCTTGCAAGGTGATTTTTGACAACAGGAGCTGTATCAATACAGTCGCTTCAGACTTTGTCTACCGTCTAGATCTACTTACCCATCCTCATCTGAGGCCATACAACGTGGCTTGGGTTGACGACACGTCTATCCCAATCACCACTACATGTGTCATTCCCATCCAATTCCAATCCTACTAAGGACAGATCTTGTGCGATGTAGTGCCTATGAAGGTCGGTAGCATCATCCTAGGACGGCCGTGGATCTATGATGTAGACCTTACTACATTCAGTCGGTCTAATAAATGTTCATTCTCACACAATGGGAAGAAGATACAGCTGTACCCGACACCCCCAGAGGTGACTGATGAAAATCAAGCTAGTTGCCAGGCCGAAGTGAATCGTGAAAGCTGCCAGGGCGAAGATGAACGCGCTACCTTTGGGTAGCGCGACCTGAAGAAGGCACCAGTCAAACCCAGCGCGATCTCAGACAGAGACGCAGCTGGTGACAGTCCAACTTTCTGGTGCCGGAACTCCCCAAAGTCTTCGATGTGTGCTATTTTCCATGGTTGTAATCGATGTGCTAGCGTCGTTTTGTCTTCCCCTCCCCCCTATATATGTATCCCATTTCGTTTGATCAAAATAAGCAATGAATCTATGAGTGTTTGATTGAGTATAGCCATGGCTATCTTCCCCAATCTTTGGAAACCCCCTTCATCCGTCCCTCTCTAGGTACGAGACCCAATTCTGCTTCCCTGACCCTCTCACTTTCCCCTTCAATGGATGATGATCGAAGCCCTTGATGCATCGGCTCTGAGACGAGGTCGAGTGTGAGGCTCCATTCGGAGCTTCGTTCTTCTTCCACCAACGTTCACCTTCCCTCACCACCGCCAAAGGATGTTGCTAAGGTCAGGATGGAGCTCGGTTGCACCGTTCCCTGAGAAGGGTTCGGGTGAGAGGCCCCAGCTAAGCTTCCTCACGACCGTAGCATCATCTACGTCCACCTTTCTTCCCTCGCCGCTCACCCCACATCCGCCTTCACCAAAGTTATCCTAGCTAGTATTAAGTTGGTTTGAGTTCAATTTCAGCATGCCCAATGTGTTATCCATCATCCTGTGTGCTTTTCCCTTGTGTTTTGAACCCCCGAAGTCATCCACGGGTGCTCCCACGTCGAGGTTCGTCGTTCTGCCAACTTCTGTGAACGTGCTAGAACGATATAGCGCGTTCTTCAAGAAGACGCTAGGAGAGTATAGCGCGACCTGGACAGCGATCTTGAAGACCCCCTACTCCCGTCACGCATCAGTGACCCCGGTAAAGAGTTCCACCTCCACCCCCACCGGAATCCCCAAGGTTCAAGAGAGTCCTTGGACTCCCACTGAAGGTAAACTTCTCATTCCCTCTCCTCCTGCACCTATCACACCTATTCCCAAGGCCCCTAAGGTTGGTTATGACCCGGTTAGGCGCCTTAACTTTATAGGTGTCTGTGAGCTGAATAGGGAGGTTGCCGAAGGTGCCCATGTCTGGGCTGTTGTTATCACCATCACCCCCGAGGAGTCCCGAGTCTCAGCCCCCCCCCCCCCGAGGTCCAGGTAATTCTACAGGACTTCCAAGATATTTTCCCATAGGACTTGCCCTCTAGACTCCCTCCCATGCGTGACGTACAACACGCTATTGATCTTGTCCCCGGGTCCACCCTACCCAACCTTCCCCATTACAGACTGAACCCCAAGGAGCATGCTGAGCTCCAAAGGATTGTCGAGGACCTTATCCAAAAATGTTTCCTCAGGGTGAGCAAGAGCCCATATGCTGTCCCTGCCTTGCTCACACCCAATAAAGATGACACCTGGCGGATGTGTGTTGATAGCCGCGCCATCAACAAAATCGCTGTCAAGTATAGATTTCCAATTCCCCGTCTTGATGACATGCTTGACATGATGAGTGGAGCCACCATCTTTTCAACATTGACTTGAAAATTGGCTACCACCAGGTCCGGATTCGACCAGGAGATGAGTGTAAGACGACCTTCAAAACAAAAGAAGGTCTGTATGAGTGGCTCGTCATGCCATTTGAGCTATCTAATGCCCCCAGTAGGGCTGTCAATGGGCCTGGCCGGCCCAATAGGCCCGCGGGCTTGGCCCGATTTCGGGTCGGGCCGCAAGGTCTTTTTAGGCCCGCGGGTTTTTAGTCGGGCCTAAAAGCCCGGCCCGACTAGACTCACGGGCCGGGCTCGGGCTTTGAGTTCAGCCCGCGGGCCGGCCCGGCCCGATCCCTTTTTTTATTCTCACTTCAAATTTTAAAAATTATTTAGTCAAACTTATGTTATTTTACTTAATTAGAAATTTTAAATTTCTCTTTTCACACAAATTATGTAATTAATATCAAATTTTTAATTTATTTAGTAAGATTATAAGTTTTATAGTATTGAATCTATTAATTTTATTAATTTTATTATTTTATTTAAGTAGTCGGGCCGGGCCTTAGTCGGTATTTGAATTTTTTACACAATGTCGGGCCCGACCCGGCCCGGCCCGACATAGGTCGGGCCCGGTCCAGGCTCGGGCCTTACTCTTGATAAGTCGGGCCCGGGCCGGGCCGACCTAAGCCCGGCCCGGGCCCGGCCCATTGACAGCCCTAGCCCCCAGCACGTTCATGAGGCTTATGACGGAAGTCCTTCGCCCCCTCATCGGTCGCTTTGTTGTCGTCTACTTCGACGACATTCTCATCTATAGCCACAACCCTCAGAACCACATTCACCATTCTGAGGAAAGAAACCATATTTGACAACCTCAACAAATGTGAATTCATGACAGACCGGATCACTTTCCTCGGATTTGTGGTTTCAAGTCAAGGAGTGTCTGTGGACCAGTCCAAGGTCCAAGCTTTAGTTGACTGGCCAGAGCCCCATAATGTCCATGACGTTCACAGCTTTCATGGGCTAGTCACTTTCTACAGACACTTCATTCAGGGTTTCAGCACCATTATGGCACCCATTACGGATTGCATCTGTAAGGGGAATTTTGAATGGACTAAAGTCGCATCTCAGGCTTTCCTTGCCATCAAGGAGCTTATGACTAAAGCCCCTATTCTTCGCCTGCCAGACATTTTCAAAGTCTTTGAGGTTTCCTGTGATGTCTATGACGTAGGTATAGGTGGAGTGCTTAGTCATGAGAGCCACCATGTGGCTTATTTCAGTGAGAAGCTTTCTAATGTAAAGTTCCGTTACTCCACCTATGATATGGAGTTCTATGCCGTGGTCCAAGTCCTCAAACACTGGAGACACTATCTCTTACCTCAAGAGTTTGTCTTATATTCGGACCACGAGGCTCTGAAATTCCTTAGCTCTCAAAAGGGCTTAAACCCTATGCATGGTTGGTGGGTAGAATTCCTCCAATCTTTCACATTTGTCCTAAAACATAAGGCTGTAAAGGAAAACAAGGTGGCCGACGCCTTGAGTCAAAGGGTCTCCCTTCTTTCCACTGTTCAGGTAGAGGTCACCAGATTTGACCGCACGAAGGAACTCTATGTAGAGTGTCCAGATTTTGGCCCTGCCTATTTTACTCTATCTGCTGGATCCTCGACAGTATTTGCTGACTATCTACTCCATGATGGTTTCTTGTTTCGAGGGCAGCAACTCTGTGTCCCGAGGACTTCTGTTCGAGACTTTCTGGTATGGGAAATACACGTTGGAGGTCTTGCTGGTCACTTTGGCCGCAACAAGACCATCCATTCTGTAGAGGAGCACTTTTATTGGCCTGGCCTGAAGAAAGATGTGGCCAAGATTGTAGCCCAGTGTAGGACATGCACAATGGCCAAACATGTCAAACAAAACACTGGTCGCTACACTCCTCTCCCCGTTCCTGATCGACCATGGGTTGATGTGAGCATGGATTTTATCCTTGGTTTACCTCGCACTGCTCACAAGCATGATTCCATTCTTGTTGTCGTTGATAGGTTCTCTAAGATGGGCCACTTCATTACATGTTCCAAAACATCTGATGCATCTAGAGTAGCACACTTATTCTTTGATGAAATCGTGCGTCTGCATGGTCTCCCCCAAACTATCATGTCTAATCGAGATGTCCGGTTCAATAGTTATTTCTGGAAGACACTTTGGCATCTAGTTGGCACCAAACTCAAATTCTCCACTGCCATCACCCACAAACCGATGGGCAAACAGAGGTCGTCAATATGAGTCTAGGGAATCTCTTGAGGTGTCTCGTAGGGGATCATTCGGGCAACTGGGATCTTCTCTTGCCCAGAGCCGAATTTGCATACAACAGCTCTATCAATAGGTCCATAGGTATGAGTCCATTTGAGATCGTGTATGGATACAAATATAGGAAACATGTGGATCTCATTCCCCTTCCCCTCGAGTATAGATCATCCAAATCAGCTGAGGAGTTTGCGCAGCATGTCAAAAGTCTGCATGAGTCAATTAGCAAGCAAATCAACATCAGTAATGAGACTTACAAAAAATTGGCTGATTCGCATAGGCGTCACCATGAATTCTAAGAAGGTGACATGGTTATGGTACGGGTTCGACCCGAACGACTCCCCTCGGGAGCCGTTAAAAAGTTGCAAGCCCGCAGTGATGGACCCTTTCCAATTCTGCGGAAGATTGGCTCCAATGCTTATGTTGTGGACTTACTTCCCGAATATGGGATTAGCTCGACTTTTAATGTGGCAGACCTAGTGGCCTACAAGGAACCCACAGCGATTCCTAGTGACCCTTTCGAACATTCTCCTCCCATTGAGAGTGAGCCCACCCCTGTGCGTCCCACAGCCTCGAGAGCACCGCGCGAGCACATTGAGAGGATACTGGATGAGCAGGTGACAACTACACGGAGCCGGGTGTACCAGCGCTACCTTGTCCGCTGGCGGGACCGTCCACCTTATGATGATTCTTGGATCAGCCGGGAAGATCTCCAGCGCCTTGATCCAGATCTGTTGGAGCACTACCAGAGCAGTGTCCCCCCCTACTCGACGGAGTCGAGTTCCAGCCGTCCCGGGAGGGTTGGTGGGGACACCGGGTCTACTACTGGGCCCACTACTCGGAGCCGAAGCCGCACCGCCCCGACTGCACCGAGCTTATGGCTCGGCGACTCGCTTGAAGACTCGGCGTCCTGAATACGTATCCGTACGTATGTGTATATGTATTTTACTATGGCGGTATTTGTGTTTTAACCACCAATGCATTTTATTTTTATTGAGTCAAATTATTATATTTTAAACCCACAAGTCAGAGTTAGGTGAGTGGGTTTTATTTTATTATACTAGGGTATAAATACAATTAGTGAAAGTTTGAGGGTATTGTTGTTATGGCCTTCCCTATAAATAGGGGGCTAAGGGTGTTACGTATGAATCATATGAATGAAAAAAAAAGCTTGAAACCTAAGGTGTTTGCCTTGTGTTCTTCCCTTCTCTCTTTTCTCTTTTGTGAGGATTGAGCGTCGCCCGGTGTGAGACAGTCCGGCGTGAGGCCGAGCTGCGTGAGGTAGCAAGTTATCCGTTCCCGACCGTGCCGTTAGGAGTTGCCGTCGATCTATTTCCACGTCGCCGTCGCGTCATATAGACTGTTACCTTCTTTGACATCAATATACTCACCTTGCAATGGCTTAGATATGGGCCACTGCAAGAAATAGATTAGATGCATTGTTTTTCCTATATGTAACCGAGAACAATTAAATTAGAATCCTTCAAAACATAGATCACAAAAGTGAAGAGTCCATGCAGAAGCCATAACTTTATATCCAAAATTCATTTTGGAATTTCAAGTGATATGCTTACATCAGAACTATAAAAACATCAACAGAAAAGGCAGTTTTCAACCTCACCCGGCTGTAAATATCCGTTAACATGAAATGATTGCTCTATCTAGGTAGCCATTGCTTGCCCCTGTTTTTTTGTGGATACAACATCATTTAAATAGAGTCACTTTGACAATATTGAGTTTCTGTGAATCTGATTATCCAAAAGACATCTGTAACAAAAAGGCCGATGTTAATAACATTGAGGAAAAGTAGAAGATGATTACCCAACCTGATTCTGTAACACAAATGAAGAACAAGCACAAGGCTCCGGAAGAATGGGAAGATAAGAAAATAGTTCCAATTAAAAGCTTCATCTTTTCTCTGAAAAATGAAAGAGAATAACTATATGAACAAAGACAAACAGAAATCCGCTCTGAGCCTCAAAAATTTGGGGAAAAAAAGAAGATGAGAAATCAAGAACCCATAAAACAAAAAAGGATATGGATCTCTATTCTGAAACTCCTAGCCACCTAGAAACTCATGAAAAAAAGAGGGGAAAGTCACATTGTAAAGCCCACATATTTCCTTCATTTTTTTCTCTTGAAAAAAAAACAAACGAAAAATACCTCCCAATAACCAATTTTTTTTATCATTTTCAGAGAGAGGGTAGGGGGTGTCGGAGGTGAGAGCGCAGCGAGATCTGCTAAGAAAGAGAGAAAGAGAGAGATCTAAAAGATAGATCAACGTACCCTAGAGGTCGATCGCGATCGATGCCGTCGCTGATGGCCGAGGAGCTCGCGTAGCCGTCGTCGAGATCGCCACCGCTGGTATGCTGTAGAAACCCTGGGCGCATAGAGGGATTTCGAGAGCGAGAAGGAGAGAACTCGACGTCGTCGCTGGTCTGATGGAAAAATCCTAGGCACAAAGAGGGATTCCGAGAGCGAGAAGGCGAGCTCGATCGACATCGCCGCTGGTCTGCTGGAAGATGAGAGCTCGACGCCGCCGCCGTTGGTATGCTGGAAGGTATCTGCTGGAAGGCGAGAGCTCAGAGAGGGTTTCGAGAGCGAGAAAGCGAGAAGCGGAGAAGGGAAGGAAGGCGAAGTCCGATGGCGATGGAGAGATGCTCGCACCGAAATGCCATCTTTTATGGTGCCCCGAAAACCGATCCAAAAACAGTGATTTTGGATCAGAGAAATTTTACCCTGAATCCGCAAAATAGGTATATTTCGGATCAAAAATTCGACCCAAATCCGAAACGTTTTTCAAATTCGGAGCAAAGTTTCGGATCGCATGGATCCGTTGACACCCCTAGAACTCATCCTTGCACGGGGGCATGCTAATCTTCTATGTATCGCTCCAATTTTATCGGATGTCTCGGAAGAGAGTCGATAGGGGCATCCATTGGATCATAGGATCCGGGAAATCGGTTAAACTTATGGCAATAGAAATGGCTTCCGCACACCGTCCTGCTTCAACCGAGTCATGCTCAAATTGCCAACCCGAATGGACATTGAAACAGTCCAAGCATGGTTCCCACCAGACATTGCAGATAGAATATTGGAAATTCTCATAGCAGATAATGCATTGCGGTAATAAGATAAATCAATTTCCCAGTTCACCACAAATGGGAATTTCACAACGAAGTCCGCTCACAAGTTAATACACAATCTGGGAGACGGATGGGGGCAATCGTCTACGAATCCCCCTTGGAAATTGGTTTGTGACCCAGAACTGGATGAAGTGCTGCTACTACCAAATAGTGCGTGCTCTTCCTTTGTCGGAGATGTCTGCTGCTACTATCTCATAATAAAAATGTCTTAAATTCGACTTTTCGGGGTGCTTAATCGCATCACATTTAATCTTAGAGAGATGTGAATTAAAGATATATTAATATTATAAAATAAATAAATTCGCTGATTTGAACATAGTTATCTCACACTGTGTAAACCATAGTGCCACTTTTAGTTAGATTCTCTATAAAAAAAACAAAATTATCACGCCAAACATTTGTTGGGGATGTGATCCCGAGAATTGTCGGCGTCGGAAAAAGAGACGTCGAGCTGGGGGTCGTTGGATTTTAAACTAGGCTCTATAATACAGTGCGGTTACAACGTCAAGTACATGTGGTGCGGGCTGGCCGATCAGGAGCATCGGGACGAAGAGACGCGAGCCCAAACAGCACAAGGGCGAGCAGTCCGACGTCGATGGAGGGACGAGGAAGCAGAGGTTGCGCCGGCGGGAAGATGACGAGGCGGCTCCTGGCGCGGAGGCCGCCCGCGGCGACGCCGTACGACCGGCCCCGGCCACCGTCGGAGGGGGGAGCGCCTCGGGGCGACCAGGGAGGAGAGAGGGGGTGGTTCTTCAAGGCCAATCTCCTCCTAAGGCCTGCTTCCGGGGTGCTGCCGCCCTTGTTCTCCCCGTTCGCCACCTACCGCTCCCCCTCCGATGGCCTTGCGGCGGCCCCGGGCTCTTCTGCCGCTCCTCCTCTTGGTACGGGCCCCTCGTTCCTCACTCGCCCCACTTGTCCCTCCGCGTCTGTTTTTCCGTGTATCTGTGAAAGATATTTTCGTTTTGTTTGATCGTCCAATCCCACATTTTTCTTTGGTGGGTCGTCTCCCCTTTTTCTTGACCGGGTCTCTGCCTTTGCTCACGATTGAATGCTTGGGCGCTCGGGGTTCTCTTCACGCTATTTCGATTCCAATGTTCCTCAATCCCCCCCGACCAGTTCAGATTTTCACCACGGCAACGGAATTCTCATTGATCACCATGTTAGAGCACTGTACACTGTGGACTTTATCGATCGAACGAGGTTGAGGTTCTGGTTAGTGGATTGTTGTCTTCGAGAGGCGGAAGGCCGCAAAGGTGTGTAGTGTAACCATTAGAAGTAAGAAAGGTAGTAATGAAGAGGTGTAACAGGATATTCGGTCATAAATCAAGGAACTCATTTGAGGAGCCCTGAAGTTATTTGACAGTGGTTGGCTCACAGCCGTTATTCGACAAGCAGAAGTAGGTCCAAGTAAAAATTTAGATACAAATAGCCTGAATGCAATGGGTACTCCTGCTGTGATTCTGACTGATGACTGTTGGTTTGCAAACTTAGGGAGTGAGCAACTGCCTAAGTAGTTGAAGATGTTGATATAAATAGTTGAATCACATGTGAACTCATTTTTGGATGATGGAGGGGTTTCACTTTTAGAGGTTTACTCAAGAGTAATTAGGATGGGTTTACCACATGCAACATGGATCGGAAATCAGAAAAGATTCTGGTTAGGAGGAAAAGTATATTTTGGTAATGAGGATTGACCTACTAACCAGAAAAGTAGGTCCGAGTAAGAATTTAGATATGAACAACAGCCTCCATGGTCTATGCAGCAGGTACCTTTGGCATGATTCTGACTAATGACCATTGGTTAGTCAACTTAAGGAGTGAACAATGGTCTTTTATGCAGGCTGAATTAGAAGGGGATGTACATGTAATTGGAAAATATAATATTTTTTTTTGAAAGTGGGTCGTATCACTATTCTATTAGATGTAAAAAAGGATGTACAAGTATAGTCAATAAGATCCTAAAAAACTCCCTGTACATGAAAAGGCCCACAAAGCAAGTGTGACCCACACTACCCCCCCCAACAAAACAAAAAGGGAAGAGTTATGGGAGTTCACACTAAAAAGGAGCTCCGCCCACTCTCTCACTCTATCACATATAATTAAAATCACACTCTCTTTGGCTTCCCTCCTGAAGGTCATGTTGTTTCTTTCACCCCATGAAGTTTATAGCGTAACATGGAGAATCATCCACTAGACAATTCTATCCCCTCTCAGGATCAAATTTCTACCCCATTTCCCAATAAGGTGGTGCACCTCTCTTTGGCGGCGAAGAGCACACAGTGTCCTCTTAGCAAGCTCCTCTTACACCCGCTGTGAGTAACTGCAGCCTACAAAAAGGTGATCCAAGGTCTTTATCCTCCTCTTCACATAGGTAGCAAATGGAAGATATGCCCTGACGAAACGGAAGTAGTCTATCCATGGTGGGTAGCCTCCCATGAGAAATCCTCTAGATAAGGAGCTTCACCTTCAGTAGACTTCTCGGCCGCCAAATATGAGGGGCAAGGTAGTGGCATACCCCTCCATCGGAGATAAAGGTGTAAGACGACCTTACTAAGAAGGTGTCCTCCTTCCCCTACCTCCATATCCACTCGTCCTCTCTATCTGGCTATGGAGCATAATCTTGGAGGAAGCGAAGGAGGTCCTCTAGCTGCTCCATCTCCTCAAGCCTAAGATTTCTCCTGAATGCCAGTGCCCAGGTATCTCTTGACAGATGGGAATGGAGCTACTGAAACTACAAAAAGCCTCAGGTAGGATGCCTCCAAGGTGAAATCACCACATCAGCTGTCCTTCTAGAAAAGGCACTTGTCACTTTTTTTCAGACAGACCCTGACGCTGGATGTGATAATGTCCTTGCAAGTCAAGATGTTATGCTAAATGGAAGAGATGTGATGCTGTGATGTTGGTGCCATGTCCCAGTCTCTCCTTCTGCTATAGTACCTTTGCCTAATAACTTGCGCCAACAGACTATCCTCTCCCTTCCCCAATTTCTACAACCATTTACACAGAAGAATAGGTTGAAGTTTCTAATATTCTTGATTTCCACACCTCCCAACTCCTTGCTTCTGGCCACTCTCCCCCAAGAGATATCATGACAACCCTGCATCCCCCTCCATTGTCATGGCAAAAGAATCTCCTTTGAATAGATTCTACCTTCTTCACTACCGTCTTTGAGATCCGGAACATAGATAGGAAATAGATAGTTAGGCCGTTTAGGACTGACTTATATAAAGTAGTCTTCCCCTGTATGATAGTAACCTTGCCTTCCATCCTGCCAATCTCGGCTCATATCTATGTACAATAGGCTTCCAATCTGAGCAATGTAGGGCACCTGGGGACAACGGGAGGCTCAAACGGTTGGGAAAGTTCCTATCTGACATCCCAGAATGAAGGCCATCCTTTGAATAGCCCTATCCTCCATGTTCACCGCTACCAATAGGCTCTTCTCAAAATTGATCTTGAGACCACTGACCTCCTTAAGTAGCTCAAACAATAACTTGGCTACATAAAGTTGGTGCTCATCCTCTGTAAGGAAAAAGATAGTGTCATTTGCATATCACAAGTGTGTGATAGGATGGCCACCTCTCCTAGCCTGGAAACCCCTGATCAAGCCTGTGGACTCTGCTCTCAGTCACACCCTACTCAAGATATATGTTACCAACATAAAGAGGAGGGGGGACATATGGTCTCCCTGATGGAGTGCCCCACCACTATGAAAGAAAGGAGTCGGCTTCCCATTCACCAGGATAGCAAAAGTGGCTGAGGAGATGCAAACATGAACCCAACCTGTCCATTTCTCCCTAATGTCTATCTTCTCCAGCACATCAAATAAACACTGGCCGTTGACCTTATCATATGCCTTCTCAAATTCTAACTTCAAGACCACCCCTTTCTTCCTTTGAGTCTTCATAGCAAACAGACACTCATGGGCTACCTAGAAAATTCTCCTAGATGTGCCTCCCCCTGATAAAGGCTCACTGGAAACTACTAACCATCTTGTCCATTACTCTATCCAATCTCCTTGCCAACACTTTGGTGATGATCTTGTAAGTGCTATTTAAAAGATTGATGGGCCGAAAGTCCTGAAAGCATTGGGCTCCTTGTTTTTAAGGATAAGGACCAAGAGGGTTTTCTTGATGCCCCCAAATGAGTCATTCTCTCCTGAAACTCCCACACTGCTACCAAAAAGTCTCCCTTAATTATGTCCCAACACTTCTGGAAGAAGGCCAATGAGAAAACATTCGGTCTTGGAGCTCTATCCCCTGCAAAAGAAAAGGTTGCATGGTGGACCTCCTCTTATGAGAAGCTATGTGAGATGGCCTTCCTGTCATCAGGAGAGACACATGGGAGAAGATCCTCCACAATTCTCGGTCTACTGAACTCCTCCTCTGTGAACAATATGAGTAGAAGTCCCTTGCTTGCTCCCTGATATCCTCATCCCTAGAGAAAGAGTGATCACCTACACGGATGTATGTGATGGTGTTGACCCTCTTTCTCCCTTGGGCAATGCACTGGAAGGAAGCAGTGTTCTTGTCTTCTTCTTTGATCCATCTATTGGAAAATGGAACAATATTGAATCAGAAGGCTAAAAACATTAATGGCATGCATTTTGAAGGACGCTACCTATTGAAAGGAAGGTTTGATGCAATATGTTTGGGTTTGTTTGTCTTTATGTATGTTCAAGAGGAGTTGGCTAATAATTCTACAAATCTTGTAAAGTTGTAATGTTAGATATTTTCCTTTATCTTATTTGGTGTTCCAATTGATATGTTTATGATGTAGTTGTAATGATGGTGCTCATTTTGAACCATGTTTCGCTGTCTCGGACTGACTCAGTTTGACACATACCAGTTGGATTGTTTCTGTGCCAGACCGAGCCTAGATACTCACCAGATCGCCTGAAATGTGAAGACCCCTTGGGCATTTATAATTGTTAGGCGTTTATGATACCGTGTCTTAGGCAATTATAATTCTTAGGCCGAGGCGGACTGAGTTGGCCCTATCTGACTTGTGTCTGAGATGGACCAAGTCAGTCCTGCCCCGCCACCCGGCCAAGCTTGTTCTGAACACAACTCTTTGGATCTCGTTCTGGTCCTTCGAGCTGGCCAACCTTGTTCTGAAAACTACTCTTTGGGTCTTAATTTTATTTCTTAAAGAATGGACCGCTAGGTCATCTAGAGGCTGATGAGAGAGGAAACTTTTAGAATATGACACCGCAAAATTTTAAATTACAAACCAAAGTAACTTATCAGATTTGTAGGAAAGCTTGTCAACTTGTACCTGAATAAATTATTCAAGTGGGTGATAGAATAAATTAAGTAGTATACCCTGAATTGCTTGGGTGAATGGGAAACTTGGAAGGGTCTCCAGGAATGGCACAACTGCACATCCCAGACAAGTCTGTCTTCACAAGAGGCATTGGCAGAAGGGGCAGAAAACCTCTTTTCTGTCATCCAAGGAGGAGGGGGGTAGCTGGCATACAATACTTCTGCTGCCTCATGAAGGGGCACCATCAGATTTCTTGAAGAGCTCAACAGTGCCTTGTCTGAGGAGCACATTATAGGAGCATGGAGTGTGTAGAGGGAGGGTAGTCAGAAGGAAGACCAGAGAGTTGAGACAACTTTTTCAAATCCTATGCAATGGTTGTTGCAGAAGGATCCTTCGGACTGATAGTAAAGGCATTCATATAGGATTCTTCTGCATGGAAATTTGGTTTATCCCTCCAGTCAAATGGAGGCTAGAATGCAATGATTGTGGAGGTGTTTGTGGATATCCCAAGTAGAAAGAGGAGTGGACTAGATCCATATGTAAACTCCTCTCCACCAAAAAGGGCGGGAGGTGGGAGCAGGGTGGAGAACATGAGTGGGAGGTGGGGAAGGCATCTAAGGGTAAAATCCTTGCTATGAGTTGATGCTGGGGATCTTGGGGCATTCGTGATGGCTGCTTCTTTTTCAGAGTCAAGGGGTGGCATCTTGATGGAGGCACCTATCAAGGCCCCTTGGTTAGGGCCACTGGCCACAGATTGCCATATTGTACCGGATTAGTGCAATACGGTTGACTCATACGGGATCATGGGCCATCCGAGTCACGATCTAGGGCGTATCTGCTTGATCTGCTATTAATTATTTAAATTATAATAATGAGAAATTATTTTATTTTTAATTGAAATATTATAATAATGATATAACATTAGACATTTATTTTGTATTTCATGGATGAAGAGCATGAAACTCTATTTTTGAGTTTATTGATTTATTGATTATCTAATAGTGATATAATGTTAAAAAGTTTGTTAAAAATGAACAAATAGACTAAATAATTCATACATACTTTAGATTGATGAAATAATAGTTCTGCAAGTTAAATTAGGGTAAATAGTCCAAACATTGCAAGAAGTTTTGATTTTGCCATAAAAAAGGAAAAAAAAACCTCAAAGAGGTGACTTGACCGAGTCATGCCGACTCGTACTAGATCGTGGGAGATCCGAATCGGTCGGATCTTCGATCTGGCAAACCTTCGTTAGTGCAATGATGATGATGGTAGGCATTTACTTGTGTGATGAGCTTGAAATGAAGATTTTAATCAGCCCTTTCGGAGTCTTTGATACTGAAGGTGCAAAGGATCTGTTCAATCAACCTCCTGGATATGGTGGATGTAGTCCACACTGGTGGGCCATGGAGCTTCCTGGATTGTAGAGGAGCATTTCACTAGGGCAGTGTATCTGGTGAGGGTATAGGTGAACTTGGAGAGGTGGTGGTGGCTGGTGAACAAGTTGAGCAATCTCATGTGTTTGAGGTGAAGACAACCCAAGAATGGGGTATGTGGTGCATAGGTCCCCACACATCTTAATTTTGAATCTGGCCTGAGTTCAGACATGGTGGGTTGGGCTAATCTCTCAAAGGTGGATTAAGCCACTGTTGTACCTAGACATTTTCCCAGCAAAATAACCGGAAATAAGGGCTCGGGAATTTCCCCGAACACCTTTTAAGGCATTATCTACCTAGCCCCTCCTACGTCATACCGGGCCCAACCAAGGGTCCTAACTAGCTAGCCGTGACCCACGGCGACATCAACAATCGATAGGGGCCACCCCTGATCACTAAGTTTGCTGGTTTACCCGCCTTCAATCAAGCCGCCCGGGCCAACCCGGGAGCTCCCTGACCTCAAGCCACGACACGTGGCACCCAGCAGTGGGGCCGGGGGTCTCCCCAAAAAACGTCGCCCTCAGCCTTCAAAAGGCCAAGGAAGACTTTTCCCAGCCAATTATGGGCCTCGGGAGCCCTTACAACGCCTATACGGCCCGTGCTTGCGTATCGGGGATTTTCCCGAGCACCTGGTGGGCGCGCATGTTCTAGCCACTCTACAGCAAGCCGGAGGTCAACCCGTGGCCTGAACACCCCAGCCGTATCCTACGGCAAACCTCCAGCAAGTTGGGGCCACCCCCGACCCTCAGGCACACGGCATTGAGCCGTTTATCTTCAGCACCCGGGGGAACCCGGGACTCCCAGCAACCCATCGCGTCACGCGGTGCATGACAGAAAGGTAGAGAACAACTCCCGACACACCTTCTATGAGTGGCTTGACACCGGTGACTCCAACAGTCGAATCACACCTGGGTCCACCGGATTCAAGACGAAGCTTGGACGAACACCGAGTTCAGCCATTCCGAGTCCAGATTCAAAGCCAACTCCAGCGCCTCCCCCGCAACACTTCTAGGTGAACCCAGCTCATAGGGCATTCCTCTTCGAGTCCTCTTCGTAACGAGTCCAGGCTCGTTGTCATCCGCCTCCAGATCAGGCCGGAGCGGCCGTTTTCGTCCGACCGCGCAGGTGTGTGTCGCCAGACACCCGACAGGACGTGATCTCCATTGCGAATTCTTTCTCTGTGATCCTGCTAAGAACAACTACCAACCTTTACCCCTTAGACATTCTACTTCGAGTCCTCTTCGCAACGAGGGCTCACTCGCCCCGATCCTACATCGAAGTTGATCGCGGCGCCCATTCTCGTCGGGCTGCGCAACTTGCCCAGACAGGCCCGATCTGAGGACGATCTCCCTCTTGCGGGAGTTCTCCTCGTCGCCTTGCTTCGAATTAGGGCCTGGCCTTCGGTGTCATCATACTACGTCAAGTCCTCTTCGCAACGAGGGTTCACCCGTCCCAATCCGACGTTGGAGCTGATCGCGATGCCCACTCTCGCCAGCTCGCACAGACTGCGACTTGCCTGCCTGCGGACCGGCGTTGAAGCTATCGCACCCTGCAAAATAAAAATATATAATAATAATAATAAAAACCCATTTCTCTCTCCTGGGAAAAAAAACCCCATTGACCAAACTGACCCCCCAGTCTGGGGGAGGGTTTACGCGGACCAGACTGGCCACCCAGTCAAACCCGCGTAAACCCCCCAGTCAAACCCGCGCAAACCCCCCAAGGGGAGGGGTTTACGCAGACCAGATTGGCCACCCAGTCTGGTCCGCCTAAACCCCCTGGGCTGGTCCGCCTAAACCTCCCTCCCCCACTCTGAAAAAACCATAAAAAATATATTCTCAAGGGTTTACGCGGACCAGGTTCTACCCTCAACCTGGTCCGCGTAGAGCCCCCCTGACTCTTCATCTTCCCCTATAAATTCTCCCCTTAGAAGCTGAAGGGGCAAGAACACCGATGAACATGCATGGAGCTCATCCCCGGGACTACAAACGGCACGTGAAGGACTTGGTTGGCTAGTTTTGTGTTTACTAGGCTCACGCCGAGGGCATGTCATATGATTGTCCCTCATACGACGTTTTTGCCAAAACACAAATCTCCTTAAAGGAGGCCCCTGCTTTGATGAATGCACCCCGTCTTGACGTCGTTTGACGATCGCACGTTGCCCGGATGTTGTTTGATGAATGCACCTTGCCTGGGTCCTACCTCGATGTTCGTGCACGACCCCGGATGTTGCTTTCATTAAAGCACTCTGCTTGAGCCCTGCCTCGATAATCGTACGCATCCCTGATGCCGTTTGATGAAAGCACCCTGCTCGGGCCCTGTCTCGATGTTCGCACACGACCCTGATGTTGCTTTAATGGAAGTACTCTGCCCAGTCTCTGTCTCGATAATCATGCACGACCCGGATGCTGCTATATGAAAGCACCCTGGCCAATTCTTGTCTCGATGATCGTGCGCCACCTTGGCGTCACCTCGATAAGCGCGCCCTTGATGCAGTTATTTGAACAATGGGCATACTTTACGAGTCTCGACGCAAGGGGAAGTGTCGAGCCCCTGCCTCTGTGAATGCGCCCCGAGCACGACCATCGAGGTCTCACGGCGCCCAGTTCCTTCAGTCACAACGGTGCCCCCGGCACCCGACTGCCAGTCTTAGCTGTGCCCGGCTGTTAAAGTCTCACGGCGCCCAGTCCCTTCAGTCACAACGGTGCTCCCGGCACCCGACTGCCGGTCTTAGCTGTGCTCGACTGTCGAATCCAGACGGCGCCGGGTTGCCCTAGCCCCAATGGCGCTCAACAACTTCAGTCACAACGGTGCCTCCGGCACCCGACTGCCAGCTACTCCAGTCACATCGGGGCCCGCGGCACCCGATTGTTCAGCAACTTCAGTCACAATATAGTGAAATCGGACGTGCTCACTATATTTTTTACCTTTTGGGAATGTTTTGAACCGGTTTCGGCCGAAACCAAAACCGAAACCGAAATCGGTACGTTTCGGTTTCGGTCCTGGCCGAAATTGGTATCGAAATCGGTACTCCCATCCTTGTCTGTCCATGTCAGCGGGGAAGGAGGAAGTAGGTGCATACATGTCACCACTAGTAGTAGCACCTGTAGCTACACTGGGATCATCATCACCATAAGAAACCAATCGCCTTTTAGCCTTTGGGGATGTTCTTTTTTCTTTTGGTGTAACTTTTTCCTTCATCTTTGAAAGCAATCCTTTCCCCCTTGGCGTGTGTCTCACATAAACTTGCTTTAACTACTCAATTGCCAGGTCCTCTCGAGCAGCAACACTAGTCCTCTCAGTCATCTCATGTACTGATGTACTTTTTAAGGATGGAGGTGGCTTGACCATTTTAGGAGTGACTGACCTGCTATCTGATTCTGAGTATCTACCTGGCTCAATCTCAGACTGCTGCTTAGTGTCGTGAACAAACAAAGCTGGGTCCTCTCTCTGGTGCACATGAGTCACTCTTGGCCTCTTGGTTATCCTTTGAATTCTGGATCCCTTGGCTCATCTTCATCCAATATACCCTCTGCCCATGTTCTGTCATCATCATCAAAAACGGGCTCATCAACCTGCGCTCGTACCTCAACTCAAGACTGTAAGAGATTATCATCATCAAATAATGCGCATCAATTTCTGGAGTTGTATCCTCTGCGACGCGTTTGTCCCTCAGCTGTTGTCTCAGTTTCATGTTCTTATTTTTAACCTCATGTTGTAGTGGCAGTTAACTAATTTTTCTAGCCGTTCAGCCTTTAGCCGATTGTGAATCTTTGAGTGTATAAGGTTGAACATGCTCCAATTCCTTTCACATTGACTTGCTGATGTTGTTGGACTCAGCACCCTAATTGCAATGTAAGCTAATGCATTACTGTCCAAATCTCTATTGTTCACCATTATCCACCAGTCAACTGTTCACCATCCATAAACAAATAAATAAAGATTAATTCTTCATGATGTACTAATACATATTGACTCAATTTAAGCACACACATTTAGTATATCTGGGCTCATCTTCCCACAGCATATTGAAATTGTGAGTCAGAATTCGTCCCAATCCTCAATCTATAACTGTCCATCTATAAGGATAAAGTAACAATTAACATAAGTAATTAAGTAATTTTTTCTGTGATTGATAAAATCAATAAAGGCCAACTTGTAGCTCGGCCTGAAGTCTCTTTTCTGGTGTCCTCGATAAACGGCCAATGACTTTTAAGGTGCCTTGAAGCACCTTGCCATCAACGTTCGCATCGGCATTGTACATAAATCGAGGGTTGAAGAAATAACATGCATTTGTGTATAATTAACTAAATATAAGATGCAAATTAACATAAAAATAAGTAACTTTATATCAGTACAATTAATCACTCACCAGTTGGATGCAATTCATGGTGTAATGTGTTGTCCCATTGTTGCACCCGTAATTTTCTCGAAATACTTCGAGCATTTTATTCCGAAACAATCGACGAAAAAGATATGGCGTAGCGCCGATGTCGTCGGACCGCGGAGTACCTCTGTGATTTAGGGTCTATCGACCCGATCATATAATCACAAGTGGCGTCGCAGCATGGAAAGTCAAGAGGAAGACATGCATGCACACCTGTCAAAGTAGCCGAGCAAGTGTATCACACGGCACGGACGGGCGCAAAGATTCCTCTCCACACGGCGACGCACAACCAAACAACAAACAAGACGGTCCTCCGCTCCCGCGCAAGTCTCCACCGACGAACTTCTGCCACGCGGCGAAGAACGGGCCTCCACAGGCTATAAACGCTCCACCACGGCTTCTTCTCAACCCAGGTTGACAGAAACGGTGCAAAATGGCGTCGAAAGGAGCCAAAAAGGGTGCTAAGGGGCCAAACGACTCCTCTGAGGCACGACCAGCCCTGAGGGGGAGGGGGGCGCGGCCACCCCGCGGGGGCCCAACGAGGTCGGCCGACCCCGTTGGGACCCAGCGGGATTGCGCGACCCCGCGTGGACCCCCGCGGGGTCGCGCGGGTCACGCGACCCTGTTGGGCCCCCCCAGTGGGGTCATTTGACCCCGCTGGGTCTGCGGGTCGCCCCCCTTTTCTCCCCGGTCCGGGTTTTCAAAAAAAAAAGAGAGAGAGGGGTCTGTGGACACCAAAGTTTTATGCCTTAATGCATACGTGTGCAAAAAGAATGAAGAATAAACGAAGAGAAGAAGAAAAAAAAAATGCAAGAATGGAATTTTGGCCGGTTCGGTCGACCGGACCATGGCGGTCGGTCGACTGACCCCGCCTACCCCCTCATCCGGTGAGCCCTTTTAGGCTTTGATCCGGTGAGGCGGATCGGTCGACCGAACTGTGGTCGACCGATCCCGCCAATTTCTTCTTGATCCGGTGACGTTCAACCCGATCCGGTGACGCGTTTTGGCTGTTGATCCGGTGGCGTCCCTTCTCACCGGATCACCCCCGTCTTCTCCATCGGCTGGCCACCGAAGCCTCCCATCCTTTGGGATCTTTCTTCCCACTGCTCCGCCACCCCTGCCCCTTTATCCAAGCTACTTATCTCCCTCTCTTGCTCACCTCAACCTCCACTTTTATACACACACACTTTGTGATACAGTGGCTTCCCAAAGGCCTGATACGGTGGCGTTATGGCAAACCCATCCGGTGGCCCTCTCTATGCTCGCGATCCGGTGGCGCTGCTCCCCATCCGGTGATGCTGTCAGGCTATTGATCCGGTGGCTCCCAAGTTCTTCTTCATCCGGTGCGGTTATTGTTCACCCATCCGGTGGCAACGACGGGAGCCAATGAAAGAAAAGAAACTATACGGTCAATGACCGTTGGGCATTCCCAGCGACTGTAGGTCCTTGCCCAAGCTCCATGGCGCGCAGTGGCCTGAGTTTCGAAGCTTGCCCCTTCCGTGCAAGCCTCTAAGACGACGATGTTGCCAACCTGCTGCTCGTTCCCAAATGTGAATGCGACGCGTGAAGAGAAAGGGCCTGGAGAAGATGTCCAGGCGATCCTCCCGTTGATCGCTACTGTCGATCGGGCCATATAAAAGACCTTGTTGAACGAAGAGGGAAGGGGAGGGAGAGAACAAGCAAGGAAGAAGAAGAAGAAGAGAAGAAGAGAGGAGAAGAGAGATGCTCCATCCCCGGCTACCTGCTGCTCCCGCTGAGTGAAGAAAGAATAGAAGAAGAAAAGAAGGGTGAGTGAGAGAGGGAGTGGAGCTCGGGAGGGGAGGAGCCAGTGCTCCGTTCCCCTCCCCCACTGTATTTTCTTTGCTGGTCCTTTCTCCCCTTTTCCTGCTTTCCTTTCGATGTACTGGCCTCCGCGTTATCCTCGCTTGCAAGGAAGAAAAGAAGAACTGCAAAGTGTTTATGTCGCATGACTATACCTCGCGTATGTTTGTTTTCATCGTTGTCTTGTTTCCTCTGCGTTATGCGTTGCTCCCCTGGCCTAGTGTGCTGCTATTTCTCTTCTCCGTTCGTGCTCTGCTCACCAGCAACATCGGGTCTCCCACACCTCTCCACTTCAACCGACAGTATGCCCCCCTCTGTGAGGGTGGATGTCTAGGGCCTGAGCCCCCCAATCTCCATGGTAAGGCTGTCACCCTGAGTTCCAGAGGGCTGCACACCCTGGGTTCTCTTGATCTCTCGCCTTTGACTCTTCTCTCCAGAGTGTTGGTCATAAGGGCACTAACGTTTGGACCCTGCCAGCCCAGGGTTGAGGTCCAGACACTCTCTGCATCACAGACCCCTCTCACGTGAGTTAGCCCTCCTCCATATCAGCCTTTGGCCTCCCAAGGCCCCCCCATCCGGTGACCTTATTTCCCTTGATCCGGTGACGCCCAATCGACCTTGATCCGGTGACGTCCCCCCCTCCTGGCCTAGTGAGGCTGCCCTTGATCCGGTGCGCTTGCGTGCCTGCTGAACCGGTGACCCCGTCCAACCCATGATCTGGTGACGCAAACCCATCCCCGTGCCATCCGGTGACCCTCTTTGGCCCTCATCCGGTGACTCACATGAGCCTTTGATCCGGTGACATTTGCTCCTTCTTTGTTCTACCTCTTCTTCGCCGACTCGCACCGTGTTTTAACGTGATGGTTTCCGGTGTTGCCGCTTCCGTGGGCACCTCTACTTTTGGGGCCCGTCACTCCTTGTGGTCGCGCACCCGCTGCACCCCCCCCAGCGCTCGGGTCCGAGGGAGATGTTGTCGAATTTTTACCAGAATTAACATAATAAAGAAAAAAATACAAAGGGAGTAACAAGCGAATAGCATGGACGATAATGAAATGGCTTTGCTGAAATAACAAAGAACCACGGAGATCCCGAATAACTGAACACATGTGCATCATTATGACGGACTGCCGAACCAAACCACGAAAACGATCTACATAAATAAAAGAAAGTCAATTAAAACTCCTCGTGCATGTCATGAATAAGACAAAACACTTCTCATGCATATTTAATTACCACATTGCATTCCATGCATGCTTGTGTGCCGCGACCCCGTGGTATCTAAAATGGCGATGTGTGAAAGGTCGGGTCGTGTCCGGTCGGAAACCGTCACTATGCGTGAGGATTTACCTCCGCCTCGTACCGGGGGTCGATTCCACGAATTTAATCCAATCCCTTGCATGCTTGAACTATCTCTCACATGCATTTCGCATGAACTCGGGCTCCGACCCCTCCACGTTGAGCGAAAGAATAAAAAGAACGCGAAGAGAAAAGAAAACCGGGCTTGCTCATTGGTTCGGTCGACCGGCTGAAGGGTTCGGTCGACCGACCATTGACCAGGTCGACGCACTGTGTCAGTGCGTCCCTGTTCCCAGGGGCTTTCACCCCTGGGAGTTTCGGTCAACCGACCAGGTTGGGTTGGTCGACCGAACGCCCTGTCCTCAACAAAAAAAGAGATAAAACATGCAATAAGAAGGGGAAACGAAATATCAAACAAATAATAAAAATAAATGACGATAATAATAGAGAAAAAGGGCTGCGATAACGTGATAAGAAACATGATAAAACATGTGAACGGAGTAAAATCTACACTTCAACAAAATTAAAACTAATAAGATAAAATGCTGAATATGCTGGCCTCACAGACCTTTTCGGCGACCTCCTCTTTCCGGACCCTGTCTAAAGGGGAAACTAAAGCTGCCTTGCGGCGTGGGCGTGGACCTCGGGCAAGGATGGCAGTATCGGTTTCGGTACCAGTTTCGGCCGGTACCGAAACCGATACGTACCGGTTTCAGTTTCGGCCGAAATCGGTTGAAACCATTCAAAAAATTAAAAAAATTAGTGATCCTCTCTGGTTTCGGCCGAAACCGTCCGGTTTCGGACCGAAACAGGTCAGTTTCGGCCGAAATCCTTAATGGTTTCGTCCGAAACCATTAAAAAAATATTTTTTTAGGTATCGGACCTGCTACAGTGTTGGGGTCCGGTTTCGGATTGGTACCGGCCGAAACCGATACGTTTATGCCGAAACGTATCGATTTCGGCCAATACTGCCAACCATGACCTCGGGGGTTTCTCCCATCATGGCCACGTTCATGTGCCGCTCCGGGCCGATAATTCATTCAAGCGGGTTCGCCCGTATAAGGGATTGATCCCCATCCTTCGGGAAAATTGAGCATCAAGCACGCCATATGTATGGTGCACATTGGCCCATATCTTGGGCCCGCTCCGTGTGCTTCGAATCAGGTTATTACCCGAACATTGAGAGGCCGATATGCGGCCGATAGCGAACTAACCGTTTCCGATGATTTGGTAAATGAACGAATACATGCATCCACCTAAAATTCCAACGCTTTATCTGCTCGAACTATTAATGCATTTCTCTAGGCCGTAGGGCCCTTATTCCTGGCCTTTAATCAAGGGTGTTCCCCTCTCCGAGGAGATGTAATTAACGTCGTGGTCTTTATGGCACGGCGGGTTTTGGTCCCGACCCGAACTACACAATCGTCTGATCAGTCAGACGGCGCGCACCAGGGCTTCCTTGAAGTCCGAATAAATCGTCACTTTGTGACTGGCACGCCTTCGCACTAAATAAACGAATTAATCGGATTAATAAACAATTAATCATTTTAAAATTTTAGTGCATCCACAGGGTCAAAAAGCCTTTTGGCCACCCCACTTTGACAAAAAAATGGGGTTTTGCACCCCACCTTGACAGAATTGAGGCCAAAGCTCATTTTTTTGTCAGAACTGAGGCAAATCCTCACATTTCTGTCAACCTGGGTCCTCCCGCCTTCTATAAATAGACCCCCAAGGGTCCAAGAAGGGAGGAACGGACATCAACGAGAAGAACACACGCCAGCGCAAGGAGTTGTTTGTTTGTTTGTTCTAACCCGCGAGGGGTAAGTCCCCGGGTCTTTTACTTATGTCCCTACGGGGTATGTTTGTAATTATGCCCCTCAGTGGACCATGTTTGTATGTTTCTACGTCCCGGGGCGACTAATTAAGTAGTTCCACTTATATAATGGAGGAATTACGAGAATGTCCCTCCCGGTCTGCGAGAAACAAAAAGTCCTGTTGTTTGCAGTTCTACCCTGCAATCTTTTGTAATTGGGACTACGTCCCTACCTCCCGCGTTAGTGCGGACCCTTATACAGTCGACAACTCGTCGACAACCCTTGTACCCATTTGGGCTATAAATGTATCCAGTGTGCTCTACAAATTTCCTTTGTATGTCAATCGGGGAAAATTATAAGAAAACCCCTTCGACTTGTGGAAATTACACACATACCCCTCTTTTGACAGAATTGACAAATGCGTGTCTTCTATGAAGCCCATTATCATTCCTTCAGTCCGAAAGTGTTGTCAGCTCAGTCCGACACTTGGGTGCCACCTCAAACCTAGGTTTATAAAGGGTGCGGTAAAATTACCAAAATACCCCTATGACCTAGAAATGGTCTAGTCGCCCCTGAAACCTTCCAGAAATGGTCTCAATGCCTTGGGAAGCCAGGAACCTTATTCTGCTCTCCTTCCAACTCGGAAATTTCGGGAATACTCCTGGCGTGGTAAAATTACCAAGATACCCCTGGAAGTGTAAAATTATCAAAATACCCCCAGGGTCCAGGAAACCTCCCGTGACTTCAAATATGCCTACGGCTTACACTAAATCATTTTTCCTACTCCTAAATTCCAGGGTTTTGCCTAAATATAAGGGGCCTCAGTTGAAACCCTAATTCAGTCGTTCTGTTGGTCGGTGGTAAGTGAGTGGACACTGTGAGCCCTCCAAATGAGTTTGCTCTCAACTTCAGAACCCCCATAGAAGGCTTTGGATTTCTTTGCCAGTTAAACAAAGGTGTTCGGACGTTAGGCCGATGTAAATCAATACTAACTTCGGTCAGTGGGGAGAGGTCCAGCACCCGAACCCAAATCGTCTGATATTATGCGCACCCACGGAATAAACCTCTACATATAGGGGGAATGTTTCTTTTCAAAAAGAACATTTAGCTATTTTTATCTACGATAAAAAATTCCGTGTTCCACAGACTGGCACGCCCAGTGGGACCTTTCCCGCCTTTCTTCTTTCTGTCAAAGAAAGTCTTCAAACCTTCTTCAAGATTTTGATTGTCCCTCTTCCTCTTACAGGACGGGAAGAGGAGGGCACATCTCTCTATTCGTTCAAGAGCTCTTCGTGCACTCGCACGCCACTCCATTCGTGATACGCACCACCACCAATAACAACAGTAGCAGCAACAGCGATGGCAGCCGTCACCTACGACCCTCAAATCATCACCAACCATGCCAGGTTTGGATACCTGGCGACACCGCTCATCTTCGGCGACTTCCCGCCAGTCGTCGACTCGCCCTTTTTCTTGGGTGTGGTACCCGTGGTTGAAGTCAGTTCAGCCATGCCGGCGACAGCAACTACTGAGGGTGTCAGGCCCTTTGCTTCATCAACTGGCCGGGTCCGCCCGGTCAACAAGCCAACTGCTGGGGGTGTCAGACCCTCTACTGCAGTAATTGGCTGGGTTCGCCCGGCCAACAAGCCAACTGCCGGGGGTATCAGGCCCTCTACTACAGCAGCCGGTCGGGGTCGTCCGGTCAACTCTTCAACTGTTAAGGGTGTCAAGCCCTTCATCCCGATAACTAGCCAAGTTGCCTCGGTTGCCATTACAACGGCTGAGGGTGTCAGGCCTTCCGCCATAGCAAACGGCCGGGTTCTCTCGGTCAACCAGATTATTGTTGGCGTCGCTCCTGCTCAACGGGGGCAGCGCTGTCGCCGTAATGGCACCTACTCTACTGCGGCCACCCTCAGAGGTACCCCCCCTGCTCAACGGGGGTAGCGTCGCCGCCACAACGACGTCGCGCCTACGGCGGATGTCACCAAGGCTGCCCCTGCTCAACGGGGGCAACGTCGTAGCCGCAAAGGCGCAAAGTCTACAGCAGCCGCATCCCGCTCCGACAAGACTATGCTTGTCGGAGATTTTCGTGTTCGGCTCGATGGGGGTGAGCCGATTCTGCCTAGGGACCGACACGTCCCGACTGTCTCTACCTCCAATCGCTTCGAGCTTCTTCGGCAAGTCCGGGAGGACGAGGCGAAAATGAAGAAGCCCGCCGTACCGGCGGCAAGTCGGGGTCCGACACAACGACCCAGATCATTTGCTCCCCAATCAAGGTCAGGGGGCAACCCAATTGAGGAGCGTCAGCTCCGATTGAAGAAAATCTGGGTCACCAAGGAGGAGGCCCGAATCATAAGGCGAGCAAGGGCGGAGGAGCCCTTCCGCATGTTGGATCTGCAACAGATGTCGAGTCCGACAAGCATTGAGACCTCAACATCTCCGAGGTCTGCAATTCAGCCCCTACGCGGGCAAAAGCGTCGAGGAACCGGCAAGAAGGTGCGGCCGACCTCTCAGTGGGCCAGTTCAACACACACGGACGAGGATTGCTCTACACAGGCTTCCACGTCCCGAGTATCTGTTTATGACAGAATTGGGATGCCACCCAAGTCGAGTAGACAACCGCCCAGGAAAAAGCGGGTGGTTCAGGTGACTAATGATTCTGTTAAAGTGCTCACCTGTTACACTACCTCCACCGATAAGCAGTCGGAGGACACTTCGGGCAGCCTGAACCAGCCTCTTCAATACTCGAGGAGGTCGAGGCCGGTCTCGCGAATCCTGGCGCAGACACAGCAGACGCCAGCTGCTGGGACATCTCAGCCGGAGTTGGCGCGACAAGAAGAACACCAGGAGGACATCCATAGTGTTGATGGGGACAGTAACCCCGCGCATGAGGAAGATCTTGGGAGAGAGGCGCAGACCCCCGCGTTGGAAGAGCTCCGACGCGAAAATCAAGAACTCAAGAACCTCTTGAAAGCGCTATTGCGTGAAAAAGAGGTTCATGTCCCACCTCAAGCTGCGCCAACTGGAGTGGAACAACAGCCTCCTCCCATTCCAGTCGCGGCCAATGCCTCCGTCACAGCGGCAAAATTGCCATTGGCGGTGGAATTTGAAGTGCCACAGCATGAAGTCAATGTCCGGTCATCTGCCACCCCTGCTATAGAAAGCCTCATGGCGCAAAGGCAGATGATCAAGCGGATCGTGGAGGCGAAGTTTGCCCAACATGGAGAGGGGGTGGCTACCGCTGATTGTATAGCGTGCCATATCCCCTCCATCACCAATTCAAGAAACTTCCACTGGATTGCCCTAAGGCCCCGAAGCTTCAGAAGTTCAATGGGCAAGGCTCCCCACATGAACACCTGGCCTATTACATGACGGCCATGGGTGAACTGGCACTGGAAGAGGCGTATCTGCTGCGGTACTTTGCCACGTCCCTGACTGGCACTGCCTTCCAGTGGTATTCTAGGCTAAAGTCCAATTCGGTGCCTGATTAGGCTGATATGCAAAAGAAGTTCGGCGACCATTTTCAGACGGTCGAACGCAAAATCTCTCTGGCGGAACTCTGCGCCCTTCGCCAGAAGAAAGGTGAGACTGCGTTGGACTTCATCAAGCGATGGAGGGACGTCAACATGCGCTGCGATAATCCCTCGACGCCTAAAGACGCAATCACCATCTGCCGCAGGGGTCTCTCGACATAAGTCAGTGAAAAGCTTCTGGGCTCAAATATCAGAAGCAGGGATGTTAGTATCGATTTCGGACTCGGTTTCGGCCGAGTCCGAAACCGAAACCACTCGGTTTCGGTTTTGGTTTCGGCCGAAACCTGCCGAAACCCATTGAAAAGCTTCAAAAAAAATCAAATTAAGTCTAAAAAATCAGACATAATTCAGAAAAATATGAATAATCACATAAAATTCATAAAATTCATTAGACATGCATTTGATTGTAAAGAACTTAGATTAAGTGCAATAAACATGAAGTAGGTATTGAAGTTCAAACATTGAACATGTTAAACTAATATTCTCGAGTACATACTAAACATGAATTATGTTCAAGCACAGGGGAATAAACATGAAATAGGATTAAGTGCATTACACAAGAAGACTAATGGGTTCAAGCATTGAAGTTATTAAACAAATATTGAGTACATATTAAACATGAAATAGGTTCAAACTGTACATACAATAAACGTGATCCTCACCTAAATGATGATGCACTAATATGGATAATAACTAGAAGAACCTTCTCCCTCATCGTCTGGCTTTTCATGTTCATGCCCATAAGAAGGTTGCATGTATGGTCTATATTCACTATAACCAAACAATGAGGTAGCCAAGTCCTGCATCCCTCTTTAGATCCCTCTTGGAGTGTTTGGTTGGCTTGATTGGAATCCAGTATCAGCATAAGAATCTTGAGGAAGAGAAGAGAAACTGGTCGGATATGGATGTAACTGGAATGTTGGTTCATGACCCCACCCATAAATGGCTGCCTCCTGTTGGCCACCTCCATAACCTGATGGATGCCCATATTGACTCTATGAATCATGTCCTCGCTCACCCTGATTGTATCCTCTGCCTGTGTCTGCGTGGAAGGAGGAAGGACCACCAGCACCGCCAGTAGTAGCACCTGCACCACCTGTAGCACCTGCAACTGCACTGGGATCATCATCATCATCATCACCAGCATCATCATCACCATCAGAAACTAGTCGCCTTTTGGCCTTTGGGGATGCTTTTTTATGTTTTGGTGTGATTTCTTTAGCCACTCTTGACATGAATCCTCCTGCCCTTGGCGTGTGTCTCACATAAATATGCTTCAACTGCTCAATTGCTGGGTCCTCTCGAGCAGCAACACTTGTCCTCTCAGTTAACCCATGCACTGATGTACTTCTTTTTAACAGCACATGTGGCTTGCCCATTCTAGGAGTGACTGGCCTGTTATCTGAGTCTGAGTGTCTAGCTGGCTGAAAATCATTGTTTACACGCAGAACGAAATAAACGAATAAATTTTCATTTTATTGGAAGGAAATAATATGCACATGTGTTTCGGCTGTTTTAATGCTTGCATATTATAATTTCCGCGCGCGTGTTTTATCAGACGATTTAAGAGTTCCTGTACTGGACTCTTCCCCACCGACCGGAATCGGTGTTAATTTACATCGGATAAATCCGAACACCCTTGATTAAAACTGCTAAAGATGTTTTCTTGCCCTCATAATACTAGCTCTTTTGCCAAAACGTTGGTTTGAGAGAAAACATTTCCTTTCGCCCCGAGATAGGGCATCATTGCAATTATTCCTCCCTGCGAGGGTTTATTCGTAATGTTTCCTTCATGGAAGGGGTTTTAATGCAATTTTTATTTTCATCAAAGCAGGAATTTTTATGCCTTTCAATATTTGCCTTTTCTAAAATCTCAGTTATTTCTGCACCTATATATATTTTTTTGATTTCGGCTCAATATAGCAAACTTCGTGGGTATATCTGCAAATTGGGATTTCTTTATAAACTTGGTATAATCTTTCACCAACCTTGGATACATTTAGAACCATAAGAACTTTTCCACATAGTCTCTGGTTTCCAATCTTTTGTATAATTCTTGGGGAGGTATTTACATGATGTTCTAAAGTGTAGGGGTGAACTTATAATTTCACATATTGGAAACCCCCCCGGGGTCTTGTACATGAAGAACTTTTGAAATGTTTTTCTTAATCTTTCAATCATAGTTCCATGAAGTTGCATTTGAATCCATATCAGTCCATTTGTACTCATTTGTACATATCATGACTAACGAAGGGTATCTTAATAAATCTCCCCCTTTAAGTGAATCATCTTTACACAAAGCAGGGTTTTTAACTTGACAAAAACCCCAAGAGAAGAGGCCGCGACCTGTTGGATGCCTGGGCTACTGCTCCCTTTTTTTTTTCTCTGCCGCTGTAGTCTTCTTGCTGCTGCCCTCTGTCCTTGGTGCTGGAGCCTTCTTCTTATAGCATCTTGGAGATAGGGCGGAGGAACTCCCTTGGGCTTCTCTCCGGCGGAATTTGAAAAGGTAAGCCCTTCATCTTCTCCTCCCTGCCTTTTCATATGGCGTAACTGCAGCATTTACTTCCTTTCTTCTCTTCTTTTCTCTTTTTTTTTTTTTTTTTGTAACCGCAGGGCCATGGGCGGAGAGGGCCCCTCCGGCCTGCTAGCAGGGCGGAGGGCCTCCCTCCGGCCTGCCAGCAGGGGGGGAGGGCTCCTCCGACCTGTTAGCAGGGCGGAGGGCCTCCCTCCGGCCTGCTGGCAGGGCGGAGGCCCCTCCGGCCTGCTTGGCAGGGCGGAGGGAGTCCCTCCGGTCTGCTGGCAGGGCGGAGAGGGTCCCTCCGGCCTGCTAGCAGGGCGGAGGCCTCTCCGGCCTGCCTGGCAGGGCGGAGAGGGTCCCTCCGGGTCTCTTTCTACTATAAAAAAGGGCTCCGTACCACTTAAAAAAAATCCCACTTCATCATTCAACACGTGGAACACTTCTTTGGCTTTACTGGCTTGCAGGGAGGATCTTCTCTTCGGTCCTTTTTTGTGAAAGACGTGTGGGTGTTGACATTTGTGACTTCTTCCATACACACATACATATATGTGCATATTTCCCACGCATTTAATCTTACTCCATTCTTGAAGAATAATCGGAAATCATCATTCCTCGGAACCTTGTAAATCCCTGCTACCTATATGCACCTTTCTTCTTCAAGATAATTTATGAATTTCCGAACTTTGTGGAAATATTTTATGGGGTCAACAATCATGCTGCTCCTCAGTGTCATCAACAACCCCAGGTGGGTCCCTTCTCTGGTGCGCATGAGCATCTCTGGCCCTCTTTATTTTTCTTCTGAATTCTGGATCTCTTGCCTCATCTTCATCTAGTATGCCCTCTGCCCATGTTGTATCATCAATATCAAAAACGGGCTCATCAACCTGCACTCGTGTCTCCACCCAAGACTGCAAGGGATTATCATCATCAAATAAGGCATCCACATCAATTTCTGCAGTAGCACCTTCAGCGACGCGTTTGTCCCGCATCTGTTGTCTCAACTTCATATTTTTTATTCTCAACCTCATATTGTAGTGACAGTAAACTAATTTGTCTAACCGTTCAACCTTTAGCCGATTCCGAACCTTTAAGTGTATAAGGCTGAACGTGCTCCAATTTCTTTCACATTGGCTTGCTGATGTGGTTTGACTCAACACCCTGATTGCAATGAAAGCCAATGCATAACTGCCCAAATCTCTATTATTCACCATTATCCACCACTCAGCTGTTCCACCAACCATAAACAAATAAATATAAGATGTAAATAAAAATCAATTCTCTGTGATGTAATTGCAAAGAAAGCACAAAGATAACCTCATATCTGGGCTCACTCTTCCCACTGCGTATTGCAATTGGGAGTCAGAATACGTCCCAGTTCTCATTCTATAGTAGTTCATCTACAAAAATAAAGTAATCGATTAGCATAACTACTTAAGTAAATTATATACCTCTTATTCATGAAATCAAAAAGGCCAACCTCTACTTCCGCCTGAAGCATCTTTTCTGGTGTCCTCGATAAACGACTAATGACTTTTAAAGTCCCTTGGAGCACCTCGCCATCAACATGTGCATTGGCATCGTACATAAATCGAGGGTTGAGGAAATAACCTACATTTGTGTATAATTTTCCAAATATTACATATAAAATAACCTAAACAATAATGTATCAATACAAATAATCACTCACCAGCTGCATGCAAGTCGTGGTGTAATGTGGTGTCCCATCTATGATCAATAATTTTCACCACTTTGCATATTCTTTGGGAAGGAATTCCTGCAACTCCATTTTGGCACGGTCCATGGCCTCATACAGATATCCCATATCATTCTTCTCATCGCCATCCACCATTCTTAGGACCTTCACGAGGGGGGTGACTACTTTCATGTATCGTGAGACTCTGCCCCAGAATTTGTTGTCGTCCACGATGTGGGAGACATCCAAATATTCCATATGAGCATCAACATTAGACTTGTCGATGTATTCCCGCAGGGCATTGTGGTACATGAAAGCTTTCAGCTCAGTCTTATACTTGTGCAAAGAAATGAAATTTGAATCAAATACGGATCATAACTATAAGGATAAAGAAGTAAGAATTGAGTTCAATCTTAGACCTGTGCAAAGACTCCAAAGAAATGAAATTTGAAGCAAATCTGGTTGGCCCTGCACGGATGATATCTTGCCCCCCACTTGCATGCTCCCTGAACATGTTCAATATCCTAGGATGGCCATAAATATACTGGGTAATCCTTTGTGCCCTTTTAACTGTCTTCTTCACATGATTGTCCTTCCCAATGTCTTCCAGAATCAAATCTAGACAATGTGCAACACATGGGAGCCAGTATAAGTGACTGTGCTTCTACATCAATTTCTTCCCTGTAGCCTTATAACTAGCTTCATTATCAGTCACTACTTGGACAACATTGTCCTCTCCAATTTGGTCTACCATGTTATCCATCAAATGAAACAAATAATTGACATTTTTTTTCATAATTTGATGCATTTACAGATTTTACAAATACTGTACCTTCGATGCAATAGACCAAAAAATTAATCATGGACTTCTTCGTAGTACCAGTCCAGCCATCACACATAATAGTGCATCCTCTCTCCATCCATATATGCTTGAAGCTTTCAACCCAGTCAGAAAGCTCCTCAACCTCTCCCTCAAGGCCACGCCCGTAAATGTCTCGACGTGATGGGGCCTTCAAGCCAGGGCCATCATCTGCTATGGCATCTAGCATACGTTGGAAATATTCGCTTTCAGCTGCATGGGCAGGGACACCTGCATGAAAAAACCATCTGCAGATACTTTTAAATGCATGCTCTGTAACTTCTGTTGATTTTTTTACCCCTCTCAATGCAGACTTGATTTTAGGTTGTGTAGTATGGGGCCTTCTGTGGAGATAGCTGTCCATGGGGCCTGTTCTTTGCGTCTGTGGGGCAGCACCAATGTCAGGACGTCGTGCAGCTGTACTTTCGTAGGCCTCTGAACCCATGGGTGCCTTCCCTTTCTTTCGAGCGACTTGTTCACGCTCCCTTGCTTCAGTCAGCTCTGGATCTGAATCCTCAGTGCCTTCCTCATCATCATCCCTCCTAACCCTTCTGCTTGAAATCTCCTCAGCAATTTCAGCATCATCTTCAGCCCTTTGTTGCATCCTCTCCTTTTTGCCCAGAAGGCACTGACGCATTTGTTCTCGGACCTCTCGGGGACATCTGTCACATTATTTCACCTCTCCTCTTACCCCTGCCAAATGTTGTTTTCCTCTAGTAATTCCGCCATGAATCTCCTTGTCACAATAATTGTATTTCACTTTTCTTCTCCCAGCATCAACTAAAGAGAGGTGGGCCCACCCCGGATCCTCCTGTTCTTGCTGCTCCTGACTTTGTTCACGTCTAGGCATGATGCTGCATTAAGACATTCATACACAAAAAGTTAAAAGTACAATTAAAAATTTAACCCTTAATTATCAATTAACCCTTAATCACCTTTCAAAAAAATTAATTACGAGCATGATCTCAACCCAAATTCTTCGATGAAGCTTAATTGAGCCTAAGCAAACCGAATTAGATAAAAGTTCCAAATTTTATGAACTAATTAAACATTAATTAGCAATTAACCCTTAATCACCATTGGAAAAAAAATCAATTACCAGTATGATCCCACCCCAAATTCTTCAATGAAGCTTAATTGAGTCTCAATTGCGCCTAAGCAAACCGAAACCGAATTAGATAAAAGTCCCGAATTTTATGAACTAATTAACCCTTAATTAGCAATTAACCCTTAATCACCCTTGGAAAAAAATCAATTACCAGTATGATCCCACCCCAAATTCTTCAATGAAACTTAATTGAGCTTCAATTAAGCCTAAACAAATTAAATTACACAAAAGCCCCAATTTTTTTGAATTAATTAGGGTTTCAGAATCAATTAACCTACTTTTAAAGACTGAAAAATTAACCTACAACACAAAAAAATTTCAACCTACACAGCGCACAGCAGCACAACACTCCTCCTTTGCAGCACACAGCTGCACAGCAGGTCGGAGCAGTAGGGTCGAAGGCACAACAACAGGTCGGAGCAGCAGCAGCCCGGCTGGCTGGCAGGCAGCAGCAGGTAGGGGCGGAGCAGGTGGCTGGCTGCTGCAGCAGCAGTAGGAGCAGTAGTTGCGGCAGCAACAGCAGGAGAAAAAAAACAGCAGCAGCAGGGCACGGTTTTCTCCCTCAATCTGAGGGAGAAATGAAGTGAACTCCCCTTAGGGTTTCGGCCGAAATCGGACGGTTTCAGATCGAAACATGTAAGTTTCGGGCGAAACAGATACCGGTTTCGCCCGAAACCTTTTTTTTTTAAAGTTTCGGACCTGCTACGGTGAGCAGGCCCGTTTTCGGATTGGTTAAGGCTGAAACCGATATGTTTCGGCCGAAACGTATCGGTTTCGGCCGATACTACCAACCCTGATCAGAAGCTTTGACCAACTAAATACGGTGGTGGCGGAGATTGAAATGTTCTTCGCAGACCACCCGGCACAAGCCCCAGCCAAGGGCAAATCCTCCAAAGACCGCCTGGCCAGCGGCAAGGAGGTAAATGCTGTAGACTTCTCCTCGACGAATGGAGACAAAGGGGAAGGAAAATCAAAAGGCAATGGCAAAAAGCCCGATGCCAAGGCCAGTGCCTCTCTCTTAGCAGAGCGCATGAAGACGCCTTATTCCTTCAGGAAAGAGCACACCAAAATGTTCTTTGATTTATGCATGAAAAAGCAACTCATCACTCTACCGGATCCGCAGAAGCCCTCAGAGGTGGATAAAACAGATGATCCTACCTATTGTGTGTATCACTGGAGGTTGGGTCACACCATCGGGGACTGCTATGTCTTTAAGAATATAGCAGAAGAGCTCATTCAAAAGGGTTTGGTAAATATGTTGGGCCATGCAGTCGACCCACCACAGCCTCATGCTTGGAGTCGATCGAACCTGTCGGCTAATGTAGTCTACATGGCGGCGACAACTTCGAGCTCCAATGCCTCCGAGGCCGGGCCTTCAAATCAGCAGCCCAATGCCGGTCTTAGAGCCGCTCCTTCTTCACTCCCAGAATGTCTGGCGTTGCGAAGGACTATTCAGAAGATCCGATGGGATATCTGGCAATTACAACTGGAACAGAGGCATCTGCTGCAGTTCTTGGAGAGCATTGATGAGCAGCTGGCCACTTTCCCCTTCGGCCCATTTGCCAGGGGGTTAGCTCCAGCCCACATACGAGAGGCAGGGACGCCATCTACTGCTCGGGCTCTGCTCAGGGGCTGGCTCTCTGAGGAATTCTCAGATTCATCTGAAAGCGAGGAGGACTCATCTGTAGGCGAGGAGGCTTCACCTTAAGGCGAGTAGCCAGAAAAGCTATACTCCTTCCCTCGTGAGAAGACCCTGAACATCTTCTTCGCGTGCTAGCGAGCGGGTTTGATCAGCCCATCGCCCATTGAGCAGGCACCAGGTGTTGCCTTTCATCAGGGCTATTGCCCATACCATGAGGTGATAGGCCATATCATCCACAACTGTCAGTCGTTCAAAGACCTCGTCGAGGACTTAATCAGGCGAGGGAAGGTCAATATGGGTGAATTTCTGATTGACCCACCACAGTCGCATGTGCAGGAGAATTTTCAATTCTCCGTCAATGTCATATATGCTTCAGCCGCTTTCCAGCTCCCGGAGCCACAGGAGGACGGAGTCAGTTTCCAGCCACCAAAATCCACATTGTGGTACCCAGGGTGGCGACCCTCTCATCAGTGTTCTTTCCCTAAGGAGGACACTGAGAAGATCTTTGACAAACTCCTGGAAGATGGTCGGGTGATGACACATGATCCGCCGTCTTACTACAATGAGACGGCCAAGAGTCATCCCCGCTACTGCAAATACCATGCCAGGGTGTCTCACCCCACCCGGCAATGCTCGGAAGTCCAAGATTGCATTGAATCCTCATCCAAAGAGGGGAGATCGATGCGCAGGGGAACTCTATGACGAGGCGGCGTCTTAAAGAGGCCGCTAAGAAGATTCTCCAGCAAGCTCAACAGGAGCAGACCAAGCTGTGTGGGACCAAACCCACCTCTGAACAAGTCCAACCGGACAAGTCTACGGGCAGCGGTAATCCTCAGCCAAACCCCAAAGGCAAGGCTAGCTGCGAGGGGCCTAAGGCCCGGAGCCCAAAAAGCCAAGCCGAGAGGGAAGGTTCCAAACCTCTGTCCAGGCCGGGTCAACCCAGCATCGTCATAAGGGGAAACCCTCCACCAGATAATAAAGGCAAGGCCAAGGTGAGGGAGCCTCAGGCCAAAGCTCCTGTCGAGCCAACAAGGTTGTCAATTAAAGAAAGACTTAAACAGCTCGAACCGACAAAGCCACTAGTCAAAGCAAAACCGGCGGAGTTGCAACGCCCCCAAGGGCCCCACTGTGGATTGGCAGAGTTTCAGGAGCTGCCGCCTGATGTAATTGCTCAGGCGATCAATGCCACATTCCAGGTTCAGCCAGAGGAGGCCAACTGGACTAATGTTACTCCCAGAAAGAGCTGCGGCGCTAAGGCTCCTAGGGAGCCGGCGCGGAGCAAAAAGCAGAATTCTGGGAGCAAACCAGTCCCACCTTCAAAGCAAGGTCTCCTTTCTTCTCAAGAGGCGGCACGTCAAAAGATGCAAGAGAAGAACCGTAGGAAGAATTTGAAGAGGAGGTTGAAAAAACAAGCTGAGCAAGCAACAGCTATGGAGGCCCCTAAGGAGCCAACTCCTTTACAAAGACTTCAAAAGCTCATAGATGAGCTGGAGGAGTACACTCCCCCTTGTCCCACCAGGGTCGTCACTCTAGACGAATATATTCCCTGAGACAAGCTTGGGCGTAAGGTCCTTCAGTGGCTTCGGGAGATGGTTCACCGTCTCGAAGAAGGAGAAGACTTCCCAATCCCGGAGGAGCTCTCCTTATTTTACAAGGACGAGGAGCTCACTGTGGAGTTGCTCGAGGAAATGCTGCAAGAGCTCTCCTGTAACATGGTGGCGATCCCGCCGCCCGACAACATCAACGCACCTTCGGCTGACAACACCGGAGGCAAGGCTCCCATGGCGACATATCAACGTCGCTCGGCGAGAAATAGCCGAGGTCGCGGCCGAGGACGAGGACGTGGACGTGAAGGTCCCCTAACTCTCGACCGGGTCATAATATTCAGAGGAGAGAAACCGGGTCCCGTCCCAGAAACCCAAGTTCGGGGAATCCCTTTTATCCTCAGCCCCTCAGAGGGTTCGAGCACCAGCTCAAAAGCTAAATCGGGTGGCGTCCCCTTTATAATCGCCTCTTCTGATGAAGAAGAGGAGCCAGCCAAGTTGCCGGTGCGCGAGGAGGCGTTGGAGCAGGCTGGCCCCTCCAACACGGTCGAGTCCGCAAGCCCAGCATGTCCTTTTAATGAAGACCAACATGATGAGTCTTTGCCACCCTCGGAGGAGTCTTTGGCTCCGCTATTCCAAGAAAATGCGGAGAGCCAGAATAGGGAGCAACGCCCTTCTAAACGGGAGAAGCCTCGCCAGGCGCCAAAGACTCTGGCGGAAATCATCCCGCCATTTGACAAGACCCGTGCTTGGGCGGACCGTAAAATCATCCATCATATGAAGCGGTTCCCAACAAATGTCACCATTTGGGAAGCCATTGCTTGGAGCAAGGATCTCAGGGAGGCTCTTGTTAAGATACTTCAAGACCCAGAGGCCTATGAAGCCCATGTTGCAGAGTTGCAAGCCCAGGCATACGCGACATTTACAACCAACATCTCCTTCACGGACAAAGACATGTTGCTGTCCTCTCCGTGTCATAATCGCCCCTTATATTTGCGAGGGACGATCAATGGGCATGATGTGAATCGCATTCTGGTCGATGCTGGAGCGGCCATCAACATCATGCCTTTGAAGACTTTCAAGTCTCTATATTTGGTCCCTTATTTACAAAAGGTTAGCGCCGTTAAGATCTCGGGATTCAATCAGGATTCCGAGGAGGCGCTAGGTCGGGTTGAAGTCAAACTAACTTTGGACGATTTTGTCACCCAGGCGACGTTCTACATCATCAACGTCGACACATCTTATAAGGTGCTGCTTGGGAGACCCTGGCTCCATGAAAATTGGGTCGTCCTGTCAACTCTGCATCAGTGCATTAAATATGTTAAGGGAGGGGAGCAACATACGGTCTTTACAGATCAGGCCCCGTTCCACCCCAATGAGTGCCACTCGGCCGATGCTTCTCTATATTTTGGGAAGCCCACTTTAGCAATCCCCGAACCTGTAAAGGACAAAGGGAAGCAAAAAGTGGACTTTGAAGTTGAGGAAGGACAGGTGTCCACTGTCAATCAAGACATAGTAAAACTGCACAGGATAAGCCTCCAGGCCGCCTCCAAGCCGACTCAACTGGAGAGGCGAAGTGTTGACTTTCAAGTCAACCTCATCAGCCGGGTCATTGACCGAAGCATCTCCCTACCACCCAAATGCTTTCAACTCTCGTCCCAACGGGAGGAGTACGAGGTGGAGCAATTGAAAACCTTCACGGTCTCTTATCAGCGGAGGAGAAGGAGCAACAAGGGCAAGGGAGACAAGCTGATCATCTTTTACAAAGGTGATTTAGTCCCATCGGGCCTTCCTGAAGATGATTTCGGCTGGGATACTCCCACCGACGCTGCACCAGATCTGGTTCAGGAGATGGACGGTATGCCAAAGCACATCAGGGAAATGTGCAAAAAGCAGCACATCCGCAGGCTCAGGACCCTACACGAGCGGCCTATTTCCATCAGCTGTGGAACCCTCCGCAAGTCCGTGGACAACCTCCCTTCTCTCGCAAAGATACGAGGGGACTCGACTATGACCAGGAGAGGGACTTCGAGGTTCACTATGCAATCAATACCATAGGACTGCTATCTCCCCCTCACTGGCAAGCAGAAGTTGTGCCCGAGATTGATGACTCCGTAAGGGAGTCCAGTGAGGTGTCAATGACACCATCACCCTCATCAAAAGTCGACACTGATCACCTCCCTGAAGGAGGGACAGCTCAGCCTGTAAACCATCACAGCAAGGCGAAACAAGTCCTTCAACTTCAATCCAGGAGCAAGAGAGCTTCGAAGAATTTGAAGTCTATGAAGTAAATACTGATGATGAGGGAGACTTTGTCGACCTCCAACCAGCTCCACTGGAGCTCGAAGATGGTGGCCAAGCGACTGTGGACGAGTTGATCGAGATCAATCTCGGAAGCAAAGAAGATTATCGGCCGACCTTTGTAAGCGCCCTCCTCAGTGAGAAAGAAAGACAGTCGTATCGACAACTTCTAGAAGAGTTCAAGGATTGTTTTGCCTGAACTTATAAAGAAATGCCCGGGCTTGACCCTTCTGTGACTGAACACGAGCTGGCAATACTTCCAACAGTTAAGCTAGTCAAGCAAGCCCAAAGGCTTATGCGTCACGAGCTGGAGTTGAAAGTCAATGCTGAGGTTGACAAGATGCTCGATGTGGACTTCATAGAGCCTTGCATGTACCCTGTGTGGCTCACTAATATAGTCCCCGTCAAGAATAAGAACGGCCAAGTCCGAGTCTGCATTGACTTCAAGGATTTGAACAAAGCATGCTCAAAAGACGATTTCCCTGTCCCGATTACTGAGACAATGGTTGATATGACCACCGGTCACGAAGCCTTGTCCTTCATTGATGGGTCGTCGGGCTATAATCAGATCCGCATGGCCACCAAAGACAAAGACCATACGGCCTTCCGATCTCTTAAAGGGATCTTCAATTATAAAAGGATGCCGTTTGGCCTGAAGAATGCTGACGCAACTTACCAAAGGGCGATGACCAAGATTTTCGACGAGATGCTACATGACCTCGTTGAATGCTACGTTGATGACCTGGTCGTCAAGACAAAAAGGCGAGAGGATCATCTGGCCGATTTGCGGCGAGTCTTCGAGAGGCTCCGACAATATCAGCTCAAGATGAACCCGATGAAATGTGCCTTCGGCGTCTCCAGCGGCAAGGTCCTTGGCTTCATCGTCAGGTATCGAGGCATAGAAATTGATCCCGACAAAATCAAGGCTATAAGAGGACTGTCTCCGCCTAAGAACTTGACAGAGCTCAGATCTCTTCAAGAAAGACTCGCCTATATTAGGCGGTTTATTTCTAACCTTTTTGGAAGATGCCTACCTTTCGGCAAATTGATGAAGAAAGGAGCACCCTTTATATGGGACGAAGACTGTCAGAAGGCCTTTGAGCAAGTCAAGGAGTACCTGTTGATTCCCCCAGTCTTAGGGGCATCGGTCAGAGGGAAGCCCCTTATTCTCTACATTGCTGCCATGGATGCCTCTTTGGGGGCTCTACTAGCCTAGATCAATGACGAGGGCAAGGAGCAACCATTGTATTACCTCAGCCGAAAGTTGATCGGGCCTGAGCATCGGTATGCGCTATGGAAAAGGTGTGCATGGCCTTGGTATTCGCCGTCAAGAAGCGAAGTCACTACCTTCTAGCTCACAGAGTGGAACTCATCTCAAAATGTGATCCACTCAAATTTCTGCTCAGTCAGCCCATCCTCTCCAGTAGGCTCGGCAAGTGGGCGCTTATCCTCATGGAATTTGACATCACCTTTGTCCCGCGTAAGGCGATCAAGGGGCAAGGAATGGCGGAGTTCTTAGCTACGCACCCTGTGCCAGAAGATTCCCCACTCAACTTTGAGTTGCCCGATGAAGAGGTGTTGGTACCTTCTCAAGAAACTGGGGAACATTATGAAAAAGTCCCACCACAGGCGGAGCCGGGCGTCCTCACCCTCGACCTCCCACATTGGGAGTTGCATTTTGATGGTGCTTCTCGGACAATCAAAAGGGCTGGCGGTCTCACGGACTTTGTCTCGGGCGTGGGGATAGTTTTTGTATCTCCGCAAGGCGGCATTCTCCACAATTCTTGTGCGCTCATGAAGTCGCTGACTAATAATGAGGCCAAATATGAAGCATTGATCATTGGGGTTCAACTGGCACTGGAGATGGACACCAAGTGCATTAAAGTGTACGGGGATTCTCAGCTCATCATCCGACAAGTATTGGGCGTCTATGACGTCCGGAAAAAGGAGCTCATCCCCTATCACGCAACCGCCATGAGGCTAAAGGAGAAATTCTGCCTCTTTGAAATAGGCCACGTCCCCAGAGGCAGTAACTCCCAGGCTGATGCTTTGGCAAAGTTGGCAGCAGCCTTAAAGCTTCCGCCTGAGGGAGAGTTGAATATCATTGTCAGACACCGAAGGCTCATGCCAAGTGTGCTCGACGAAGAATCTGGCCTCACCGTCTACGAGGTCAACAATATTCAAGAGGAGAATGCTCCCGAAGAAGAAGATTGGCGTGAGCCAATCATAAAGATAAAGAACGGCTGGCTTCCCCCCGATCGGGCTCAGAGGGTGCAACTGCTACGCAGGGCGACATCCTACCAGCTGATTGACGGCCTGCTCTTCAGGCTCGTCCATGAAAAGGACCGATCGGTCTTCCTACGGTGCCTTTCATCCAAGGAAGCAAAGACTGTCATGCACGAGGTTCACTCCGGGCTGTGCAGGGCCCACCAAGCAGGAGCCAAGATGAAGAATAGCATCAAGCTCAAGGGGTTCTACTGGCCCACCATGTACGAAGATTGCAACCAATATGCTCATACGTGTCACCAATGTCAAGCATTCGGGTCAGTCCCTCGGAGGCCGCCTAATCCGCACCATCCAACTGCACCTACTTGGCCGTTCACGGAGTGGGGCATGGATATTGTGGGACCATTCCCGCCATCATCCCAGGGCCATAAGTTCATACTGGCCGTCACCGATTATTTCTCCAGATCGGTAGAGGTCGTTCCCCTACGAGAAGTTACAGAGGAGATAGTAGCCCGCTTCGTGAGGCACTATATCATATATAGATTCGGCACCTCCAGTCGGATTATATCTGACAATGGCACGCCATTCAGGAACAAGATTGTTTATACTTTGGCGTCTAAATTTCATATTGACTGGAGGACGTCGTCGGTCTACAATCCCCAAGCCAACGGGTTGGCAGAGGCCTTCAACAAGACCCTTTGTAAGTTGCTAGCCAAAATAGTAGGTGGCCGCAAACGAGATTGGGGCGAGAAGGTCCACGAAGGCCTATGGGCCTATCAGATTATTTACAAAACCCCTACGGGTTGCTCCCCATTTTCCCTGGTCTACGGAGCCGAGGCGGTGGTCCCTGTGGAGATCGAGCTGGCATCTTATCGCGTTGCCGTGCACGTCGGATTGCCAGGCCAAGACTAGTCTGAAATTGAAAGAAGGCTTGAGGAGTTGTCCAACCTTGAAGGTGAAAGACTCAAAGCCTACAAACACTTACAAATGTATCAGGCCCTTATGACACGTGCCTATGATAAGCTGGTCAAACAAAGGGCCTTCAAGAAAGGCGACCTCGTCAGAGTCAAAGAAAAGGAGGTCCCAGCGGGAAGATCCATCAGCAAACTCCAGCCTAACTGGCGTGGGCCTTATGTCATTCAGAAGGTCTACGAAGGAGGGGCCTATACGGTCGTCGACCACAAGGGAAATAATCCCTTTCCTCCTCTCAACGGCAAGCATATGAAGCTCTACCATGCGTCACCGCAAGAGTTTCTCCAGCAATCCTCACAGGACATACCTATCCCCAGTGAAGGTTCCTGTTAAAAAAAAATTGGGGTTAAAAATATTGATACCCCGACAGACTCAGTCAACCTGCAAGGGTTGGTTGAGGGCAAAAAGGCCACAGACCCGGCTGGCGTAAAAACTCGAAAGGGTGTCTCAGGCAAAAATGGGCAACCCCTCGGTGTGAAAACCCGCAAGGGGGCACTGGAAAAAGCTAAAGGGGGCCAGCCTCGGCGAAAACCCGAAAAGGCGGTGAGGTTGATAATGTGAAAAAAAAAATCCTCTCTCAGCTTGTTTTCTGGGTGGCTCCAGCATATTGATGTCATGCCCCCCATGTCATTCTATGACACCCAGCCCCACCGAGGAGTTTTGACATTGTTACACGCTGTCTCACCGGGACTATCAGCACTGCCATTCTCAGTGGATTTGACTCTTATATTCCTTCGGGCTGTCAAGCCTATCCATTCCCTTTCAAGAGTTGACTCATACGCCCTTTGGCATATCAGCTCCACTCATTTTTCGGACTTCCTGGGGTTTGGACCTCATGCCTTTCCGGGCTATCTAATCCGCCCCTCTAGTCCCACCGGGCTCGGCCTATGCATGTCCCTCTCGCGCCGCCGGCCCACTTCGCCCATCGATTTTGGGGTTTAACTCATATGTCTCCTTCACAGTAAAACCCACTTACCTTTTTGTCCCACCGGGTCTGGCCTACGTACTTCCCTCTCGGGCTGCCAACCCATCTCTTGCCTATCGGCTTTCGGGTTTGACTTTCACGCCCCACTAGGGCTGTCAAATCCATCCTTTCCTTCTCCGGGTCTGGCCTCAACATGCCCTCTCAGGCTGCCAACCCATCATGCCTTTCGGCACATTTTACCTTCTAGGGTCTGGCCTCAGCATGCTCTCTCGGGCTACCAACCCATCATGCCTTTCGGCACATTTTGCCTTCTAGGGTCTGGCCTCAGCATGCCCTCTCGGGCTGCCAACCCATCATGCCCTTCGGCTCATTTTACCTTCTAGGGATTGGCCTCAGTATGTCCTCTCGGGCTGCCAACCCATCTCGCCAATCGACTTTCGGGTTTGACCTCCACGTCCCACTAGAGCTGTCAAATCCATCCTTGTCTCCTTCTGGCTGGGTTTGGCCTATGCATGCCCGTTTCGGGCTGCCAACCCATCTCGCCTCTTGGCTTTCAGGCTTGACTCACATATCCCACTGGGATCGTCAAGTCCATTCTTTTGTCCACACAGGCTTGGCCTATGTATACCTCTTCAGGCTGCCAACCCTATTTGCCTATCGACTCACGAATTTGATGCATACGTCCCACTCGGGCTGTCAAATCCTTTCTTTCATCTTGCCGGGCTTGGCCTACGCATACCCCTCTCGGGCTGCCAACCCATTTCCCCTATCGGCTTTCAGGTTTGACCCGCATGTCCCTTTCGGACTGTTAAACCTACTTATTTGCTGTCCCAACCGGGCTTGGCCTATGCATGCCCTCCTTGGGCTGCCTGCCCATTCGACTCATCGGTCTTTGGATTTAACTAAGCGCGTCCCACTAAGGGCTGTCAAGTCCACCCACTTGTCCCACTGGTGCGGCATACATGTCCCTCCGGGAGTGTCAAACCCTCTTCGCCTTTTGGCATTATAGGTAGTCCAAAAAAAAAACGGGGTTAAAAATATTGATGCTCCAGCGGACTTGGTTGTTTCTGTTAGGGGAGCAATCAAGGGTAAAAAGGCTTTAACCCGGCTAAGGTGAAAACCCGAAAGGGCGCCTTAGGCAAAAATGGGTACCCCTCCGTGTGAAAACCCGCAAGGACGCACTGGAAAAAGCTAAAGGGGGTCAGTCCTGGCAAAAATCCGAAAGGGCGGTAAGGCTGGTAAAGTGATAAAAACAAAAACAGAAAAAAAAGGAGCATACATGCAAGAGGATGGAAGCAAAACTATTAAGCTCTGTCCTTTATTCAGTAATGTCATCAAAGACAGGAGCCCGAGACAAGCCCTCGGGGTAACTCAGAGAAAATGGGCAAAACATAATAGCGCTGTGTACAAGAATGTACCAAAGCCCATCAAGTACCAGACTCGCTCTTCCTCAGGTCAGCAAGGCGAGTCTCACTCTGAAGAGCTTCCTCCTGGAGCCCCTCAAGCCTACGGCGAAGAGTCTACATCGGCGCGTGCAAGATTGCGCTCCTCCTCGGTCTCTCAGACCTCTCGCAAAAGCTCCTCTACTTTGTGGGAGGCCGCCTGCTCACGCTCGTGAGTGTCCTCGACTTGGGCACCCATCCTCAGCCTGGGCTCTCTGAAGTCTGCAAAGTTGCTCCTCCTCCTACTGAATCGTCAGTTGAGTCCTCCGCCTCTGCTCCTAAGTGAAGGCGAGCGAACTCCTCCCATGAAGACGCAAGCTCAGTCATCCAGGCGTCCCGAGGGAGACCAAATGCATGCATCTGGCAATGCTACACCAAGTTGAGAACCATTCGGCTACTCTATCCTGAGGGCCAGGAAACTCTAAGGTAGCTATGAAGCCTCACCAGCTGAAGTTATAACAAAGAAAGGAGGCATAATCCAATCGGTGCCCTTTCCAAGCAAAATGAAATGTACAAAATTCTGATGTACAAGCTACGACTCCGTTGCCTAGGGCGGTGCTGTGCTCAAGTTTGTGCTACATGGTATCTGCCTCAGCTCGTGTACGGCCGACATCAACCCAGACCAACATGCCCTAAGGGCTGGTCTACGTCAACTCTGGCTACCACAAGCCAACGATTAGCCAGCTTTAACCTTCGACTACACACCTCAGATGTTAGCCGGCACATCTTTGGCGACACCTCAGCAGTTAGCCAGCTTTAACTTGCGGCTACACACCTCAGCTGTTAGCCGACACGTCTTCAGTGACATCTCAATGGTCAACCGGCACAACGACTTTTGGCCAACGCACTCCCAAGGGTCGGCCAATGTCAATTTCCAGCTATCACAACTCAGCAGTCAATCAACAACGACTAAGACAGATGTGTCTCTCCGAGACAGACCTACATCAACTTCAGGTCAACAAGCCTCGCCGAGACAGGCCTGCATCAACATTGGGCCAATATGCCCTAAGGGCCGGTCCGTGCCAACTCTGGGCCAACAAGCCTCGCCGAGGCAGGCCTACATCACCTCTAGGCTAACAAGTCTCTCAGAGGCAGGCCTACATCAACTCTAGGCCAACAAGTCTCTCAGAAGCAAGCCTACATCATCGCCGGGTCAACAAGCCTCGTCGAGGCAGGTCCGCGTCTACTCTAGGCCAACAAGCCTCGTCAAGGCAGGCCTACACCAACTCCGGGCCAACAAGCCTCGCCGAGGTAGGTCTACAACAATTTTGAGCCAACAAGCCTCGCCGAGGTAGGTCTACAACAATTTTGAGCCAACAAGCCTCGCCGAGGTAGGTCTACATCAATTACAGGCCAGCAACCCTCTCCGAGGCAGGCCTGCATCAACATTGGGCCAATATGCCTTAAGGGCCGGTCCGCATCAACTTTGGCTAATGCACTCCCAAAGATTGGCCAACATCAAACTTCAGGCCAATATGTTCTAGGGGACAGTGTACATTAGCTTTGGTCGGTATACCCTAAGAGTTGGTCGACATCAACTTCAGGTCAAAGTGTCTCGCCGAGGTAGACTTACGTCACTTCTAGACTGGTGGGTCTCACTGATACAGGCCTGCATCAACTCTCAACTTTTTGGAAAGCAACGAAGCAGTGAGGTGCAGTCCTACAACAATCTCCCCATGTCATGAGGACTCGGGAGATATCAAAAATAATACGAAGGGCACGGACCGTCGCCTCCGCCTCCGGCCTCGACGAACGTTCCGTGGGGGGCATTTGTTGCACCCGTAATTTTCTCGAAATACTTCGAGAATTTCATTCCGAAACAATCGACGAAAAATATATGGCGTAGCGCCGATGTCGTCGGACCGCAGAGTACCTCCGTGATTTAAGGTATCTCGACCCGATCATATAATCACAAGTGGCGTCGTAGCAAGGAAAGTCAAGAGGAAGACATGCATGCACACCTGTCAAAGTAGCCGAGCAAGTGTATCACACGGCACGGACGGGCGCAAAGATTCCTCCCCACACGGCGACGCACAACCAAACAACAAACAAGACGGTCCTCCGCTCCCGCGCGAGTCTCCACCGACAAACCGCTGCCACGCGGCGAAGAACGGGCCTCCACGGGCTATAAACGCTCCACTACGGCTTCTTCTCAACGTAGGTTGACAGAAACGGAGCAAAACGGCGTCGAAAGGAGCCAAGGGGCCAAACGACTCCTCTGGGGCGCGACTGGCTTGGAGAGGGGGGGCGCGGCCACCCCGCGGGGGCCCAGCGAGCCCCCCTTTTCTCCCCGGTCCAGGTTTTCAAAAAAAAAAGAAGAGAAAAAAAAGAGAGAGAGGGGTCAAAATGCCTTTTGGCCACCCCACCTTGACAAAAAAACGGGTTTTTGCACCCCACCTTGACAGAATTGAGGCCAAAGCTCATTTTTTTGTCAGAACTGAGGCAAATCCTCACATTTCTGTCAACCTGGGCCCCCGCCTTCTATAAATAGACCTCCAAGGGTCCAAGAAGGGAGGAACGAACATCAACGAGAAGAACACACGCCAGCGCAAGGAGTTGTTTGTTTGTTTGTTCTTACCCGCGAGGGTTAAGTCCCCGGGTCTTGTACTTATGCCCCTACGGGGTATGTTTGTAATTATACCCCTCAGTGGGTCATGTTTGTAAGTTTCTACGTCCCAAGACGACTAATTAAGTATTTCCGCCCATATAATGGAGGACTTACGAAAATGTCCCTCCCGGTCTGCGAGAAACAAAAAGTCCAGTTGTTTGCAGTTCTACCGTGTAATCTTTTGTAATTGGGACCAAGGTAAGCCGAATCGGGGATTGGGATCGGATCGGCCGACCCAAAACCGATCCGGCTCGGTGGGATCGGCCGATCTAGGCCGATCCCGGACCGATCCCAGCCGAGTCAGGCTGGCTGACTCGGCTAGGGCTATTAGTGTATAAAAAATGGAAATAAATTTAGATAAAATCTGAAAAAATATAAAAACCATTCTAACATAGATCTATATCATAATTAATGCCCTTTAAGTTGTCAAATAAGAATTTTCTTTTAATGTCTTTTAAGTTGTCTTTTAGATAAAATCTGAATTGTTGCTATTAGCCTATTAGTGTGTAACATGGAACTTCTGAGTAACTACAGTGCCAGGATGGGAACCCCTAAATGGATAATCAGACATACATAACCAACTTGTGTACATTTTGAAAATACAAAAGTTTCAAATGGAATTGACTTTGACTAATGAAATCATAAATGAGTTAACCTCATTAGGAATGAATCAGTGGATAAGCTTGAAAGGGTGTGTGTGTGTGAGAGAGAGAGAGGGAATTCCCAGTCAAGAGGTCCCCATGACCAAAAAACCCAACTTGATTTCCCCCCCAAAACACTTTAATTTGAAATTCAAAGTTCTCCAACCCAGTTCGGCCGATCCAACCCAGAATCGCCCGGGATCGGGCGATCCGGCCCGATCCGGGCGATTCCGGGCCGATCCGACAGCGCCCAGCCGGGATCGGTGCAAGCGGGCTCGGGATCGGATCGGAGCGCCCAAAAACCGATCGGATCGGGCGATCCGATCCGATCCGATCCCGGGCGATTCTGCCTACCATGATTGGGACTACGTCCCTACCTCCCGCGTTAGTGCGGACCCTTGTACAGTCGACAACTCGCCGACAACCTTTGTATCCATTCTGAGTAACTACAGTGCCAGGATGGGAACCCCTAAATGGATAATCAGACATACATAACCAACTTGTGTACATTTTGAAAATACAAAAGTTTCAAATGGAATTGACTTTGACTAATGAAATCATAAATGAGTTAACCTCATTAGGAATGAATCAGTGGATAAGCTTGAAAGGGTGTGTGTGTGTGTGTATGTGAGAGAGGGAATTCCCGGTCAAGAGGTCCCCATGACCAAAAAACCCAACTTGATTTCCCCCCAAAACACTTTAATTTGAAATTCAAAGTTCTCCAACCCAGTTCGGCCGATCCAACCCAGAATCGCCCGGGATCGGGCAATCCGGCCCGATCCGGGCGATTCCGGGCCGATCCGACAGCGCCCAGCCGGGATCGGTGCAAGCGGGCTCGGGATCGGATCGGAGCGCCCAAAAACCGATCGGATCGGGCGATCCGATCCGATCCCGGGCGATTCTGTCTACCATGATTGGGACTACGTCCCTACCTCCCGCGTTAGTGCGGACCCTTGTACAGTCGACAACTCGCCGACAACCTTTGTATCCATTTGGGCTATAAATGTATCCATTGTGCTCTACAAATTTCTTTTGTATGTCAATCGGGAAAAATATAAGAAAATCCCTCCGACTTGTGGAAATTACACATATACCCCTCTTTTGACAGAATTGACAAATGCGTGTCTTCTATGAAGCCCATTATCATTCCTTCAGTCCGAAAGTGTTGTCAGCTCAGTCCGACACTTGGGTGCCACCTCAAACCTAGGTTTATAAAGGGTACGGTAAAATTATCAAAATACCCCTGTGACCTAGAAATGGCCTAGTCGTCCCTGAAACCCTCCAGAAATGGCCTCAATGCCGTGGGAAGCCAGGAACCTTATTCTGCTCTCCTTCCAACCCAGAAATTTCGGGAATACCCGTGGCCTGGTAAAATTACCAAGATATCCCTAGAAGTGTAAAATTATCAAAATACCCCCAGGGTCCAGGAAACCTCCCGTGACTTCAAATATGCCTACGACTTACACTAAATCATTTTTCCTACTCCAAGATTCCAGGGTTTTGCCTAAATATAAGAGGCCTCAGTTGAAATCTAATTCAGTCATTCTGTTGGTTGGTGGTAAGTGAGTGGACACTGTGAGCCCTCCAAATGAGTTTGTCCTCAACATCAGAACCCCCATAGAAGGCTTTGGGATTTCTTTGCCAGTTAAACAAAAGTGTTCAGACGTTAGGCCGATGTAAATTAACACTGACTCCGGTCAGTGGGGAGAGGTCCAGCACCCGAACCCAAATCGTCTGATATTATGCGCACTCAAGGAATAAACCTCTACACATAGGGGGAATGTTTCTTTTCAAAAAGAACATTTATCTATTTTTATCTACGATAAAAAATTCCGTGTTCCATACCCATCTATTGTAAACAATTTTCCACCATTTTGCATACTCTTTGGGAAGGGATTTTTGCAACTCTAATTTGGCACGGTTCATGACCTCGTATGGATATCCCATGTCATTCTTCTCATCGCCATCCACCATTCTTAGGACCTTCACGAGAGGTGTGACAACTTTCATGTAACGTGAGACCTTGTTCCAAAATTTGCTGTCTTCCACGATGTGGCACACTTCCAATAATCCATATGAGCATCAACATTGGATTTGTCTATATAATCCCGTATGGAATTGTGGTACATGAAAGACTTGAGCTCATTCTTATACCTGTGCAATGACTCCAAAAAAATGAAATTCGATGCAAATCTTGTTGGTCCTGCACGGATGATATCTCGTCCTTCACTTGCATGCTCCCTGAACATGTTCAATATCTTAGGATGGCCATAAATATACTGGGTAATCCTTTGTGCCCTTTCAACTATCTTCTTCACATGATTGTCCTTCCCAATGTCTTCCAGAATCAAATCTAGACAATGTGCAACACATGGGAGCCAGTATAAGTGACTGCGCTTCTGCATCAATTTCTTCCCTACAGCCTTATAACTAGCTTCATTATCAGTCACTACTTGGACAACATTGTCCTCTCCAATTTGGTCTACCATGTTATCCATCAAATGAAACAAATAATTGGCATTTTTTTCATAGTTTGATGCATCTACCGATTTTACAAATATTGTACCTTCGATATAATAGACCAAAAAATCAATCATGGACTTCTTCGTGGTACCAGTCCAGCCATCACACATAATAGTGCATCTTCTCTCCATCCATATATGCTTGAAGCTTTCAACCCAGTCAGAAAACTCCTCAACCTCTCCCTCAAGGCCACGCCCGTATATGTCTCGACGTGATGGGGCCTTCAAGCCAGGGCCAGCATCTGCTATGACATCTAGCATAAGTTGGAAATATTGGCTTTCAGCTGCATGTGCGGGGACACCTGCATGAAAAAATCATTTGTAAATACTTTTAAATGCATGCCCTGCAACTTCTGCTTATTTTTTTACCCCTCTCAATGCTTGCTTGATTTTACGTTGTGTAGCACTTTGCCTTCTGTGCAGATAGTTATCCATGGGGCCTACTCTCTGCGGGACTGCACCAGTGTCAGGACGTCGTGCTACACCAGCTGTACTGGAGTAGGTCCTTGAACCTATCAGTGCTTTTCCCTTCATTCGAGTCGCTTGTTCACGCTCTACTCTTTCAGTCAGCTCTGGATCTGAATCCTCAGTGCCTTCCTCCTCCTCATCATCCCTCCTTCCCCTTCTGCTTACTCTGCCTGAAATCTCTTCAGCAATTTCAGCCTGATCTTTAACCCTTCGTTGTATCCTATCTTTTTTGCCCAGAAGGCATTGGCACATTTCCTCTGTCACCTATCGGGGACATCTGTCGCATTTCTCGACTTCTCCTCTTATCCCTGTCAAATGGTACTTTCCTCTAGTAATCCCTCCATGTATCTCCTACCATAATAATTACATTTGACTTTTCTTCTTCCAGCATCAATTAACATGAGGTTGGTCCATCCTAGATCGTCCTGCCCTTGATGCTCCTGACTTTGTTCACGTCTAGTCATGATGCTGTATTAAGATAGTAAAGAAAAATGGTTGTAAGTATAATAAAAAAATGCAATGAAGTATAATTGAGCTTCAAATTACGCTGAATTGAGGTAATTAGCCGAAAATCCCAATTTTAATCGCTAATTAGGGTTACATTTGGGGATTTTGCCTAATTACCCTTCATTAAATACAATTAACAGTATGCTCCCGCCCTAAAGTATTCAATGAAGCTTAATTAAGCTTCAATTGATGCTAACATTACTTAATTAGACAAAATCCTAAATTCAAATAACTAATTACACTCTAATTAGGGGATTTGCCCTAATTACCCAGCGTGTAATATAATTAACAGCATGTGTCCGCCCAAAAGTATTCAATGAAGCTTAATTAAGCATCAATTGACGCTAAACTTATCTAATTAGACAAAAGTCTCAAATTTAAATAACTAATTACACCCTAATTTGGGGATTTATCATAATTACCCGGCGTGTAATACAATTAACAGCATGCTCCCACCCTAAAGCATTCAATGAAGCTTAATTGAACTTCAATTGACGCTAAACTTACCTAATTAGACAAAAATCCCAAATTCAAATCATTAATTATACCATAATTTGGAGATTTACCATAATTTACGTATAAAAACTAATAGAATCTAACATAACCTCCTTACCTACAACAAGAAAACTACCAATGAAAGAAAAAAATACAGAAACTTACATCCTCCCAAGCTCTAAACAGCAACGACGGCGATAGCTACGCACTCTAAACAGCAACAATGGCGACGGCGACAGCGGCAAAAGCCCCTCCCAAGCTCCCCCCTTAAGCTCCTCCACCTCCCCTGCCAGCAGCACCCCTCAGATCTGAGATCTGAGGGGTTGGCAGAACCGAACTCCCCTCTTAAGGGGAGTTCACGTCCGATTTCGCCCAGTTTCGGGCGGTATCAGGCCGAAACGCCCGAAACCGGGCGAAACCGGTTTTGGTTTCACCCGAAACCATAAATAATAAATTTTTTTAGTTTCGGACCTGCTACAGTGAGCAAGTCCTGTTTTGTACCGGTTCGGTCCGAAACGGATACGTTTCGGCCGAAACGTATCGGTTTTGGCCGATACTGCCAACCATGCAGATCGGCCACCACCGATCCTGATCCGGTTCAGGCCGATTTTGCAACCATGTCAGATACTGATAGGAGATATGACTATCATATACAGTCACCTTATCCAATATCATTATTGTTATTGGATAATCTGATAATACTTAGCTTGCTGTTTTATCCCTTAGAATCACCCATAAAATTTACATCTAATGGTTCAGTTATGCATAAAAGAATGCTCAATATATCACAGTTATAATTAGCATTGAATTATTTCAAATACAGACAGTTATCGGTTTCAATATGCATGTATCCTATAGCTTCTCTGATATAATCACCAGTCAAATCTGCCATCTATTACAGCATCCGTGAGGATTTTGGTTTTGGTGCATTGTCATGACCAATTGAAGAGTCATTAAAGAGGTGTTTACAAGGTTAATCTTAAGCACATGCCTATCAAAGAAGTGTTTACAGAAATGAAATCATCTTCATTGCATGTTTGATTCAAATCTTCAATGTACAAGGATACTGACATTGATAAACTTAGAAAAAACTTTGGCACCCTTAAATTATGCAGAACATTGGGATCTTGTTTCTTTTAGATGGCAGGCTTTGTGGTTGGGTGGTACCCATGCAAAAATCAAATTTGTCTATGTAGTTCTTAAGCAGGAGACTCCTCTTGGTTGTTGGGCAGGTGCATCCTTGGGAATCGGAGGCTAAGAACATCTAATTGCTCTTGGCTGGTTCTATTATGTGCTGCTACTTTCCTAGCTATTATACTGTGTCGGGCACTAGCCAAAGCAGTATACCCCAACCATACGTTCAACATTCTTGTATTTTCCATCTTCAGCAGGTTGCATGTATGTCTAAGTGATTTTTTTATTTATATACAATGCATGCCTGAAACATGTTCATATGAAATTAGCAAGCCAAAATTTTTGCCATCCTAATAACTGGATTTCACTTTCCTGTTGAACTAGCAAACCAAATTGTGTACAATTGCTTGGTAGTTTTTTGCCATCCTTTTTTTTGGAAGGTGACTAAAAGAGGCCACAGTTCATTAAGAATAAACAAGCGAAGGTAAAGAAGCAAAGGAAGGATACAGAGAAGCTAAAAACACCCCTGGACTCTACCAAGATGGTAGAATCTTGACATGGAAAAGAAACAGTTCCCCCGAGGCCAAATAGACTACAGGATCAATCTTTTCCACCCTCCCAATTTGTACGGTAGGAAAGACTGTTGTACAGTGGACTTGAAAACAGAGAATCTTGCCATCCTTATAATTGGATTTCACTTTCCTGTTGTTAGCTGTTCATCACTTCAGTGCCTGCATGCATACATGCATACAACATGCATATTTCTACAATAAAACCAGTTTTAGCCAACAATTGTTCTGGTAGTTACATGCCATCTGAATAATAAGATTTCACTTTTTGGCTGTTAGCTGTTTGTTACTCCAGTCCTTATCTTACACATCCTTTTAGATTTCCTGAATGGTAGATGTGCATTTCTGCAATCATGCCCTTTTCTCACAGTGCTTATAGCTATACAGAGATGAATCAAACCGCTTGATAGAACTATTACGTTCTAGAACCATTGATCTTGCTGAGGATGATAAATATGAGGTAGGCTTTACAGCCAATAATGTTGGGAATGCATGGGACGAAAAATATGTGAGAAGATCAATTGAAGAAAAGAAGCCAGTACAGATGGATCTTAGAGTTCAAAAAGAAAGAGTATGGCTGCGCAACTTTCAACTTGATTTGGTCTTGGATCGTGCATGCAAATGTTTGTTTCACATGATCCAAGTTATCATTTTGTTGCTGATGGAAAGACATCCTTTAATATGTTAACTGGATAGGTATTTGATGAAGTTTGTACTTCTCCAGCGGAAATTGCAAAAGCTTTCATGGCATCCCTTTCATCGGCATCACATCATGTTCTCCGTGGTGGAATTCTGGGAGATGATAAAACTCCATTGTGTGATTGTGATTCTCCTAGCTCATCAATGACTTTAGTTGCCCAAGCACCACAAATTTACTGGCCGGGCACAGTGGTGCAAGCTGATCATGGCTATTTTACTCAGAGTCAAAGAGGCAGGTCCATGCCATGTAACATACCTCAATCCCCTTTACCTCAAGGATCTTTTCAAAAATCTGTCACGAAGGTTTGCACAAAGCCCCAGTTTGTTTATCTCCTTGAGTCCTGAGCTGCTTTTGAAGGTTGAATTTTAATATCTGGTTTTTCTTTTCTCTCCTTAGTTTCAATGCAGCAGTGAGAGATGCCCTAATCTTCCATTCACTGGCTGGAAACAATCTGTAACCCCCATTTTTGGCACCAACAAGGTAGGAGTTGGGTTATTATGGTGGATTCACATCGAAAATCTATGGTGCAGCTATTCTGCATCTTATGAGAAAACAGTTTCCTTTTTGGGTATCCTTCGAGCAGGTGATACTGCACAAGGTATGCAGAACCGCCCTGTATGTACCGTACTGGGCGGTTTTGTACCGGTAGCGGGACGGTTCAGGCAGTTTTATCCCGGAACTGGCCAGTATGCAATTTAAAAAGGAAAAAAATCGGACGAACCAGGGCGGTATTGACCGATTCAGCCTTAGGGTGTCCTTCTTCATTGGCTGCACTTTCAAATATGTGTGTTAAATGTTGATTGTGTTCAATCATGCATGCTTTTGCATTCCATGAATTTTCCTACTTTTTTTTACATGTTTTCAAATTTTAAACTCTGTAGGGGGACTGGTCCCAAACCGGTACGATCCGGCCGGTACCGGTTCGTGCCAGTTCCGGAACTGGTCTTGGCGCTGACCGGTTCTAGAACTAGAACCGGTTTTGTGAACCTTGATACTGCATTCAGTGACACTGGAATGATATAGAAAATGTGGCCTTCACATGGATTGTTCCAATATTTATAAACATGCGACATCTGATCAAGGTCTCTGTTGGACCCCAAAAATGTTATTGTCAATTTCTGATATTTTCATAAAATTTTCAAAAAGCAAGAAAAAATGGAGGAGTGTTATTGTAAATGGCCCTAAAGCGACAAGCTCGCCGCCGTCGTAAACTCCCATAAACGTCCCGTCAAAAATGTAGGGACCATTTACAATCTCATGCATGCTTTTGTGCATAAATTTTTTTATTAAAGATGGTCTAAAACCTGCGCACCCGTGTGAGGATTCCACTACAAGGAGATATGTTCTTCTCGGGATGTCCCGACGGTCAACGGGAACGATTTCTCAATTCCGGACCACAAGAAAAAGCCAAAAAGTCACAAGGGCCAGCTTTACACTTGGTCCTACTGCAGTAAAAACCTTTTTTTAATCCCCGGGGACATTCTTTTATAGCCAAAAGGGGGGGGGGGGGGCAAGCCCCCTCCGCCTCCTCCTCCTCTTTTCCACGCAGGGAAGGGTCTGGAGGGACCCCCTCCGGTAACAGCCTCACCGGAGGGACCCCCCCTCCGGTGCCTTCGGACCAGAGGGGGACCCCCCTCCGGTGGCCCAGTCAAACCGGAGCCCCCCCCCCCCCCCCCCACCGCGCGAGTCAAACCGGAGGGGGGGAGGGCCTCCGGTGTTTTCCAAACCCAAGGGACCTCCCTCCGGTCCATGCACCGGAGGGGAACCCCCTCCGGTCCCCTGTGCAACCGGAGGAGGGGTTCCCCCCCCTCTTTGGTTCTGTCAGCCCAAAAAAAAGGCAGAAAAGCAGAAAATAAAAAAAACTGAAGAAGGGAGAGGAAAAGGCACCTTGGCTCTTGCTATTCCACCGGAGGGACCTTCCAAGCAGGTTGCCACCCCCCTCTGCCACTCCTTCTTGCACCTATAAAAGGAGAGGAGCTACCAAGACCAAGAGAAGAGAGAAGTGAGAAGAGAGGAGAAGACAAGCAGAAGAAAAGGAGGCTTGGAGAGCTTGTATAGGCCTAAGTCAAAGCTAAAGGAAAAGAAGGGTGCACCCCTTTTTCCCACTCCCATTTTTTGGGCTTTGTACAATTTACATAAAGAACCCCTCATGGGTATATTTTTGACAAAAATACCCTTCCAATATACAAAAGGGTATTATGCTGCCATGTCATGGAAGAATATTGTACACAATTGTTAAAGTCAAGCAATGATGTCATTTTATTTTTTGCAAAATTATGTAGGGGTCCCTGGTGGCTTAAAAAATTGCACGGTTGACCTAAAGTTTCTCAAAATCGTGTAGATGTATATTTGTGTCAAAATAGAAAGAGAGAATTCAAAACAAATGATGAAAATTCCAAGAAGTTTTTATTCTATGAGGAAGCTCTCCCCATTTGCAAAAATGCCCTCTCTCAGGGCCAAATCTCAGGGATTGCGTTTTTACCCTGGGTTCTTTTATAATTGTGTATATGCCCGTAAAAGAAATCTTAAGAATGGGAAAAAGTCCGCCAAAATTACAAGAACCATGTGTAGCCTCTAGTGGCATAAGAAACTTCAAACAAACCCTCTTCCAAATATAGAAAGTCGAGGTCAAACCCTCGCAAGAACGCGAAAATTGCTAGTAAACCCTCGCTTGGGAGAAATTATAAAGATTCCTCCCTTATTCAGGGGTATGGGTCATAAGGGCAATAAAAGACCTTTAGCTGTCTAATCAAGGGTATTCGGACTTGTCCGATGTAAATCAGCACCGACCCTATTCAGTGGGGAAAAGTCCAGTACACGAATCCTAATTGTCTGATAAACTCGAAAGCGCGGAATCAATATGCTCAAAATAAATAAACAATATGCATATTCGCCCGTCAATAAGGGCGCCGGAAATTCCGCGTGTAAACAGTCTCCTAAAAGTTTTAAAAGCATGTTTGTAGATGCATCTCGTGCTGACAAACAATGGTATAAATAATGATGTGAAAATAAAGAAATAAAAACAATTGTAATAATAAAAATAAAATAAAATGTGAGCTTCAAGACTAGCTTTTTTGTAAATGTTTCAAAAGAACATTCGCAGATGCTACTTATGCCAAACAAGAACACAACAACAACACTATGTCTAATTGTGATTCTTTTTTTCTAATCTTAAATATGACTTAATTATTTTTGTCTTTTAAGTGACACCTGATCTATTTATGCCTTAACTATTTATTTCAAATAGGACCCTGATAGTATAATTTCTATAACTGTTTATTATAGTCTATCAACTGGTCTAGAGCCTAGGTCTTGTAGTAAGAGCACTTGTCTATCATGGTTTTTGTTTGTTTGTAATTTTTCCTAACAAAATCTGTTGAGGACGGGATTATACTTGATTTATATGTTAAACATTGAAATTTTTATGTATATCAGGTTTTATGTGACTTGGGTAACAGCAACAACTATATCGACAACAACATCAACATTAGGAGTAATAATAACAAAACTAGAAATGCATTCTATGTATGATTTTTTCCCCCTAATCTTAAACATGCCTTAGCTATTTGTAACTTTTCAGGGACACATGATATATTTATTTTTTTACACCTCATCTATTATGCTTACCTATTTATTTCTGATAGGAACCCAAACAATTTTCCTAATTGTCCTTTTACAATATATCAACTGTAGCCCCTTGGTTCTGTAGTTAAAAGAACTTGTCTATTGTGGTTTTTGTTTGGTTTTTTTCCTAAGGAAACCTGTTAAGAACAGCATTTTACAAGATCTACATGTTAAACATTGAGATTTTAGTGTATATAACCTTTAATGTCACTTGGTTGGTCTAGTAACTTTGACCTTTTCTTGATCGGTACCTAAGAATGACTTTAAACCCAAAAACACCCATTTTATGCCCACTTTGCAGACTTTATCACCGTCCTTGATCTTGGGACTTTGTGGTGAAAGCCTGATGTAGTTTTCCTTCTTCCCTCAACACTGTTGTGGGAGCTAGTTGTAGATTTGGTGTTTCATGAAAGATTGAGAGCAACCTGTAGACCTTGTAAATCCTCTGTTTTCAAAATGACACCTTGTCAATCCTTGGAAAGTTGACATCAGGCGTGACACATACCGTAAATCAATTGTGAATTGGTTGGCTAGAATATATTAAATTGTGGAACTCTGACATTTGTACTGTAGAAGTGAATTGTATTGCACATAAATGCGTCTGATGAGCTGTAATTTGGGCTACCGTTTGCAAATGGGATGAGGATGCTATTTATATTGTGCATTGTTACATCTGGTTGTTAGTCTATGCATTTTATACATATTAAAGGAAAAGAAATGTTAAGTTTGGACCTAGTATGTTTCAATTAGGCTAAGTTTGATAAAGGAATAGAGTCGGTTAGGATTAGGTATCCGTCGTAAGTCGTAACCTCCTTTGGGTGGGTTTCACCTAATCGGGTCCAAAAGGGGTTAAGGGCCGATTTTCGTCAAATAACTCATTAGAGCAGTGGGGGGTAGAATGAGTTGTTCGGGGTCGGCTAGGATAGCGCCCTGGCCCACTACTCCCAGGTATGCCACCCGCCTCTGCCAATTTGTTTATCAAAGATTGCCTTAGAGAATTAAAATCTCATTGCACCCTCTTTTCCCTTTTCTTCTTTTTCACATAAACTCTAGTTTATCATAGTCAAAATATTTGTTGGAGAAAAGAACTTATTGTGCACTAGTTGACTAGATACTTGGGAATAAGTGTTGCAATTAGTACTTCAGAATCTGCTCTCTTATTCACTCGGGAAGAACTGCATCAAGTCAACCAGAAGTGCTAAAAGATGCCAATCTATGGTAGATTATGAGGTCATAAGCCATGAAACTCCATTCCTCATATGCTCATCCTGTCTACATTTTTAGTCTTATATTCTTGTCCATTCCTTTTCTTTTTGCATCTTTTACATGTTCTTATAGATTGTCTATGTGAATTCTGACTTGTGTCTTGCCTCTTCTTCTGATCCATATAACACTGTGAAGGAAAAGATATCTCCTCCAGCTGATGGTCAGACATCTGTTCCTCCCGTTCTTGGATGGGAAAATGAGACCATAAAGACTAAAGAGTGCTACAAAAAGTGTCACTCCATATCATTCTGCAAGTTCTAGGTCATTGTTGTCTGCAAGGTCTGATGTTTTTGAGGGCTCTACATCCAAGATGCAAAAGAATTTAGAGCCTGGTTCATCAAGATGCGACATTGTTAAACACAATGCTGCATGTGCAGAAAATGATTCATTGAGTACTGCTTCTTGTTCATTCAGAGTTCATCCAAAGTCCAACAAAGTAGCTAGAAAAATACTTGAACACGTTGATAGAACAGTTTCTTCACCTCAGAATAAACCATTTGAGTTAAAGTTTCCTATTGAAAAGAAGACCCTTCCACCAGCAGGCATGACCAAGATACTGGATGGCCAGGATAATAAGCCTTGTCCCGGCTTTCCCAACACCAACTTGCTATGTCGTGATGATGTTGTCAGGAGTGCAGAAGTACGAAAGGTATATATTTCTCCCCCAGAGTGACTTGTCTCAACACGATCTTATCTTATGATTATGTCTGTGTGCTATGAACATGTTGTCTCTATAATATCTAACTTGGTAATCAGTGATTGCAAGCATTTGTGTGGTTGCTACTGTGTTTATAAAAGTAAACAGTGCAGTTTCTTCTTAAAGACTCATCCCATCAATCTGTCATCAAGTAAGGAGAAGAGATTCCTAATGTTTCTGACATATTATGTGTATTAAAGTTGAACAGTATGCCTTTATGGAAATTCCAGTAAATACAAAAAATGCAAAAGAAAAATTCAATCCAACAGAAAAAAAGCTCTCATCACCATTTTGCTACATCATAATTTTTTGTTTCTTATATCATTTCCCCTGTATATTATTTTATTTTCTTGATCATTGTGTTGATAAAGTTGCTCACAATATCTTTTGAGTATAACAACTTTCAGAATCCAGCCACAGCTAATGATTAGCGGTCAATGAAACTATTTTACACACAAGGAAAAAAAGGAAATGATTAGAGAATATCACATCATTTTCTTGGTGCACTACAAATTCTTGTTTTTCTTTTCCCATGATACATGTGCATCAGCTCAAGGTTGGCAGTACCGGTTTTGGCCGGGACCGAAATGGACCGGTTTCGGTTTCGATTTCGGCCGAAACTGGTTGAAAACAGTAAAAAAAAAGCCAAAAATATAGAAATTTTTGGCAAAAAATCTGAAAAGTATAACTAATCAGATAAAAATCAGAAAAAAAATCATTAGACATGTATTTGACTGTAAAGAAATAGGATTAAGTGCAATAAACATTAAGTAGTCATTGGACATGTTAAAGTGATATTCTTGAGTACATATTAAACATGAAATAGGTTCAAGCAGTACAATAAATCTAATTAGACACAATAAATGTTACAGAAATTAAATGATCCCTACCTAAATGATGATGCACTAATATGGATAATAGCTAGAAGAACCTTCTCCCTCATCGTTTGGCTTCTGATATTGATACCTATAAAAAGGTTGAATGTATTCTGTATATTCACTATAATCAAATAATGAGGTAGCCAAGTCCTGCATCCCTCTTTGGATCCCTCTTGGAGTGTAAGATTGTTGGCTTGATTGGAATCCAGAATCAACATAAGAACCTTGAGGTTGAGAAGAGGATGCTGACCCATAACTGCTACTAGGTGGAACTGGATGAAATTGAAATTCTCTTTTGGTGTGATCATTTCATTCATCTTTGACATGAGTCCTTTTCCCCTTGGCGTGTCTCACATAAATTTACTTCAACTGCTCAATTGTCGGGTCCTCTCGAGCAGCAACACTAGTCCTCTCAGTTAGCTCATGCAATGATGTACTTCTTTTTAAGGATGGAGGTGGCTTGACCATTCTAAGAGTGACTGGCCTGCTATCTGATTTTGAGTGTCTAGCTGGCTCAAACTCAGGCTACTGCTCAGTGTCATGAACAAACAAAGCTGGGGTCCCTTCTCTGGTGCGCATGAGTCTCTCTGGCCCTCTTTGTTGGTCTTATGAATTCTAGATCTCTTGGCTCATCTTCATCTAGTATGCCATCTGCCCATGTTCTATCATCAACATAAAAAACGAGCTCATCAGCCTGCTCTCGTATCTCCACCCAAGATTGCAAGGGATTGCCATCATCAAATAATGCGTCCACATCAATTTCTGGAGTTGCATCCTCTGCGACACGTTTGTCCCTCAGCCGTTGTCTTACCTTCATGTTCCTTATTCTTAACCTCATATTGTGGTGGCAGTAAACTAATTAGTCTAACCGTTTAGCCTTTAGCCGATTGCGAACCTTTGAGTGTATAAGACTGAACGTGCTCCAATTTCTTTCACATTGGCTTGCTGATGTTGTTTGACTGAGCACCCTAATTGCAATGAAAGCCAATGCATTACTGCCCACATCTCGGTTGTTCACCATTATCCACCAGTCAGTGTTCCACCAACCATAAACAAATGAATGTAAGATGTAAATAAAGATCAATTCTCCATGATGTACTAATACATATTGAGGTTAAGAAAGTACAAAGATAAAATATGCCTGGGCTCACTCTTCCCACAACGTATTGCAATTGGGAGTCAGAATATGTCCCAATCCTCAATCTATGATAGTTCATTGTCGGCCACAAAATTTTATCGTAGATAAAAAAAATAAACATAATGTTCTTTTTGAAGGAGACATTCCCCTATATGTGGGGAGTCATTCCGTGGTTGCGCATAGTATCAGACGATTTGGGTTCGGGTGCTGGACCTTTCCCTATTGACCGCAGTCAGTGTTGATTTATATCGGCCTAACGTCCGAACACCTTTGTTTAACTATCAAAGAAATCCCAAAGTCCTCCCCATAGGTTCCGATGTGGAGGGCAGGCTCACTCGGGTGACTCTGAATGACCACTCATTTACCACCAACATGTTGATAGGGTTAGGGCTTCATCAAAGGCCTCTTAAGTTCAGGCAAAACCCTATGATTTAGGAGTATGAATGCAAATGTGTGAAAGCCGTAGGCATTTTCGGAGCGGAGGGAAGTTTTCTAGATCCCGAGTGTATTTTGATAATTTTACCTTCCTGGGGGTATTTTGGTAATTTTTCCAGGCAGGGGGTGTTTCTGAAATTTTTGGGCTAAAACGAAAGTAGGGTAGGATTCTTGACTTTCCAGGGCGCTAAGGTCATTTATGAAGGGTTTTAGGGGCGACTAGGCCATTTCTAGGTCACAGGGATATTTTGGTAATTTTACCACCTTACATAGACCTAGGGTTGAGACAGAATCCAAATGTCGGACTGGCTGACAACGTCCCTGAGTTGAAGGAGTGACAAGGGCTTCATAGAAGGCTCACATGTGTCAACGTTGCCCAAGGAGGGGTATATATGTAATTTTTGAAGGCCACGGGTTTTCTTGTAATTTTCCCCGATTGGTGTACAGAAATAATCTGTAGAGTACACTGAATACATTTATGGCCCAAGTGGGTAAGGATTGTCGGCGATTTGTCGACTGTACAAGGATCCGCCCTAACGCGGGAAATAGGGACGTAGCCCCAATTACAAGAAACTGCAGGGTATAACTGCAAATAGCAGGACATTTTGTTTCTCGCGAATCCGGAGAGGACATTTTTTGTAATTCCCCCATTATGCGGGCGGAACTACATAATTTAGTCGTCTCGGGACGTAGAAACTTACAAACATGGCCCACTGAGGGGCATAATTACAAAAATACCCTTTAGGGGCATATACACAAGATCCGGGGACTTATCCCTCGCAAGTCAAAACAACGAACAAAATTCTTGCGCTGGATGCTTCCCGTGCGTGGTGAATGCTTCGTTCTTTTTTTCTCGGACCCTTGGGGGTCTATTTATAGAAGTAGGGGGCTACCCGGGGGCGTTTGAACCCGTAGGGGTCAAATGGAGTGAGAATGACCCCGGGGAGGTTCTTTTTTCCCTTTTTTTCTTTTCTTTTTTTGTTTTCGTGCACGGGAGAGGGGGGGCGGCCCGGGGTGGATGACCCCTGTCCCACCCGGGGTCAAATGACCTCGGGCAGGCCCGCGCGGGACCTGCCTGAGGTCAATCGACCCCGGGCAGGTCCCTCCCGGGGTGGTTTTGTTTCGCCTGGACTTATAAAGAAATGCCCGGGCTCGACCCTTCTGTGGCTGAACATGAGCTGACAATACTTTCAACAGTCAAGCCGATCAAGTAAGCTCAAAGGCGTATGCGCCACGTGCTGGAGCTGAAAGTCAATGCTGAGGTTGACAAGATGCTCAATGTGGACTTCATAGAGCCTTGCATGTACCCTGTATGGCTCGCTAACATAATCCCTGTCAAGAAGAAGAATGGCCAAGTTCGAGTCTGCATCGACTTCAGGGATTTGAACAAAGCATGCCCGAAGGACGACTTCCCTGTCCCAATCACTGAGACAATGGTTGATATGACCACTGGTCACGAAGCCTTGTCTTTCATGGACGGGTCGTCGGGCTATAATCAAATCCGCATGGCCGTCAAAGACAAAGATCATACGGCTTTCCGGTCTCCTAAGGGGATCTTCAACTACAAAAGGATGCCGTTCGGCCTGAAGAATACTGGTGCAACCTACCAAAGGGCAATGACCACGATCTTCGACGAGATGCTACACGACCTTGTCGAATGCTATGTCGATGATCTGGTCGTCAAGACGAAGAAGCGGGGGGATAATTTAGCTGACCTGCGTTGCGTCTTTGAAAGGATCCGACAATTTCAACTCAAGAAGAACCCAATGAAGTGCGCCTTCGGCGTCTCCAGCGGCAAGTTCCTGGGCTTCATCGTCAGGTATCGAGGCATAGAAATCGACCCTGACAAAATCAAGGCCATAAGAGGACTACCTCCGCCCAAGAACTTGACAGAGCTCAGATCTCTTCAAGGAAGACTCGCCTATATTAGGCGATTCATTTCTAATCTCTCAGGAAGATGTCTACCTTTCGGTAAATTGATGAAGAAAGGAGCGCCCTTCATATGGGACGAGGGTTGCCAGAAAGCCTTCGAGCAAATCAAGGAGTACCTACTGACTCCTCCTGTCTTAGGGGCACCTGTCAGAGGGAAGCCCCTTATTCTCTACATTGCTGCCATGGATGCTTCTTTAGGGGCTCTGCTAGCCCAGATCAATGATGAGGGCAAGGAGCAGCCACTGTACTACCTCAGCCGAAAGTTGATCTGGCCTGAGCATCGGTACGCTTCTATGGAAAAGGTGTGTCTAGCTCTGGTGTTCGCTGTTAAGAAGCTCAGACACTACCTCCTAGCTCACCAGGTGGAGCTCATCTGAAAATGTGACCCACTCAAGTTTTTGCTCAACCAGCCCGTCCTCTCCGGTAGGCTCAGCAAATGGGCACTTATCCTCATGGAGTTCGATATCACCTTCGTCCCACGCAAGGCGATCAAGGGACAAGGAATGGCGGAGTTCTTAGCAGCGCACCCTGTGTTGGAAGATTCGCCGCTCAACTTTGAGCTACCCGATGAAGAGGTGCTGGTACCTTCTCAAGAAACCGGGGAGCATTCTGAAAAATCCCCACCACAGATGGAGCCGGGTGTCCTCACCCTCGACCTCCCACACTGGGAGTTGTATTTTGATGGTGTTTCCCGGACAATCAAAAGGGCCGGCGGCCTTATAGACTATGTCTCAGGCGCGGAGATAGTCTTTGTGTCTCCACAAGGCGGCATCCTCCATAATTCTTGCGCTCTCATGAAGTCTTTGACTAATAATGAGACATAGTATGAAGCGTTAATCATTGGGCTTCAACTGGCACTGGAGATGGACATCAAGTGCATCAAGGTATATGGGGATTCTCAGTTCCTCATCCGACAAGTGTTGGGCGTCTATGACGTCCGGAAAAAGGAGCTCATACCCTACCATGCAGCCGTCATGAGGCTCAAGGAAAAATTCTACCTATTTGAAATAGGCCATGTCCCCAGAGGCAGCAACTCCCAGGCTGATGCTCTTGCAAAGTTGGCAGCGGCCCTAAAACTCTTGCCTGAGGGAGAATTAAATATTACTGTCAGACACCGAAGGCTCATGCCAAGTGTGCTCGACGAAGAATCTGGCCTCACTATCTATGAGGTCGACAATATTCAGGAGGAGAATGCTCCTGAAGAAGAGGATTGACGCGAGCCGATCATAAAGATAAAGAATGGCTGGCTCCCTCCCGATCGGGCTCAGAGAGTGCAACTGCTACGCAGGGCAACATCCTACCAGCTAATTGACGGCCTGCTCTTCAGGCTCGTCCATGAAAAGGACCGATCGGTCCTCCTACACTGCCTTTCACCCAAGGAAGCAAAGACCGTGATGCACGAGGTCCACTCCGGGTTGTGCGGCGCGCATCAAGCAGGAGCTAAGATGAAGAATAGCATCAAGCTCAAAGGGTTCTATTGGCCCACCATGTACGAAGATTGCAACCAATATGCTCGTACGTGTCATCAATGCCAAGCATTCGGGCCAGTCCCTCGGCGGCCGCCCAACCCGCTCCATCCAACAGCGTCTACTTGGCCATTTGCAGAGTGGGGCATGGACATTGTGGGACCATTCCCACCATCATCTCAAGGCCACAAGTTCATACTGGCCGCCACTGATTACTCCTCCAGATGGGCGGAAGTCGTCCCGCTACGGGAAGTTACAAGAGAGATAGTTGGCCGCTTTGTGAGGCACTATATCATATATAGATTCGGCACCCCCAGCCGGATTATATCCGACAATGGGACGCCATTCAGGAACAAGACTGTTTATGCTTTGGCGGCCAAATTCCATATTGACTGGAGGACGTCATCAGTCTACAATCCCCAAGCCAACGGGTTGGCCGAGGCCTTCAATAAGACCCTCTGTAAGCTGCTGTCTAAGATAGTAGGTGGCCGCAAGCGGGACTAGGGCGAGAAGGTCCACGAAGCCCTATGGGCCTATCGGACTATTTATAAAACCCCCACGGGATGTTCCCCATTCTCCTTGGTCTACGTAGACGAAGCAGTGGTCCCTGTGGAGATCGAATTAGCATCTTACCGCATTGCTGTGCACGCCAGATTACCAGGTCAAGACCAGTCCGAGATAGAAAGGAGGCTTGAAGAGTTGTCCAACCTTGAAGGTGAAAGACTCAAAGCCTACAACAAGCACTTACAAGTGTACCAAGCCCGCATGACACGTGCGTATGATAAGCTGGTCAAGCAAAGGGCATTCAAGAAAGGCGACCTCGTCATGGTCAAAGAAAAGGAGGTTCTCGCGGGAAGATCCAGCGACAAACTCCAGCCTAATTGGCGTGAGCCTTATGTCATTCAGAAGGTCTACGAAGGAGGGGCCTATACGGTCCTTGACCACAAGGGGGACAATCCCTTCCCTCCTCTCAACGGCAAACATATGAAGATCTACCATGTGCCACCGCAAGAGTTTCTACAGCAGTCCTCACAGGACAGTACCTCTCCTCAGTGAAGGTTCAAAAAAAAAAATGGGGTTAAAAATACTGATACCCCGGCGGACTCAGTTAGCCTTCAACGGTTGACCGAGGGCAAAAAATGCCATAGACCCGGTCGAGGTGAAAACCCGAAAAGGCGCCTCGGGCAAAAATGGGCAACCCCACGGTGTGAAAATCCGAAAGGGCGCACCGGAAAAAGTTAAAGGGGGGCCAGCCTCGGCGAAAACCCGAAAGGGCGGTGAGGTTGGTAATGTGAAAAAAAAGGAAAAAAATTATATCTCTGCTTATTTTAAGGGTGGCTCTAAGTCAATGACTCCATTCTCTTTCGGCCAAAACATCATATTGATGCTATGGCTATGACTTACATGTCATCACAGACACCTAGTCTCACCGGCATTCTGAGGCTGTCATACTCTATCCCATCGGGATTACTCATACCTTGAACTCCCTGAATTTCGGATCCTGTGTCTCTCCGGGCTATCCAATCGATCCTTCATATGTCCCATTGGGTTCAGTCTATGCATGCCCCTCTCGGGGTACCGACCCATTTTCGCCTATCGGCTTCCGGGTTTAGCTCATATGTCTCTTTTAAACAGTTAAACCCATTTACCCTTGTGCCCCACCGGGTTTGGCCTCAATATGTTCTCTCGGGCTGCCAACTCATCACGTCTTTCGGCTCATTATACCTTCTGGGATTGGCCTCAGTATGCTCTCTCGGGCTGCTAACTCGTCACGCCTTTCGGCTCATTATACCTTCTGGGATTGGCCTCAGTATGCTCTCTCGGGCTGCTAACTCATCACGCCTTTCAGCTCACTTTTTCTTCTAGGATTGGCTTCAGCATGCCCTCTCGGGCTGCCAACCCATCATGCCTTCTGGCACATGTCCCACCGGGTCTGGCCTCAGCATGCCCTCTCGAGCTGTCAACCCATCATGCCTTCTGGCACGTGTCCCATCGGGTCTGGCCTCAGCATGCCCTCTCAAGCTACCGACCCATCTCGCCTATCGGCTTTCGGATCTGACTCTCACATCCACTAGGGCTGTCAAATCCACCCCTTTTCTTCTGGGTCTGGCCTCTGCATGCTCCTTTCGGGCTGTCAACCCATCTCGCCTCTTGGCTTTCAGACTTGACTCATCTATCCCACCGAGATTGTCAAGTTCATTCTTTTGTCTCCACGGGCTTGGCCTATGTATGCCACCTCAGGTTGCCAACCCTATTCGCCTATCGACTCATGGATTTGATTCATACGTCCCACCCGGGCTGTCAAATCCCCTCCTTTCATCTTTTCGGGTCTGGCCTATGCATGCTCTCTCGGGCTGCCAACCCATCCCGCCTATCGGCCGCCATGTTTAACTCGCATGTCCCTTTCGGACTGTTAAACCTACTCCTTTGTTGTCCCAACCGGGCTTGGCATATGTACACCCCTCTCGGGTTGCCAACCCGTTTAACTTTCGGCTTTCGGATTTGGCTAATTGCGTCCCACTAGGGCAGTCGAATCCACCCACTTTGTCCCACCTCTACGGCACACACGTCCCTACGGGAGTGCCACTTTCTCCTTGCCTTTTGGCACTATAGGTTCAAAAAAAAAAGTGGGGTTAAAAATACTGATATCCCGGCGGACTCAGTCGGCCTTCAACGGTTGGCTGAGGGCAAAAAGGCCATAGACCCGGTCGAGGTGAAAACCCGAAAGGGCGTCTCATGCAAAAATGGGTAACCCCTCGATGTGAAAATCCGAAAGGGCGCACCGGAAAAAGCTAAAGGGGGCCAGTCCTGGCGAAAATCCGAAAGGGCGGTAGGGCTGGTAAAGTGATAAAAAAAATGCATGCATAAAGGATGGAAGCACAGATCTCAAGTTCTGTCCTTTATTCATCAATGTCATTAATGGAGCCCGAGACAAGCCCTCGGGAATAACTCAAACAAAAAAGGGAGTATGGAGGCCCTATGTACAAGAGGGTGCTGAAGCTCATCAAGCACCGGACTCGCTCCCCCGCAACTCTGCAAGGCGAGTCTCGCCCTAGAAAGCCTCCTCCTGAAGCTCCTCAAGTCTACGGCGGAAGGTCGCCAACTCAGCCTCTGTGCTGCGACGCTCCGCGTCAGCCTCCTGAAGCTCCCTCTGAAGCTCCTCTACTCGAAGGAAGGCCTTCTGGCTGCGCTTTTCAGCACCCTCGATCTGGAGGCCGACTTCCACCTGGGCTGCCCGGAGTCCGCGCAACTGCTCCTCCTGCTCCTGGATCTGCAACTTTGCCCTCCGTCTTCTCTCCCGGACGACGCAAAGGCGAGCAAACTCGCTCCATAGTGCGGTCAACCTCGTTGCCCATGCATCTCGAGGAAGGCCCAACCCGTGGTAGCTCTCGGTGAATACCTCCAGGTCACCCCTCAAAGTTTCTACAGTGGGCAGCGGGTCGACCTGGATCAACTGATCAAGACTCTGCAGAAGTTGGTCAGCCATGGTGGCATTCAATGCCACCCTAAGTGCAGGAGCGGCAGACCACTCGACTCCGAGAGAAGGGAAGTCTGCAGGCATCCCCGGAGCTTCCTCCTCGGGAGCTGTAAAAAGAAAAGGCGGGGGGGGGGGGGGTAGAATAAGTGCTTGGCCACCAACAAAAAAGGAGATATGCACAAGCAGCCATGAAAGGCATTATATATTGGTGTACCTGAAGTCACCGCCGGTATAGGCCTCTCATCAATGGCCGGGGAGGAATCGTTGCCAGAAGCTGATGCCGGTTCACTAGGCAGGGCATTTGTGGCCCGATCCTCTGCAGACCAAGTAACAGCATATAAGTGCCTATCTATGAAATGGCACACAGGCAATGTCAGACTCCAGAGAGCAGCTATATACCTGTCTCAACAGCATCCCCTCCTTCAGCTATGCTGGGAAGAGCAGACTCCGTATCAAGGGTCTTTTGGGAGCAAGATTGCTCCTCCTGAAACTTCTCTTGCATGGAGACTCCAGCCATTGGCTCCACAGAAGGAGAAGCTGCATGTCAAGTGTGAGAAAATGGTCAGTACCATAAAAAAATTATAGACACCACTTGGGTTATTCATTGGCAGATGCAAGGAATACCTATTGATTGGGTGTCTGCTGGCGGGGTATTCTGCCCTGAACTTTGAAGGCCCTTTGACGCGCCCTGGAAAACTTCCCCTGTCGGAGTTGCCCCACCAGGGCGGGATGTATCACTCTCAACAGCCTGGCCTGTCACTGTTCACATAGCAAACGCACCAGTCAGCTTGGCGAGGACAGTTGCAAAGTAATCGAGAGGTCTATTATTAGCCTGCAAGATTCCTTACCTGGAGGATCAACCGTACTGTCCTCGATAATGTCAACATCAGAAGAAGTCCCTGGTGGAGGATCTTTCGGCGCCGCGATATTAATGCCCGTCGCCCCCATAGCCTTTGTGCCCGTCATGGCATCGCCATTAGTCAGAAGATCCATGGATGAGCCAGATTCCATGAGATGTGAGAATTCCTCCATGGATCCAGCCAAGTCTACTCCTGTTTAACAAAAACTATGTGAGTTGAGCAAATCTTTATAAGAATGAGTTGACTGAGAAAGGCAGAAATGCAGCTGCACTTACCACCAGCACCCTCTAGCTCTCCCTCTTCCAGAGAGTCACTCTCGTCTGGGGAAGAATTCGAGGTCCCGGCGCCCGAAGTAGAGCTCGAGCTCCCTTTAGAGGGAGGGTATGAGGCCGTAGAACTCCCAGAAGTGGACCCACTCCTAGAAGTGGATCCGGCCCCGGAAGAAGAGCCGACATCGCCTCCCGTTGTCGGTACAGGAGGAATAACCTCAGGAGCTCCTGTATAGCCAAGAAAACACTAAGGCATTAGTGATGCTTAATTCTTCATGTATCAATGAAGAAGAAACAAGGCTAAGTATTTTACTTGGAGCCTGGTCATCTGTGGTCCCTGCCGTAGGAGGTGAGGGAGAATTAGCCGCCACTGGCGTGTAATCGTCTGTGGGAGAAATCAGTTCTTTAAAGCTGAAAGTAACATTCGGCGCAGACTCATCCAGCGGCATGTCATCCCCCGTCGGAGGAGGAGAGAAGCTCGCATCGGCCCTAGTTTCTGGAGGAGCTGTATTTAACAGAGCAGAAATGTGTTTATAACATTGCATATATGCTTGAAAAATGGCAAGTATCTAAATGTATTACTTACTGGTGAAGAGGGGAGGTCTCGCGCTGGTCCTGAGCTGGAGGAGATGATCACCGAATAGTGAACTGCAAGGAAGGGAAACAGATCAGGGGGCCCAGGGACGGTTCCCTGGGGAAAACCCTCCGATGCCTAAGTCAGTAGAGCAGTGGTGGAAGCTATGAAGGGAGGAAGAAGGAGATGCACGAGATCCCTCTCCACCAAGTTGGTGAAGTGGTTCCTGCTCAGGGAGTTTTAGACGTGTGTTGGTCTTACCTTTCGCTGGAGGAAGTCCCAGGTTTAAATAGTGCGCCAGCCTTATGAGTCCCGTAAGCTGAGGAGTTTCAGGCGGGGGTTACGTCCTCGACGTGGGCTCTTTACGTCCTCGTCGCGGGCTCTTTATAGCCTTGAGGATTCGTGGGCCCCCTTATCCTCATAAACTCCTGCTCAGAAAGGGTTCTCAATGGCAACGTGGATAAGCAACCGTCGGTCGACCCAAGCGTGAAGAGTACCAGCCCTGTCCCGGGCGATAGGCATAGCTTGGGTGAGGTTCGGTCGGAGTGGGCGCTGGGCGCCAGCCCTTATCTCGGCGAGGGGGATAGGTCGGGCGTGGGTCTTCCTCCGATCGGATCGACGCTCGGCCTTCCGAGTCTAACGGCCGCCTAGGAAGTGCTTGATCCCGAGTGAACTTATTGGGCTTTTATGCTAAGTGGGCCCTGCGGGGCGGTCACTTAGATGAGTTGGGCCTCGTTTGGTCTCGCTGGACCTAGTTCGGCCGCTCTTAGATGGGCTATAGAAATCTCCCTCTCCAACTGGATACAGTCTCAATCCCTGGGGATTCGTCCTCGAGCCGGGGACGGGACGATGACCTCACATCCCCCTCCCCAGGACCCTCAGTGCGGGGCCTCTTTGAGGCAGTAATATCTCTCCCCGTCTCAGCATCGGGAGGACCCTCTGAAAGCCCAATGCCAGCTACCCTAGCAGCCCCACCTGCAGTTGTCAAAGGAATATGTCAAAATACTTATTCCGAAATATAAAGACACATATGCACATCAAAGCTAGCAAAAAAGAAAGATGATTACCTGAAGCCTCTATCGGCCTTACGGGTTTTAATATTATCTGCTCCGGCTTTACTCGGAAAACATGTGCAACTGCCTTTACAATGTCGAATATGGCAAGAGGAGTCGTCGCCAGCTCAAGGCCAGAAAGGTACTCTAGCGGACCTGCACAGCCTATGGCATTGATCACGTGGGCTCTCCACTCGGCAAAGGTGCTGCCTCCGAGCGCTCCCTCTGGTATCGGCTGGGACAGCTGGGACTTCCTCCTCACGCCACAAGATACCTGCAAGTCCTCCCACCAAGAATAGGCCTTTGAAAGGCCTGGGGCTGCTCCTGTGGTGGAAGATGAAGAGACTCTCGAAGCTGCTGCTGGCTTGCTTTTTAAGGGCTTCAGTGCCCCATTATATTGGCTTCTATCGACCGAGGCCGTCCAGCCTTTCTCTCGCCATTGTTCCTCAATGTCGCTCACAACCCGGGCGGCTGCTGAAAAATGAGATCTGATGAAGGCTGGGTCCACAAGCAAGGGAGGCAGATCCTCCCTCCTCAAACGCTGCTCCTCAGCTGTCCGAATGGCGTCGCGGTGCTCGCGAAAAACATTGTTGGCTTTGAACCACCAGCGGGCATAGTAGATGTCAAAAGAGCCCCGACGCTCCTGCTCTGGGACGGGGTACCCCTGTCCCACCTCACGTCTGAGAAAGTCTTGCAGGTTGCTGCTACCAAATGTATGTCTCTGTGCCTGTATAGCCGGAGAGTCAAACAAAACTCTGCATCCGAAGGGATGCCTGATCATACCCGAAGTTCCTGGCGAACCGGTGCGGGTAATAGGGCTCAAGTATCGCTATGCTGGAGCGGCGGTACACAAGGACACTAGGACGGATGCTCACAACTCACTCCGCCGGGCTCTGAGGGGAGAGTAAAGCATGGGTAGATACCCGGCTAACAACAACATCTCCCTCCTGCCCCACATACGGGCGGTGAAGGTAGGAGAAGTAGTCAAGGGCTATGCCCTCTCCTCTCCTTACCGGAACAAAAGACAAGGCCCGCCGGGTCCCCACAAGTTGAGTCACTGAGTCCTGTGATGGCTGCCCTATGAACCAGAAGATCAACGGCGCCGCCGGATTTTCAACTGGAGCCCTCCAGGACAACTGGAAACAACAATCCTGCCCAGGCACTCAAATAATGAGTGGGCAGCAGAATGCCCTTCTCCCGCGGTGATGAGTGGGAAGACAATACCCCAAGCGAATGGAAAATATTCGCCAAGGCTGCTGGCGCGATGGCGAGCCGCTGTCCACAAGCAAGCAAACAAGCCGGGTATATCACCTCCGACCTCAAAACCCCCTCCTCCCCATGGGGGATCACAAAACTGGCCAACCAGTAGGCCAAGTAAGTTGCCAGATATGTGATGGGATGTAGCTTCCGAGAGTTCCATCTTTGCGTTGGTGCAGGCAAGTGGCGAGGATGAGGGGGAACGTCTACTCTGACCTCCCTGCACTCCTCCCAGGTGGTACCAGACTGCGCGAACTCCTCGTAGAAGTAAAAAGGGCCACTATAAAAATGGCTCACCCACGCGTTCAAAGTCACCCGTGGCGTGCGAGGAGTCCGATCTGTGCCAACTCGGGATAAATCCCTCCAAGTCTTCATTAAAAATCTGAAGCAGTATGGCAGGGTGTACCGTCCTGCGCCGTCAGTGGAGCTGAGGTGTAGATCGTCTAGTGACAGCTCCTCGTATGGCCTCCCGCAGATCGGAAGGCCAGAAATCCTCTGGAAAGCCCAGAGGTCCAAAGAGGTCTCTCCTCCAGCTGTGACGAAAGTGTTCCACCGGCGGTTGAACCTCTCTACCAATGCATGTAGCAGGCCTGTGTAACAGGGGTAGGAATATAGGGCAGCCGTCACTGCATGACGAATCCCTACCCTATCCAACACCGACCGGTAGACAATCAGAACATCCCAGAGCCACTCTGTCGCGCCTCGGTGATAGCTGTGAGACGGGACAACAGACCACCTCCCGTACCAGCTGGGAGTCTTCAATGACAAAATTCTCTCAACCATACAGTCATGGACGTACTCCTCCTGTGCGAAGCTCGCCCCTGTCGGTGTCAAGAAAAGGCCATCCACAACCTGATCCATGGTCCTGTTCTGCCCATGCATGTGCCAAGTTGCTAGAGATAGTGGTGCAGTCCGAACAGTCAGACTCTCATACCACTGAAAAGAGCCCAGACTCCGCTGATCCGGATACTGTCTCTGTCGAGTGAAGCCCTCCGGGTAGCTCCGATAAGTCAGAGAGCACAATCCCTGCATGCAATCTCTCCCCGCTAAAATAGCCCTCTCAAGGCGGCGGCGCTCCTCAGGAAGCGAGGGATCATTAGCTTCCATGCCGATAGGTGCAAAACACTGGAGAAAGCAGTAGAGGTGGCGATCCAAGGGGTAGTAGCGCGGATAGCCCCCCGTGCGGTCATATGTATAAAGACCATCCCGCCTCGTAATCCGGGACACGTCCACAAGGCCCTCTGTCTCTCCAGCACTCTCAGTCGGGCCCTCAGCGACCCATAAATAGCCGAAGTCGAGCTGGTTGAAGTCACCATCTTCAATGACACGGGGAGGGAAAGGTGGCATCCGCTGGTCCGTACGCTCAAATCGGCATTCGTTAGCATCCCTGACTCTCGACCTCCTCGACTGGCTCCCATCTCCACTGCTGCGAACCATGTCTGAAAGCACAAAGGAGAGGAAAAAGGGAGGAGTGTCAGATCAGAATATTACAGGGCAGCAATATGAATATTAAATGCAATCCTACAAAGCCCGAAGCCTATGCACGGGACACATAAATATATTTCCCTTCGAAGGGCACGGGCCGTCCGCCCCCGTCTCCGGCCGTGACGGACGTCCCATGGGGGGCATTTGTTGCACCCGAAATTATTTCAGAATATTTTGAGAAGAGTCTTTATCATTATGTGATAACCGACGGAAAATACGACGTATCGTCGACATCGTCGGAACGCGGGGTATCTCCGCAATTTAGGGTCCGTCGGCCCGACCGTACAATCACCATCGGCGTCGCAGCAATGGAATTTAAGAGGAATTATATGCGTACGAACCCGTCAAGATAAGCCGAACAAGTGTATCACTCGGCGCAGACGGACGCAAAAATTCCTCCCCACGCGGCGACGCACGAACAAACAACACAACAGGACGCTCCGCCGCTCCCGCACAAGTCTCCACCGATGGACGGCTGCCACGCGGCAAGGAACGGGCCTCCACAGGCTATAAAGGCTCCACCTCGGCTTCTCCCCAACCCAGGGCGACAAAAACGGATGAAAACGACGTCAAGAGGGGCCAAAAGGTGTGCCCGGGGGTCAAATGACCCCTCTCGGGGTGCAATCGGACTGGAGGAGGGGGGGTGCGGCCACCCCGCGGGGCCGGGGGGGCCAGCCGACCCCGCCCAGGGGCGCTTGACCCCGCTGGGGTGCCAGCAGGGTCGCGCGACCCCTTTGGGCCGCGGGTCCCCTCCAACTTCTCCCCGGTCCCATTTTTCAAAAAAAAAAGAAAAAAGGTGCAGAGGGGTCAAAAAATCATTTTGCCATCCCACCTTGACAGAAATAAGGGTTTTTGCACCCCACCCTGACAGAATTGAAGGATTTCTCCACGGTTTTGTCAACCTGGGTCCTCCCACCTTCTATAAATAGACCCCCATGGGTCTAAGTGGAGACATCTACGGCGACAAGCTACAACCTACGAAGACGTACGAAGAGCACCCGAAGGAATTTGTTCTGTTTGTCTTGGCCTGCGAGGGGTAAGTCCCCGGGTCTTGTACTTATACCCCTATGGGGTATTTTTGTAATTACGTCCCTCAGTGGGCCATGTTGGTAATTACGCCCCTCAGCGGGCCATGTTTTGTAAGTCTTTATACCCCGGGACGACTAAGTTATATGGTTCCGTCCCTACAATGGCGGAATTACAGAAATGTCCTCCCCAGGACTGTAAAAGACAAAAGTCCTGTAATTTGCAGTTATACCCTGCAATCTTTTGTAATTCAGGCTACGCCCCTACTTCCCGCGTTGGTGCGGACCCTTGTACAGTCGACAATTCGCCGACAACCCTTGTATCCAATTGGGTCATAAAAATATCCAATGTACTCCATAGATTGTCTTTGTACGTCGATCGGGAAAATTATAAGAAAACTCCTCGACTTGTGGAAATTGTGTATATGCCCCTCCTTTGACGATCTTAACACAAATGAGTCTTCTATGAAGTCCTTTACTACTCTTTTGACCCAAGTATTGTCAGCTCAGTCCGACACCTGTGTGTCACCCTAATCCTAGGTCTATGTAGGGTGATAAAATTACCAAAATACCCCTGCGACCTAAAAATGGCCTAGCAGCCTCCTAAAACCCTTCAGAAAGAGCCTCAGCGCCTTGGGTGATCAGGAACCCGATCCTACTTCTGTTCCAGCCCAGAAATTTCAGAAATACCACTGACCTGGAAAAATTACCAAAATACCCCTGGGTTGGTAAAATTACTAAAATACCCTCGGGGTCCAGAAAATCTTCCTCTACTTAAAAAATGCCTATGGCTTCCCCCAAATCATCTTCATATTCTCAAACCCTAGGGTTTCGCCCAAACATGGCCTTAGTTAAAACCCTAATCTAGTTTTTGTTGTTGGTCGGTGGTGAGTGAGTGGACATTATGAGCCCTCTAAGAGAGTTTGCCCTCAACATCAGAACCCCTATAGAAGGTTTTGGAATTTCTTTGACAGTTAAACAAAGGTGTTCGGACGTTAGGCCGATGTAAATCAACACTGACTTCGGTCAGTGAGGAAAGGTCCAGCACTCGAACCCAAATTATCTGATATGATGCGCACCCCACGGAATCACCTTCTACTCAGATGGGAGGGGATGTGTCTTTTCAAAAAGAACAAAAATCTACATTTTATCTAACGATAAAAGAAGTTTAGATTTTTCCGTGTCTCACGGGAGGTTACACCAACTTTATCTTTCGTAATAGGCAAATTAATGTCAGTCGGTGTTTCTGACTTTATAATCCCTTTGTCATAAGGACTGCACACTGCCAGGAGGGATGAAGAGTGGAAATTGGGGAGTATTTCCTGCCAATGGTCATCCCAAAGCCAAGTTCCTCGGTTAAGGTCAATTGGCATGGTCATTCTGTGATTGTAAAAGTGCAAAATTTGTGGTCGGGACCAATTTGCCAAATTGACAAAAGGAAACCTGGGACTTATTTTGTAAATCAGGATTTGCTGGTTTACCTTACGATCTGCACCTGCTGATCCAAAATCGGCAGGTGATACTGATCCCAAGTCGGAAAAGAAAAAGATATGGGATAAAATCCACCGAATTGTTTGATCTGATATGGGACTAGCCGATTGCGGACCAATCGGTCTGGTTTAGGGCTGGCATTCTGGAATTGTGCCTGTGCCAGGAGAGGCTGGGAGGGGGCCCTGTCTTTCCTGCACTCCTGGTCTAGCCATTTGCTGGTGAAATACATGCAAAGGCTTTTGCATGCACTCAACTGGTGCATGAAACTCAGGCAGTGCTTGGAACTTGGAAGTGATTTGTTGGCGAGGGAAAGAGCATTAGTGTTCAGTGGTATTTAGCATCATGTTAGTCTGCTTTATGTGGCTTTGATGAATTCTTAGCCTGACAAAACTGGGGACCATCCAGATCTTCTGGTATCCAGTCTTGTTTCATAAGAATTCATCAGGCCTGCCAATTCTCATAGAATGTCTGTTGGCAGTGTTTCGAGATGGCAATTGGGGAATAGGCATCTGGGACACAATCTGGTATCTAGGCTGGCTTTTTACAAACAGAACAAATTCATAGGCCATTGTTTGTTCCTCTGCATCTGATGGCCTGGTTTCTGCAGAGGAACCACCCTCTGAAATCTTTGGTTGGACAACCTTTTGTTTGTCATTTCATTTGAATTAATCAGGCCTACTAACATCCTCTTTTGCATTTGAACATCTAACCATCAGCACCTTGAAATGGGAATCTGATCTAGTCTAAGCATCCAAATACAGATTGCATCTACCAATGAACGTGTATACTCTGCTAAGAAATCACGCCACATACTCTTTCTGTTAACTTTTTATTCTATTGTTCCTTGTTGATCGAACTATAATCTGCTTAGTAAAGTTAAAAGGTGAAGAGTTAGTAGGACTACGTTGTTAATGAATGCTATCTGTATGTTGAAGTCTGGATTTTACTCACTATTCCTCTTTTTTCCATGCAATTGTTATACCGCTTGATAAAGCCACATTGCCAGAGGTGCAGCAGTGCTTTTGCTCGGTTGCTGGAAATTGTTCCATCCTTAATCACAACATTTCTTTTGTTTTTATTTTATCTTTCAGGCAAACGAAGGAGTCAGCTTGAGTTTCAAGACCAGTGTCACTGTTTCTGACTCACCTCAAATGCAGAAGTCCCTGCCCCTTCGTCAGTCCTTTGGAAGTGAATGCGCATTGACAACAGCATCTGTTTCCAAACCTGAGAAAGCTTCATTTTTTCCAGATAATAGTTTTGGATTGTCCTTCCATGCTTCTGTGGCCTCGAATTCTTCTTGTGAACCTCTAGTGACATCCACTGTGGCTCTGCATTCTTCAGATGGTGCTTGTGAACCTCTAGTGACACCCACTGTGGCTCTGCATTCTTCAGATGGTGAAGGAGGAACCAACCCGTCATTCAGTTTTGGCCCAGTTGTTGGCAGTGGGCCAAGTTTTTCTTTTGGCAATATTTTTAACTCTTCATCCACCGGAGTTGCTGATAGCTCCTTGCCTCTTTATGGATTTAAATCTGATGACAGTTCCAGATTATCTTTTAGGTCATTTAGCAAGGATGCTATCTGCTATTAGTTGTTTGATGCGTGCGTCCTTTCCGATCCGATGTTAATGAATTAATGTTTGTAAATTGACAAATTCGATCTTATTAGTGGTGCTTTCCTTCGCTTTTTGGCAAACGGGTTCTCTTGGGCGCATAATGTTGTGCAACCTATTTTCAGGTTGGTGATGTAGCTGTGATTATCTTGTCCATATTTGAAGGCTCTGCCGTAGTGTCCGTTGCCAGCATCTAGGCTGATGTGTACGGTTCTTGCATTTGTTTTCACTGCGTAGCTCCTTTCTTGTCTGCTCGGTACTTGGCAGTGTTATTATTATTTTTAATTAGAAAAGGTGAAGGGAAGGAGCCACCCATCAGCAACTGACGGAGTGGAGTATATATGGGTTGGTTTGGCATTCAAGTGAGGCCCTGCAGCGCGAACAGAATTTCGCTGCAACATTTAGGGAACAAAGGAAGCAACGTCAGAAGTAAGAGGTGACTCCTGCGCCGGTGCTGGTATGGGGCAGCGTTTTGCACTCGGACATGTGCTCTGCCTGGTTGTCACCTGGTTGGTTTCTCTTCCCGGCCAACCTGGAAGGTGGGTCTCAGTGCGGAATATATATGAGCCTCTCATTATGGGAGAGGCTGCTGGGACCACTTGTGGTATGCAGGGAAATCGGCAGCTGATGTGATGTTAGTGGGGCGTTGTGTCCCCCAGTCGGTATGAGGTGGAGGGTTTAGAAGGGGGTTACTCATGTTTTGTGTCATTTTTGTGAACTGTTTTTGCTACTACGAGACTAAAAAAGAAGCAGCTGATTTGATCTTTGCCCCTCTCTCGCGTTGGTTTGTCCGGGTAACTTATGATGGAGTGTTACAAGGGTGCGTTTGTAAACGTGTTCACCTTGAATTTTAATCATTGAAATCCCTGACAAGGGCGAACGCGTTTCAAATGATAGTGTGTGCTTCGGCTTGCATCTGCAAGATTCCGAAGGAGAGAGACAATAGATACAACGCGTGCGTCTTCCCAAAATCCCCATAAGCTCGCCCAGGGGAGCTTCCAGGAATGCGTCGGGGTTTAATGGATGGGGTATTATCTTTGTACCCTTCTTCCCTTTCTCCGACTTCTGTCGATGTCATCGCTGCTCACGGACGTTTCGCCCTCACCCGCTCCCAGGCGTTGGGGTCGTTTCTATCTCGTCGTTGAAGCTCATACACTGTCCATCGCTCAAGTTTTGCCACCACATCTGTTCTTGTTGTCAGTCACCATCACCGGAGAAGCCACCTGCAGACGTTGTCGTCGAGGCCTTGCGATCACCTCTGCCGGTTGAGAAACTTCTCCGGCCTGCTGCTCGCACTACCTACGTGCAAGCGGTCACTGTAGGATTGGGAATGAACAGTGATCTATCGTGACATTGTTCTTTCTCAAATTCTTGAACAATGTTCACCACAGCATGCGAGAGAGAAGGGATAAACAAAAAGGAGTACGCTGCTGAGAGAGAGAGAGAGAGAGAGAGAGAGAGAGAGAGAGAGACCAGTGTTTTTCCCAAACCAGCACAAGCTGAACCTTTGGAAGGTCCAATTAGATGATTTTACTGGAGTTCAGCCCCAACTTTTGCTGCGAGCATTTTCAAATGTACACGTCTTGCGTCAAATAAGATTTTTATTTTTTAAAAAAGTCTCTCCCATTGTAGGAGTGTGTACGACTACAAAGGAATGATGACAAATCTGCACAAGGCCTACGCGTTTACAGGCCGCGCTGCAGAGAGAGAGAGAGAGAGAGAGAGAGAGAGAGAGAGTAGCTAGTGTCAAACACCGGTGTTTTTCCCAAACCAGCACAAGCTCAACCTTTGGAAGGTCCAATTAGATGATTTTACTGGAGTTCAGTGGCCAACATATTCTTCATGGTCATATAATTGTTCCTTAATTACTCAATGTGTGTGTGTGTGTGTACTGCACCCAAAAGTAATGGTCCACATTTAATGCATGTAAATCAGTTCCACATTTAATTGCTAATTAGGCAAGATTTAAACATCCGACAACAACACGTTCGAAAGCGAACTGGCCGAATTAATGTTTTTCCAAGAACATTTACGAACGTTGCCACTTCACATGGGGTTCTCGGGGGGTCACCCCGGGGCTTGGTTGTCCGTGTATACTCGGCATGTCGTGTACAGTCCTCTGCATGCAATTAATGGGATGCGGCATCAGTACGTCGTTCGTGGACACCTTGAAAGAAATAATAATAATCTTCTCTCAACGACTCCTGACCTTTGAAGGAGCGCAGATCTCATAATAAAGTCTCAGTAAACCCCGGCCTGGGGAAGGGAGAGAAAACATCCATAGAGCTACATGTTTTACATCTAACCATGCCGCAGTCTCCACTGCCACAAGAGGCGTTTACGTACGTACGTACGTGGGGGATAACATTATATGTCTACACTCTACAGTGAGTACTATATATCCACGTATATATATATACACATAGGTCTCTGCACTCCTACATGTTGCTTCCAGGCGCGCAGGGTGCTGTAAAAAGCGTCGTCTGGGATGATTCTTCTTCCCAATGTCCTTCATTTGCTGGGCAAAAGATCAGTCAACAGTGGATTGGACTGCAGTACATCTTTATATATATATATATATATATATATATAGAGAGAGAGAGAGAGAGAGAGAGGACATAAATACCCACGGCCCATCCACCGTACCAGTTCAGTCAGCGTGGGTGTCCTCCGTTCTGTTCCGATTCACCTCCACCTCTGCATCATCACATCACCACACATAAGGGTGGTGGAGCCAGATGCGAGCATTACCAAAGACTCACTAATCAAATAAAAAAAAAAGAAGAAGAGAAGAGGAAGGGCAGAGTTAGCTCAAACGTGAGTACCCCACGAGGTAGGAAGCAGGAAGCCGCAAGCCAAGGCCAAGGGGTGGGCAATGGTGGTGGCCTGGTGGGGGGAGGTGGGCGGCGGGATCGCTGACAGAAACCAGTGCTGATGCTGCTCCTGCTGCTGCAGCCCCACCACTTGAAATGACATGTGATAGCGACAGGTGATCCGGAGCATTCACTGTCCTACGCTTGTCTCGACACGACGTGACGTGACGTGACGTCTCGGATTCAGCTCCTCCTCCTCCCGCCCAACCTTTTACTGCCCACTGGGATGTGACTCCTTAATTTCACACGCCAGATAAGATGCTGGAATCGCGCCAAGACCCACCCTGCTGATCGATGTACTTATGGCCACATATATATATAATCAGCTAAAAGACATGCATCATGCTACTGCGCCTAATAAAAGCCGCCACCTTAGCTTCTTCCCCATTTTCTGTCCTTCCCCTGTGGGTGAGAGAACGAAAGTGTGAGATGAGAACAAGAGGAGCGAGTTCTTTTCCTGCACTTGCGTTTTAGACCCCACGGGAACTATCACGATGTATTACATCTCAGGTCAGGTAGATATACACATGGTCGTCCGCGCGTGATATATATAGAGAGGTCAATTGGGACTGTTTACGTCCGTACCTCTACGAAGGACAAGGCGACATCTTAATTAGCCTTCCTGTTAATTAGATAAGGGACCTATCAAACTAATGACTAGTAAGTTTCCCGCACGTTACTTGGTGCATATATATGTTAATTAATGAGAAGCACATGCATGATACCATCTGAATATATCAAGCAATTCCCTGAACAGATCTACCTACCCAGCTCTTGTGATGTATCGTTCATTGCAATCATGAAAGCCTTCTTTCAAATACACATCTACACATGGAATATTGTATCATTAATGTAGGCGTCTAATTAATTAACCCTTCGTAATCAGAGACAGCTGGAGAACATATATAGACGTCACTTTCTCTGTTTAAAGGATGGCCATATATAAATTGATCAAGAAGATAAGTAAAAACTTAAATATACATATATATATATATATATATATATATATATATATATATATATATATATATATATATAACTGAGCTGTTTAATGCTAAAATTTAGAAATGTGAAACAGTTTGCTTCTTTCGACGACGCAGAATTTTGGACACAGTCTTATAATTTAGGATATTTTTTGCATAAAAATATTGTTAAATAAAAATTTATATTTTTTTTACAAATATATTAACATATATATCACTGTGTAAATCTGAATCGTGCAAAAATGACATATTTATTTGTAGTCATATCACTTCTTTTGTCAAAATTTTGAAAAAAAAATCACATTTAAATGACCTTTATGTATTATTTGAATGAACCCACTGATATACTTGTTAATATATTTCTAAGAATATTTCTTTTTACAAATTCATCTCTAACAATACTTTTCATGTAAAAATCTTAATAATTTATTGTGGACGCACTTTTCGTTTAACAATCATTTTATGGCGTTTGTTGGTTTATTAAGTGCGTGGGCGTGCCAATCACCGAGGTGACGATTTATTCGGGCTCCGAAGAGCCCATGGTGCGCTCGATCTGACTTCGTCAGACGATTGTGGGGTTCGTGTCGGGACCGAATCCCGTCGCGCCATAAAGGTCACGACGTCATTTACATCCCTCATACGAGGGAATACCCTTGATTAATTGCCGAAATTAGAGGCCCCGCGGCCGAAAGGAGTAACACTAATTATGCGAGAGAGATAGGGATGGGTCACACTGAAAGTTGTATTAAGGCCATAAACTGTCGGCTATGTCGGCCGCTCGTAGACCTTTTCGCATTCGGACACAGGTCCGCGGCGGAATCACAATGAGAAAACCGAGGTAGATCCCTTCAAATGTCTGCCGAGCATGCGGCAATTTTTTTTAATGAAGATTCGGAAGGTATCCGGAACGAGAAAACAAATCCGGTCCGATTAGGGTGTCGGCCCGAGGTTAGATCAAAGCCCGGCCATGTCGGGGGAATTCCCGAGACTCAGGCTTGACCTGAAAGGGCAGCGTCGTTATTCTCTTTTGCCCCGGGTCCCGGAGAGAGAGAGGGCTGCAGTGTGGATGTTAGCGTCTTTTATCTGGGGCTTTCTTAGTTATATCTTCTGGGATTTCTGATTCGATGTTTACCGTTTGTTCGTGCCTTTGATCGGGATGATTTCTCTTCTTTTATTCATGATTATTCTTATTGTTATTATTTATTTATTATTACCCCTCCCACCTCTTTTATCGTGATTAATATTGGGCATTCGGAGTCCTTTAATTAGCGTAATTTTTATTGATTTATTTGTTATTGTTAATGCCCTTATCGTGATGTACATACATGCATGCGTGTAGTGTGCCGGCGAAGGAAACAAGGTCTACCGCTGGAGGCTTGGGGTGTGCCGCTGAGGGCTGAAAAGGGCGTACCGCTGAAGGCCAAAGGGGCGTACCGCTGGGGGCTGAAACAGGCGTACCGCTGGAGGTCAATGGGGCGTACCGCTGAAGGTCAATGAGGGTGTGCCGCTGAAGGCCAAGGGGGCGTACCGCTGAAGGTCAATGGGGCGTACCGCTGAAGGTCAATGAGGGTGGAGGCTCGATCAGTTTTCAACTATTTGTTTTAAGGCTTTTCTTTTCTTCTTTTCTTAACTTTCGTGTAGTTTATACAAAGTTCCTCCCGTGTTTGTTCTCTTTGTTCGGTTCGGTCTCTTTTCTTGTGGGTCGGATGCTCGGGCTGCCGGGTGGTTAGTTAGCTCGGTCCGGTTCTCATCGTGATGCCGGCCGTGATTTGATAGGTTGGAAGACTTCGTCAATTGTCTTGCTTGTTTATTGCTTCCTTTTGCCTCTTTTAATTGTTTATTAGTTCCTCACAGCAAATTCGGCAGCATCTCCCCTTGACCTAGGGCGTAAGGGAGATAAAGGGAACGCGCCCACATGGAGTGGCGGAACCCGACGACTAGAAGTGGGCCCCCGGGGGAGCAACACCTTTAAAGAACCTCGGAAAACACGAAGGAAAACAACGGGCTCGGGCTTGGCCAGCAGCTAGGTGTACCGCTGAAGGCTAGAAGAGTGTACCGCTGGGGCCAGCTAGGGGTGTGCCGCTGAAGGTTCAAGGGGCGTGCCGCTGAGGGCAGACGGGGTGTGCCGCTGAGCGCAGGCGGGGTGTGCCGCTGAGGGCACTTGGGTGTGTGCCGCTAAGGGCAGATGGGGTGTGCCGCTGAGGGCACTTGGGGGTGTACCGCTCGGGGGCCAAAGGGATGCATCGCTGAAGGATTAAAAGGGCCAAGTGTGTGTGGGCTTGCAGATTGTCCCAAAAAAGGAGGAAGGGTTATTGGAAATGAATGAAGGACCCCCAAAGCCAGACTTTGAAGGGGAGGCGTCACGTTGATGTGGTGGCTCAAGAGAAACCGAAGGAACGGAGGAAACGGGTAACACACTACATGCACTATGAAGTGAGGATCAAACCAATAGAAATAACATGAAAGGCCCCAAGGAGGGCGATTGTTTCTATTCGTGGGATGCCAAGCACCGTATCCCTACATGCATATTACAAGAGAAAATGCCCAAATGAGGCCATGGGTGAAAGGAAAAGACTCCAAGATGGAGAACAAGAGGAGGAATGAGATACAAGACAGAAGAAAGGATTGGGGCCTAAGACATAGGCCACCGTTCCCAACCCTCTCCCGGATACAACAAGCTCTCTCTCTCTTACTCTTGTTTCTTCCCGATGGCCGTCGGACGGAGCTCAGGCCGGGAGGACCCCTTCTTTCCTTCTCTCTTCTCCTCCTTTCTTCTGTGTGTGTGTGTCCGGCTGCCTCTCTTCTTCCTCCTCTGGTCGGATGCCTCTCGCTCTCCTCCCTCTGTCGAAAACGGGCGTCTTTTATACTCTGGGCAGCCGGTGACTTCAAGCACCACCGTCGAAGGCGGGAAGCCGGCTGTGATGATGGTGGCTCACCTGCTCCGTCCTGGCTGTCAGTGGGGTAGGCTTGCGTGGCCCAAGGATCGGCCGCCACCTCAGACTGCTCCACTGCGCGCCAAGGATGTATAGGGCATGGGCTTCACGTCGCATTGACGTTGAAAGAAAATTCACCGCTGTGCCGTTGGCGGGTTAAAAAGGCGTGCCGTGTGTGAGCCAAAAGGGCGCACCGCTGGGAGCCCAAATGGGCATACCGCTGGAGGGCCACGGGGCCGTGCCGTTGAAGGCCCTTTGGGGCGTACCGCTGAAGGCCCTGCGGGGTGCACCGCTGAACAGCCCAGTGGGCGTGCCGCTGAAGACCCCAAAGGGGTGTGCCGGTGAAGCCACCCCAGGGGTGTACCGGTGAAGCCACCCCAGGGGGTGTACCGCTGAAGGCCCCCAGGGGAGGCGTGCCGTTGAAGGCCCCCTGGGGAGGCGTGCCGTTGAAGGCCCCCAGGGGAGGTGTGCCGTTGAAACCCCCTTGGGGGGGTGTGCCGGTGAACCCCCCCTGGGGGGGTGTGCCGGTGAACCCCCAATAGGGGTGTGCCGGCGAGCGCCCAAAGGGGCCGTACCGGTGAAGGCTGCGGCAGGGTGTGCCGTTGAAGGGAGCGTGCCGCTGGGGACCCTGCAGGGCGTGCCGTTGAGGCCTCAAATGGGCGTGCCGCTGAAGGGCTAAACGGGCGATTTTGAGCCCATTGTGAGCATGAGCCGTGGCCCATTTGATTTTCTTCGAGGCCCACGGGCTGTGGGGCCCTTTTATGCTTGATTTCTCCGGGGTTTCTTCACTCGTTGTCGATGTTGGGCCGAGCATGACTTTTAGATGTGCAATTTTCGGTGTCCACATTTATCTAATTGTATCTGTTGGAGGGTTGTGATCCCTACAGAGGGAACCCTTTAACTTATATGAACTGGTCCTCTTTGAAGAGCTCCGGTGATTATATATCATCCACGTTTCGTTCGCTTGACCTAAAAAAAGAGTTCCACTTTTAACCTATCAATCATAATTTATATAAAAAAATCTAGCAATGAAAACTTTTACTTTCTTTTTGGTTTTTGAGTGTTAGAAAAGCTCAACTCACATGCCCATCCTAATTAATTAACCTCATCCAAGTATAGGTCTTGCACAATAGTGCTAAATTAATGAATTAGCATTGTTTACTGTTTTTCGAAAGTCTTTCATGATTGGAATGAATCAGGTATTACGCGTGGTGGTTGTCAACATATGTTATCATGTATCACAGAATCAAGAAATTAGTACATTATTCTCGCACTTGGTAATGTGTGTCAAGGATCTGTAATACGTACCCAAACAATTACATGTAAATTAAGCAACTATAACAACGGGCCTCCAAAGTGATGTATTATGTAAAGATAAGATGCTAGATAAAAGGAAATTGCAGAATCATGTAAGAGATAAGCTTTGTATATGCTTTTAACTATCCTTTTTACGGCACATGTCAAAGATAATGTAAGAAGCAACATATATATATATATATAACACTTGTGGATAATTCAGATAATGAAGATGCCGGTGAATGATATTCAGAATATGAGACACAAGGTCGACATGTATGGAAGAGAGAAAATATCAAGGTGTAGACCTTCTGATAACTACTTGATATTCGAAGGGAGAGGCATTATGAGCACATATCCTTGACTTAATTGGGTATCATTTGGAAATGATTAATTTGGACCATTCAAGGAAAAAATAGGTTTTTGTTATATATGTAAACAAAGTATATATGACGTTGCCTTTTGTACATTTGTGAACAAAGTATCAATTCAAGTGATGAAAACTGGTGTTCTGAATCTCGTTTACATGGTCTGAAAGACTGTAGCAGATTTTCAGATCAGTTTACATCATTGTCATTTCTTTTGTGTTAGAAAAAGACAGGTGATGGACCTGTATATTCGCCATATTCACAAAAAGAAGACCCTTTTATTATTATTTTTTTTGGTTTTAGAAAAAGACAAGTGATATACCTGATCTCGTATAGGCTTGCACCAACTGTAATCTTCTCTCTTGAAGTCCTCTTTATGCATGAAAGGAAAGGGGGATGATTCACCTATATATCTATAATGGAGGCTTCACCCGATCATACGAGAGGGTAGCTAGCTAGGCTTGCCAGGGGTTCGATCGTATTGAAGAAAGAGAATGCGAAAGGTTTTCTATACCAGGGCATGGGGAAGACCTCCGTTAACGTGTTTGGTGCCGCCAACAGAGTTAGAACTGGGATGCGTTATTTTATGATCCCTAGATAGGCACAAATTAATATGTCAACAGGTCAAAGCCTAAGCATAATTATAAAGAACCGAGGTCGACTCATTTTGATTGAACTGGGAAAAGAGTTTGCCACAGGAAAAGATGAATGAAATAAGACGAAGCACCTGTATCAAAAGGAAAAGTGGAACTTGTGAAAAGGTATATTCGGGTAGATGCTGTTTAATTTCTCATTAGAACCATCATTGAAGATCCTTTATAATTCAGTGAATCTACTCGAAGTACATAGCCTAGTGAATTATTGCCAAATTAATTGATGAAAGATAAATGCTCCTAGCTTGAAATTATTAATTTGGCAGTAGTAAAGATTAACCTGTTATAATTAAATCAATAACATGGTTTAGAAAAATGTCAATAATTCCAAGGCTTTGCATATACATTTTTTCTATCTTATTATGTGTGTTATGAATGCAGATCTGAAAGGATGAAGGATGTCATTGCATCACGTTGCATGAGAAAGATCATCAATATATATGCAGGCAGTACTGCAACTTTCATCCAGGCGGTCTCTAGCTTAATGTTGATGGCTATTTACTATTGCATTTTTCACCTCGATCATAAACCATACATCTAGTAGTTCTGTATCGCTGATTATCTTTCCTTCATGTTTTGCATTTATATGTCTTCGTTATGTGATTATATCTTCCATACTTGTGGGGCGAAAACTCAAGTTAAACCAGGTGTGCAGTTCTCAGTTCCTAGTTGTACACCTCCAGTTTGGTGGCATGCATGTTGATTGTAAAAAGATAATACGTCAATTAGTGACTTTTTAACTCTTGAACTCAAGATGCCAGGTGCCCAGGCTGAGTCCTAGATCAACTTAATTTGCTAGATTCCAGATTATCAAAAAAAAAAAAAAAGAAAACTCAAGTTAGGTAGCAATGAATCTCAGAGTTAGGTGAATGATGTTTGATGTCTTTGACTTAACATCGTCCCATTTGTAGGTAACGATGTTTCTGCAATCTTTGGCCAAAATAGCCACACGAAGTTATGTTTAATTAGAGATAAACAATTGCTGTTCAGTATCTACATACTAGAATTCTTCAAGTACTCTTAATAGATAAAGAAATTCATCACCAGGTGTCAAAAGCTTCCAACTGCTTGTTGTGGAACGGATCGACACAAGTCACAAAATTCACAATGGCAACAGATTAATTGTTTGAATAAAGCATGGCCCGCGTAGCAATCCATAAATATTTTACCTCTGGTTATCGTATTGGGATACTGAATCTAGCTAAGTTGCAAACTTGTTGAATCATTTATCCTTTATTATGCGACATGTGGGAATCCTTCGACAGTAGATATGTGAAACGTTAAAAGGATGCGAAAACTGGGAAGACATATTGTGGGGTTTACTGTAGACTAAGGGTATCTTATGCTTTGGATCTGTGGAGAGAAAAAAAATTGCAAAATTACTTGCAAGTTTCTGTTGGATGTAGACGCTTAAGACCTCCCTCAGCATTTAATTCCCGTACCACACCAGTCATACATTATGACTGGTTATCCCAGAAGCAGCCGAGCAAATGGCAGACTTAAAGAAAGAAACAAAGGGGAAAACGGCAAAGCGATCGAGAGGACAAACTTCACAAGCACCTTAACCCTAGTGTGTATGCATATACGGAACACTAGCTAGTATCCTTCCAGATTAGTGGTCAACACCTTTTGGCTTGCTTAATTATATCAGTAGGAGAAATAAAAAATGCACTATTAAGCATTCATGTTTCTTTCAAGTTCACCGTGTGAAAAATAACAACGAAATATTGCTTTAATGATGGCATTCCTTAAAATAAATTAAGATTGTACAATCACAGAAACAAGATCTCTAGACATCATCTAGCACATATAGAAGTGTGCTGCAAGACAACAGGTGGATACATCAAATTTGGATCATAGCGGGTACATTACGTACGACAAAGTGAACGTTTCACAGGGATCTCAAGAGATATAGGAGCTCGAACTATGAGAATACTCTTGGTAACTCGTGTCTGCGGAGCTGACACATAAGAAAAAAAGTGGTTTATTACATGTAGCATCAAGTTCGATCCTCCACATGACAAAGAAGCATGAACAAAAGGAGAAGCATTTTGACATTCAACATACCATAACTGATCAAGAGTTGAATGTTCCGGGATTGGCTTCAATCTCAGTCGTTGTAAATGGCTGCCTTTGGCATCAACTTTTTGTCAGAGCCCTGATTCAAATCCGGACAATTACCATGGGATCCCTAAGGATTAAGACTTTCTACAATCAACTTCTGAAATTAACAAGGTAGAGTTCCAAAGGATAGATTATTTCATTCCATGTTCATCTAATTTACAAAAACTGAGCAATTGAAGAAGCATGGCTTTTTGATCATGAGTCATAATTTTTGTGATATTTAATTTGTTCGGAAAGCATTGGTTTAGTAGTAAGATGTAGGTTCAATAAAGATACATTAATTAGCACAATGATATATAAAAGTCATTCATTTGAGATATCTTATACATGCCCTGTAACTTGACTCTTGATTGACATTATCCGCAGATTGCATAACTGAACAAGCTAGTTTGGTGCAGGTTCACTCGATCCTTCCCTTTGCACGGGGAAGCTGGTTGTGAATTCAAATCTTACAAGTGTCAGTCGGAGTTACAGATTTTTCCACCTTTGCTCGTAACTTACCTATGAAAAAAAAATTTGCAACCTACTGTACCCCAGCTAGGACACAATGCTGCTAGCTAACGCTTCAGAGTTCCATTTTAGGTGGCATCAGGACTCTCTCTTTCTCTTCCCCTTCCCCCCTCCCCAACACCCACACCCAGTACCCTCTCTCTCATCTACTTCTTTCCCGATATCTATATACTCATAATTACTATATCATTCTTCATTTTCCATGAGTTAATCTCATGCATAGTTCGTACAACGGTAAAATTCATGTACCGGCAAGATCTATGGAATCAAGGATATAGTCTCATAGTCGCCACCACTCGACGAGGCCTAGCCTTGTAGAACGGGGAAGAAGACTACTACTAGGTCGATCATCCCCCCCCCAATTACCCATCAAATTAAGTAGGCGAAAGGGAAAAGAAGAATAAAATCGAGCGAAATGCGAGCACAGATAATTAATGCATGGGGGATGGGGGGTTAATTTAACGGATCGATCGATGAGGGTGCCTGCGTACGTACCTCGCCAATAAGCCTGGATTGATTATTGTTCTCCAGCATCCGCCCGAACTGAATGTGGGGGAAATGTGCCCACTAGCAGACAAATTAAAGTTAGTGTACATGAGAGTCTAGCGATCGATGGAGCTGATTAATTAGCTAGAATAGGCTGGACTTGCACACTCACATTCTTAGCAGCGGTGCTGAATGCCTCCCTGTGGCTGATCTCAGGGTTGTTTGCCTTGATCCTCTGGATCTCCTCTCTGCAGTCCGCAGCAAATCACACGCACAAAAGCAGCATATATATCATGCTTAAATGTTACATTTATGTATAGGATTTCTAATCTATATCTGCACTGATTACCCTAACATAGACGAAGGAAGGAGGGGAGAGCTAGGGTTGTGGAACGAGGCAGGAAAGTGGAAAGAAGAATTAAGAATAAACGATCTTGCTGTTGGATAGTGTTTAGTCAATGGACAGCTAGCGATTCACTACTTGGTACCTGATAAACTGGTTGTACGCAGACGGGGTGCGCTGCTTCTTCTCTGGTGCTGCCGATCGGTCGAGTGCCCATCACACAGCCATGCAGGGAGAAACACGCAAGCTGATCAGAATGGCGTACTTGATTGGAGGGGACGAATAAATTAAAGAAGATGCAGCAAATACAATCACCATATGCGGGATATTAACAAGAAGCGAGGCTAGGGAAGAGCATGCATGGATGTGATGATCTTACGGCGATTGGTCATGGAGGCTCTTTCCTCGTGCACCCTCATCGGCGCCGGCGCCATTCGTATCATGCCGGCGGTACCGAACTTGCTGCCTCTGCCGGAAGCCGCCAAACTAGCGTTGCCGGCCGCCAAATCTAGCCTGTCACTGGGAGTCGTGATGGCGCTCGGGCCCTGCATGCACAAGAGGGCCGGTTAGCATCGGCTCGCCGGTTGTCTCTCAAATAATGTTTGGAGTGCGGCATGCTGTGAACTCATATTCGATTTCAAGAATGGGGGCAGGAGATCAATTTAGCGATCGAAGAAGAGCTATAAATGGAGTTGGGATGCAGTGCAGATTAATTAACGTCGGGCAAACACGGGAGAACAGCGGGAGCAACCGCCCTTGCTGAGGTTGCCTCCTCTTGTTTGCCCCCTAGATCAACACACACCTAACATACGGTCGGTGTCTAGTAAACGTTGGTGCTGCAAATATGCTATGGTGAACTAATTCATCAAAACGTGGCTATGGCAAACTAGTTCATAAGGAAGGTGAAAGTTTTGTTCTTTTCCGAGATTTTGGCATGCATCTTCGGTGAGGGAAATGGCCGACGACCATGAAAGGCCCGACTGGCGAGGACTACATAGGAGACCAGCTAGAGAGACGCCCGCCGCAGAGTGGAGATGGGGATCCTGAGACTACGCCTACTGAACGAATTAATTACAAGATCGAGGGGCGGCTGCTCGCTGAACGTACTGTTTGTGCAGATTATGAACACACCTAGCCATGTCAGAAACCAGCCGTGATCGCCACTCTAGTCTGACCTGGCCTGGCCTATTTTACGAGACGTTACTAGTAGCCTCGAGTCCAGCTTGACATTGATAGATCGATCAATAGATACGCGGATAGAGGGATTACGCGGTAACAGAGAATGGGGCGAAGTGAGGGCCGGAGTGCCATTCTTGCCATCATCGATCTGATCGTCAGTCAATCAAAGACCTGCAAACCTTAACCAACCCCCCTGGGAAAATTATCCTCTGTGTATATGTACGTATACGCTTCGTTGTGGTGGGGGGAGGGGAATAGAGGGAGCGGGGAAGATGCTCTCTTTTCTAGGAAGAAAGAGAAAGATGTGTAAGGAAAGAGTAGTATATGCTGGGAAGAGACCGCGAGGAATGCTCTTCGTTTTCTGGAAAGGCGTTGAAAGATATATAGACTGGTAGACAGTGAAACAGCGAGGGTGGAATCCCCTCTTTTCCTTTTTTTTCCAATTTTATTTTGGACTGATCTGCTCAGCTAGCTGCAGCTGCCAGGGGAAGAGGAGGCGACGCCTTGGGAAACTCTCATTTCGTAGATGTGAAAGCACCAGCCATAGCTGCTGCTGCCGCTGTGCTGCCACGGAGAAAAGAAACTGGAAAAGGGTTTTCTTTTTGGATTGGGTGAACGAAGAAAGTGAAGATGAGTGCGCATACACGATGGGAAAGGCTGAAAGCAGGAAGATACATGTCCAGGAAGAGCCTTATTAATTACCCACGCCTTTGGCCAGTCCAATCCGTTCCATTGCATCCCTCATAGCTAGGTTACCAGCTACTAGCTGGGGTCGAGAGGAGAGAGAGAGAGACCAGGACTAACGAGACAGGTAGCCGGAGGTAGCCTGGGGATTGGGGGTTCAACGACAGATCAGAATTAATGGTGCTTCTTTGGGGGAAGCCGGGCTAGACGCTCCCTCTGGTGCGCCGGGATGTGTGCATACACACCTGGAGGCAGATGAGGTCTTGATGGTGGTGGTGATGATGGTGCTGCAGGTGGCGGTGGTCGGGTTGCAGCTGCTGGTGAGGAGGGTTGCGGTGCTGGTGCTGCAGCTGTTGCTGTTGGTGCTGCCAGGCGGCGGGCAAGGAGTGCAGCGCGGAGGCCATGTTGACGGACCAGAGGTTGGTACAATGCCCGCATCGGACGGTGACGATGTCGAACAGGCTACTGCATGGGACACTGACCTGCAAATAGATTTCAACATTACTCCACATGACTACTCAAATTTTCCTCAAATTAACAATGCGCACAGGCTAACAGTTCAAATTCCTTTACCATTGCTAACCACAATTAATGCAAAAGAATCGACGACGACGACGACGACGAAGAAGAAGAAATGTTAGGAATCCTATCGGGGCATAACGTATCACGGCGCCGTGTCACTGATTTCTTTATTAGTAAATGCCCACTCAGTTTATAATAAAAAGTGAAGAAGAAGAAGAGAAGAGGGAGAAGGAAAAAATCCCCTTCGCCAAGAAACAAAAGAGAGAGGAGAAAAGGAGTGACGTTCCAATGTTTTCAAAATGAGAATTTAGGAGATAAAATGAGAAAGCTAGCTTCTTTGCCCCCATTCTCTTCCTGATCAGCTCCTGATCTCACTGGGTTTTGATCTTCTTCTTCTTCTTCTTCACCCCCCCCCCCAAACCCGGTCCAAAAACACAACCTTGTTTACCTAGTCTAAGTACCCGAGGTGATCTAGCCGCAATTAACGACGACCTCAATGTCCCACCCTCTCTTTTCTCACACACACTTCTGGGTACTTCTCAAAGTCACATCCTATTGTAAAGGCTTCAATTTTTCCCCATCTTACAGAAAGAAACAACGCAAGGGGAAAACCAGAGAAAATGCTACAGGATTCTAACGGAAAAGGCAGACACCGAAACCGAAGATGGCAGAAACCACGGATTCCGTCGTTGAAAGCGCAAAAAAAAGGGGGACGACGAGTTAAGATGGTCGGAAAAGTGTAGTGATGGTGACATGCCCTCCTGCAGCCTGCTAGCAAGCTGCCTTCCTGCAAGGGAGAGGGTACATCACCGGTGAGGGAAGAGACTGCGTGGGTGTGCTGATGTGAGGCCGAACTTTAGCAGGTTGCAGATCGCGTACGTGGGATATGTGGTCCAGAGAAACGATGGAGAGCTCGGTTAGGTTAGAGAACTCAGAAATTAAACTGTGAAGTGGCAGAAGAGAGATCGAAAGAGAAGTAGAGAAAAAGGCCGGAGAAGGAAAAAAAAACTAAAACTAAAACCAAAGGCAGTAAGAATAGAAGCATCGGATGATGTTGTGCCGGCGTCGTTCATCCTCTTCTATGTACATGAGAGTCGATGGCGAGCTGGGATGCTGAGGCAGCAGCAAGAAGAGGGGGTTGGGGGGAGCTGGTTTGTGACCCATACGCATATGGGCGGGTGTGTTTTGGGTCCCGTCGTACCGCGAGGATGATGCTGCAGAAGCTGCACGGAATGTAGCAGAGCTGCTCCGCCCCAGTCGACGCTGAAGTGGAGGAAGACGATGAGGAGTTGAGGTCTAAACTGTTGGAAGACATCTTGCTGACCACGATCGATGGTGCGGCCACCTGCCCGAGTAGCAAGAGGTAATTATATGTATTTCCTTATATTGGAGACCCTGATCACTTGCTTTCTAAATAGAATGGGTATACTGATTGATCTATGCCATGTACCCGGCTTTTAATCTGCACGAAGGGCATCGAGAGGGAGAAGAAAGAAGGGTACGAGAGGATCAGGATGGTGATTGGAAGAGGGTGGCGGCAGCAGCGACCTACTTGTTGTTTGACAGAGTGCAGCGCCGTTTGCTGATGTTGTCGCAAGGGCCGCTGGAAAGGAGGCTTCGAGCAGTCCCATCCATGTGTGGTATGTAAGGAAGAGAGAGAGAGAGAGAGAATATGGCAAACAGGTTGGATGGACGGAGGATGAGACGCAGGGAAGGTTGGGCGGGGCGGGGGGTAAACATAGGCAAGATGGGACGGGTACTCCTGATGATGTTGCAGCACACACATACACACAAGGTAGGCGTATGAGGAGAGCATCATGATCAAGAAGTGGTACCCTAAAAGGGAGTAACAATGGCGTTACTCCTTTACTATGCCTGTCCCCGTGATCATCACCTGTTATCGTCGGCATTCGACATCAGATATTTGGGTTCCCGAAAGAAGGAAAATTAAGTAGAAAAGAGTAATAATCTACCAATAGTAACTATCCCCAGCCGACAGCCTTAGGACGCGGGGGGAACCCGGAGACGGGGGTGGCCGTCTACCTTGTCTTTTAGGGTTTCAGCGTCGCTGCAGGTGTGCCGGGTGCATCTGCCCCTTTACACACCACACACGCACACACACTCCTTCCAACCCGCGCGCCCCGCTCCTGGCAGATCGGAATAGGCTAGCTAGATCTCCTCCGATTATTTGATGGATTTGCTCGTGTCCGTGTGCCCGGCCTTATCTTTAATTCCCGCTAGCTCTTCCTGCTTTTCCTTTACTCCCTCTCTCTCTCTCTCTCTCATATTCATATATACAAAGACCTGTCAAAGTTCTCGCTCTCCCTCCACGCAGTATGTTCCTCCATATGGAGCTCACTGATGGTGCCTCATTAGAGGGGAGGGGATGGGCAGGACATAGTTGGGATTTTGGCCGGGTACCTCCGTCGGATGGGAAACGGGGAAATGGCAAGAGGACACTGAGGACAATAATTAAGAAGGTGAAAAGAGTGGGGGGCCGTCCATGCTGCAGATTGTTGGGCACTGCAGCGACAGCCGATTTCTTACGATAAACATAAACATGCCCCAGCAATTTGTCGTTATTGCCATCATTATCCCTTTGTTAAGCCTTTCGAAGGTAGTCAGCGTCCTTAATTAATTATCGACTGCGGTTCCTACAGCATTCGTGCTTTGTCTCTTGTTATGCTCCACTTAATTGTCCATATAAACGACTCTCTCTCCCTCTCTCTCTCTCTCTCTCTCTCAATCACGCTGTTGCAAGGTTCATGCATGCTTGACCGTGCATGTGTGCTATATATATATATATATATATATATATATATAATTACATTGACCGGATCAAGTTGATTTCCGTGGGGAGGAAGTGGAAGTGGACAAAAGGGTGGAGGGCCCCAATTGCAGGGCCCACCGTACGTCTCCCCTGCCTGGCCCCGGGTCAAGCTATGAGCTGGGTCAAGCTTGAGACTTGCGATGGACAGCTACCCGGGAGCCATCACTCGTGCCTCAAGTACTCCATAATAAATAAGAATAAAGCTCAAAATAGAGTAACGATATTAATGAAAGGAAAACAGATTACACATAACATAAAGTTTATGTATACATTTGATAGCTGGGCCAGCCTCATTTCTGAACCGGATGCATGTACTAACTAATTAAATTCCGTTTTTCTCTCTTTAATCTGTTGCGTGATTACAACGGGCATATACATATGATACTCCACGTATCAATGTACAGCCGCTCTCAACTATATAGAGGTTAGTTCACAGATCACCAACCACACTCTCAAGCTTAAAGCACGTACGGAGAATACTAATAACAGATATATGTATATATATATATATATATAGCAAAGGACATTTAACACTCAAAAATAGATAGACAGCAAATTCTGCACGAAGACTCAAAAGGAAAAATTGGTGTCGCAATCACTTCGCGATAGATGAGCATTAGCCACTGATTTTATCTACACTTGGATAATGAGTGGTTGAATTGAATGCACCACTTACTTACAGTGCGTTAATGGGCCTTTGTGCCCATTTGGGCCGCCACCAACCCACTGAGCCGAGAGAGGGGGGGCTGCGCTCCAGCGCCCAGCGGATGGCGCCTGGTGCCCAGCACTCCAACGGCTTCCCCCTCCTTTTCTTTCTCCGTGTGCTCCTTCTCTTCTGCTTATCTTCTCTTCTTATCCTCCACGTAAACCCGTTCTACACACTTCTCCTCCTCATCCTCATCCACACCCCCCCCACGTGTCTTCTCCTCCTCCCTAGCTCTCCATCCAATATAAATAGGGATGAGGGGGTGTGCGTGATTGTGAAACGGTGTGCTACGTTGTGTGCTGTGTGCTTAAATGCAAGTGTTGGTAAAAATGCAAGTGGGTGTGTGTGTGCATGAAGGGTGCATGCGTGAGTGCATGTGCGATGGAGTGTGTGTGTGTGCATACAAGTGTGTGCATGTGGAGTTTATGCTAGTGGAGTATAGAGAGAGATTTGAATATGTCTTTCACCTAGGGCCTGTTTGATAACGGACTGGGTTAAGGTTAGGCGGCGTATCTTTGGGTTGGCTTATTCGATCCCATGGGGTCGAATGAGAAAACTCAAGTTTTCTCTTATAAAAGGTGGCTAAGATGAGTTATTCTCGCTTTTATCAAAGTGGAATGAGAGAGAAATTGGAGAACCGGCGGGAGACCGGCGAATATGTCACCCGTGGGTGGCGTATGACGACGACGATGAGGATAGCGTGACGACGACGTAGTCACTCTACATGTAGAGGTCGCGAAATTCTGTATTCTGGCGATGGGCTCGGCAACGGCTCCGAAGGACCATCACCGTAGTTCTGCAAATTTAGAGGGTGAACCAGTGAGTAGACTCACGTAACCTACCTCCAACTCTACTCGAGTGTGTCAACTTCATCAAAGTTCGTCGTGTGTCTTTGGCTCTGCTTTGACTTCGGCCTCAGCTTCGGCTTCTATTCCGCTTTCGCTTCTGTTTCCGCTTTTTATGGATAAGGTACGTACTTAACACTATACTTGTGATTTTTGTAATCATAAACATAGTGGATACTTCCATTGCCCAGCTTTATCTACGATTATTTTAATTGTGGGAAGACATGCTATGTAGTTACACTTTTTCAATGACTCCGAGAAAATACCAACCTATACCCATGGTTTTATAAAAAAATGTGGGTGAAAGACCAAGATAAATTTGTGGTGGTGCTTCTAAACTGTAGGAGAAAGATCTTAGATTTAAAAATTGAAAATTAAATGAATCGTAGGTGTTGGTCGTCCCCCATTGGCGCAAACGAATAGACAATATTGGCACCCGATACCTTTAGCCTCGCTTTGGTTTCACATTATCCTCAGGTTAGTCCATAGTTAATCTAAGATTAATTCATTTTATGCTTTGTTTGAGGAACAAACATATTCCGATTTAGAAGTGGGCTAACCATGAGTTTGCCCTAGAATTTGAAACCCACCTCCGCAGGTGGGTTTCGAACTTATCCCATCATTAAAAGCGCGCTCTCTCTCCTCATTAAATGGCGCTCTCTCTCTCTCACTCTCTCTCTCTCTCCCCTATTTCTCAGTTAAACTATATTTAACAATTAATTATTAACACTTTTATCTTCTTTAAAATTTTAGTTAATAATATTAATGATAGTTTTTATTAAAGATTTTATTATTATAACAATATATTTATGATATAGAATCTATTAAAAATATTTATAAAAGCTATCAAATAAAGATATTAAGATAAATAGTACTTTTTAAAAATATTTGTGACCTTTTAACTTTTAATTAGTGACATTAATGATATTATTTGTGAATAAATATTTTTTATGATATGTTCAATTTGTAGTATATATTAAAAATAATTTAAAATTGGTATAAAATAAAAATTGAAGATGAATAGTAACTTAAGTCATAATTAATGATCTGTCTATGTTTTGAACTTTAATTAGTGAGATTAAGTATGTTTTATATCAAAAATATTTTTATGATATATTTAATTTGTAGCTTATATTAAAAATAATTTAAAATTAAATTTTAAATTAGGTTAACCTACTAATTATCAAATCACACTGGAGAAATCGTGGGGTGATTTTTTTTAAATTTTAAGATTTTTATAATCTCAAAATATTTTTATATATTTTTATTAAAAATTTTATAATTATAAAAATATATTCATCATATAGAATGTGAAGTCTCGGATTTTTTGGATATTTTTTAGATTAAGATTCGTGGGTTTCCGATCGCTTTCGTGGGTTCTGGAGTGCGTTTTACGATTTACTCTGATTTTTAGCTATTTGTCTGCGGAACCCTGTGTAGGACGAACCACTGCATTTTTCAGCTCCGAAATGTTATAGACACGTTCTGTATTTTCCGAGGATCGTGAGGATGATTTTTTTATTTTTATATTTTTTAGACTTTTTCAAATCCGCAATTAATGTTATTTTTGACTTTTAAATTTTCATTAGTTATATAATTGATATTAATGATCAAAATAAAATTATTTTTATGATATAGTTAATTTATATTATATATTAAAAATAATTTAAATTATAATAAAATAAAAATTTTCAATTAAAATATATACTTAAACTCGTGATTAATTAATGTTTGTGACACACAAAGAGAGAAAGAGTGATGTGAGAGAGAGAGAGTAGAGAGAGAGTGACATAGGAATAGAGATATATTAAAAAAATCATAAAGAAGGGGGTAATTATGGTATTTTAGTTGTCATGATTAAAGAGTTAACCCAATTGTTATCAAATCACACCGGAATATAAGTAGGTTAACACATTACCTTATTTTTAGGTTAACACCCCTTCTACCAAATCAAAATCGGGTTAATCTAAGACTAAGTTAAATAAGTTTACTTAACCCACAAAATGCCTAACCCCGTACCAAAGAGAGGCTTAGTACGTTGCCTTCCTCCATTTCACAAATGTCCCACTGGAATCGTCATAAATTTTGTAAGAACTTCTTACAACGGGTTGTCTGATCCGGTGAGGGTTTTTCTTTGCCATGTTTGGTGAAACCCCGGCGTCCTTCGAGTTGTGCTCCCTTCCCCACTCCCTCACCCCCCATCTTAGCCATCATGTCTCCCTCTTCCTTACCCCATCTTCTTCCCCACATCTGGTGAATTAGGACTTTCGGCAGGCTCTTGCACATTGAAGTGGGCACTCTTATATACTCTTAGTGAACCTAGCACTGCTGGAGACATGCAAAGGCCCGACGCTGTGGGTGCTCTTCCTGATGTGCAGAAGCGGGACTAATCCGTTTCTCATCCAGCCAGCAACGTGTAGACGTGGGACTCTTTTTCACACAGACAGTTTGCAAGGCGGCTGGTGATAGAGTCCTAGATAAAGACTAGTTAATCAAGAGTCCTTTTGATTTGTTGTAACCTTCTTTCTCTCTCTCACTCTGTGTGTGTGTGTGTGCGCGCGCTCGCGCGTGTCATTTCCTCTTCCACACGATCGATTAGTTCCTCCTTTTTTCCCCTATCCTATTTGTTCTTGTGTTCTTCATGATACTCGGTTTGATCACCAATGGATCCGGGTTCTGTACATCTTGCAGGTTTATGAAGGGGGTGATCACCTCTCACAAAAGAATAATTGGGGATTGGACCCATGTTTCCACTCAGATCAGTTGTTTCATAACACATCCAAATATTTGTAACTTAATTTGTTTTCTTTTCTGATTAAAATTGAGGGGGCTTCATTTTCTTCAATTTTTTTCGGGGAACTGAAGGATCTATATATATTGTTGTTAATCTATGAAGATTAATTTTATGGTATTTTCGAAGAACTATGATGCTGGCGTGACAATGCAGCTTTTTTTGTTTCTAAAAAATTAGACATGAGTTAGATTTTTTATCTGAATTTTCTACTGTCTTTTGAGTCATCTCATTGGCAGAATTGAACTTGCAGTCAAGCCTCTTAAACATCTCATGAGTTAGGGATCGCTTGCGCTAATCGAGTCTGGTTAACACCATTGTGTTTGAGAGAGAGGTGAGGCCCACCGCTCTCTCTCTCTCATCTGCTCTCTCACCCTAACCCGTTCTCAAACTGACCCTTAGTTAATATGCAGCTCATGGTCAAGGGAATGCCATCCTATTTTTATCAAAATTAATACATGCAGCCTAAGCAAAGCAACCCTTAGAAACACAGAGCGGACAGGAGAATGGTAATATGGGAATGAGAAGGGGAAGGGAGGGGGGGGGAAGGGATCGTGTTAACTCTGAATTAATTTCCTAAAGTTCAGTCCAGTTCGAATATTACAAGACTTAGCAGCACATACTATGAGTTGTTGCCTTGATTTTACTAATTAATATCTGGGTAAGTACTCTAATTTCCTGACAATTCTTGTTGTAAATGTGGATGTAAATGGTATTCTTATTCTGGATGTCGAAGTGTTACGATGAATAGATAATTGTGGTGCACAGGTTTTTGCTCATAGGTGACAATTACAAACACGTAACTATACTATTTAAAAAAGAAGACGTATTCACCTACGGTTTAGAAAAGTATAAGGATACATATACACCTACAGATATTAACAAATGGACGTAATAGAAAAATAAAGAATCACTAAAATAATATACCCACGGCTTTAAAGAAATGAGGCAAGATGAATCACCTATAGTTTTTTACCATGGGTAAAGACTTACTATACGAGACCAGAGGTGTCCATCACCTACGCTTTTTAGGAATTTACCTATGATTGTGAGTCGTAGGTATAGTTCAATCTATACCCACGATTCGGGTGCAGGTAAGCCCTTTGGCAAACCGTAGATAATTTCGAAGTAAAGCATTCACCTATGTTTTGGGACTCCATACCTGTTGTTTAAAACTGTAGGCATAGGTCCCTTTTGTTGTGGTGAATTGACATCATAGTAGCTTGAGACGTTGCTTGACAGGAATTAGAATATTTTGCATTATCTTAGAGCCATATTGGAGGGATTATTGACTTTGAGCTAATAAATGATGCCGAAATACCCTTTGGCCAATCTAAGAAGAGATTGTCTTCTAATTCTTGAACAACATCGATCTAAGGAGAGCAACTTAGATAGCATATGCAAAATTTGGGATGAATGTCTGATCGGAACCCCCATAAAAAAACGAATATTTAGGAGCCGCAAGATTGACAGGTTTGAGTGGAATCGAGGAGATCGTAAAGTCTGTGAAGGTTGGATTTCAATGTGACTATGATTAATGGGTGATTAGTGCTAACAAGAAGATAAGACATAATATGACAGAGTTAAGGATTTGGATTAGACACAACAACTCTTAAACAAAGGCACGAACCAAATCAAATCTCGCTGGAGCAAATCGGATCTGGATCAGTACAATTTAACCACCAACAAATTAAAATCTTACTAAGAAATAAGAGATCATCAAAACAGTATAACAAAATGGAGAATTGAGTTAAAGAGGAGAGGATGATGGGGAAAGAGTTTTCTGCGTTGAGAAACTTTCTACGCCGACTAAACATGCATGTTGGCCGAAGAAAGTGAAAGGAAGTCGGGTGAAGAAGCCAACCTCTCACCAAATCCCTGAGCTACTCTAATTTCTACCAAAATGGGGAGAAGAAAAGGAAAGAAGATCCGATGGGTTGTTGTCTATAATATCTCGATCTCTTCTCTACTATATATATCTCCATGAACATGTTGTGGAATCAATCGGCAGCAACAGATGATGCATGCTTGCATGCCACATCACTTCACCCGGTCAATTTAACAATATTGGGATTCTATTTAGTCCCAATGTATAATATAAGGTACCACTGAGAGGTCCGGTCACGCACATGCATATGATGATGGGTAGTGTGTACGTAACGCACGATTGAGACATTTGATATGATATACGTCGGCAAGAAAAAAAAATGAAATTAACGACGAATTATTTTTATTTTTAATAGACTTCTAATCTATCGTTGAAGATTTTAACGACGAATTTATGATCAATTAACGACATATCTAAATTAACGAATAACTATCCGCGACTAATATTTCTATCCCCTTCTACCATTTGCAGTCTTGGTGCTTTTTCTGGATCTTTAGCTCCTTTTACATGCATACCCCACTACTAAAAACGTACATATATAAGGCAGAAAATAAAAGGTAGAAATAAATTATGCCTTATCTTTTAAAGATTAAAAGGTAGAAATAAGATATGTCTTGTATTTATGTTAAATATCTTAAATGAAAGACAGAATATTAAATTATACCTTATAAAATTTAATAAATTAAAGGCACTTCTATACTTACTGCCTTTTATTCAGTTTTGGGGGTTCAAAACAGCTTTATTTTAACCCCCCCGCCCCCCTTTTCTCCCCCGATCCCTTCCTTCTCTTCTTCTCGTTCCTCCTCTCCCCTTCCCCGTCTTCCCCCTTCCTCCTCCCACCTGCTGCGGCCGATGGCGGATACGAGAGGGAGAGGCGGCCGGCGACGACGGCGACTGCGGGTGACGGATGCGACGGCAGGAAAGGGCGTGACGGAGCGAGTTGGGCGGCTCTCCGGAGGGGCAATCTGGGGACGCCGGTGGTGGGGAGGGGGGTTCTGGCAGGGGGAAGATGCAGTTCATCCCAAAAGATAGTTATCTATATTATCATACTTCCATTACTATGGCAATAACTTCTTTCATTACCAAGTATAGTAAATGAAGAGTGGGATAGAGTCGGCCAACATTCTAATTATGTGCTTTTAGACTTTTGCTTGAAAGTCCTGAACATACCTTGCTTATAATTATTTCTGCCCTATCCATGCCTTGATTATAATTTTTTCATAGACTGTAAATCACCTCCCAGCAGCTTGCCAACTTCCCCATGCCCCTCAACCAAACTGCAGAAAGTGGCATTTGTATCTTCTGCGGCTCCCAGGACAAAATTGAATGGAGAACTATATTGACCATCAGAACATATGTTGCACTGTTCAGTGATGTTGGTATTAACAGATGATGCATTTCATTTCCAATAGCAGACTATATATCTTCGGAACTTGCATGGAGATTAGTGTAAATTTGAGCAGCCATTGTATCAGTAGTAGTAGTAGATGCGACTCGAGATTCACTCGTGGTGTTGGATCAACCAAACTGAACAATGAATCTTCCTTAAGAAGACTGGAAATTCTTTCATCGGATAAATCATTTTGGGTTGATGATTCTCTGATCACATGTGACCTTAGATGCTCGTCAAGTAAATCCCCTTTCTTCATTTGAATTAAAACCCATCCTATCATATTCCTTAATAGAGAAACCTGGAATTTGGTTTACCTTTGGTCTCATTGTCTGTTTCAATTTCTAAGCCCATTCCAACTATTTTCTGATTTACACTAAAAATCCATCTCACTGTATTCCTTGGTGAGGAAACAACCTAAATAATGAAAAGGCAGATCAGACATGGACTTAGGGTTATGGGTTTAGAGTCATGAAGTAATGGACAAACATACAGTTGGGAAGGTTATAGCAGTTGAACCTTCGACCTTTTTTTGGTATCTTATGATTTCATATAAAAAACTTTTTGTTTCGTTATCATAGTCATCTCCTTAAATTTTTTAGTGATTAACATGCTAGTATTCTAGTCTTGTCGATCTTTTCACTCCTTAAGTTTTGGCACATATTTATAAATTATTTGTCAATGTGTTGATAAAATTATCTCATGTTAGTTTTCTAATGACATTAGTAGATGTTTGTTCATGCAGGTAAAATATATGCTAGGCATGAGTATGCTTAACATCTTTAAGAACAGGCCACTGAAGACATCAATTTTTAATGATTTTATGTACTATGAGAAGCGTCAAAGGTTGCCATTTGAAGAAAAATTCAGATTCTTTGGTGGAAGCTTCACTGGTTTTAAACTTGTAACTTAAAAGATTTAGAAAGACTACCGGTGGAAGAAGATTGTAGAATCAAATTATTTATAACTCGTATTTATTTAAAGTGTTTGTTTAGAGGAGCACATGTTGGTGCAAATTTTGTGTATGACATGTGCATGCACATTGTGATCTAATAGTAGGTCTAATGTACGTATGAGCATATTTTTATATAAATAAAATTTTTGTTGAACAAATATAAATAAAGTTGAATGTTGTTTAATTACGAATGTGTAATGTTTTATTTTTATGTCATGTTACAAGTTGGAATGTATTTTATTCTTGAGAAAAAAATTAGAAGATCTATCATTAAATATAACAGGTTATATGAAGAATACGACTATTTTTAAAAGATAATAGTTTATATTCTGATGTTAGTATAGAAGGCATAAAATTTTACCTTCTAGTGACTTATTTTGACAATTTATAAGGTAAAAAAATTTGTCATCTAAAAGAAATAGCTAGAAAGTAAAAATATCTGCCTTCTATATAGATCTTAGAAGGTAGAAATTATCGTCTTCTAAATAATAATAGAGGGCGCATATAAATGCCTTCAATCACGAGTTTATAAGGCGAAAAAAATCGCCTTCTAAAACTTTCATTTCTGCCTTTTAAAATTTTCGCCTTCTAAAATTTACTTTCTGCCTTCTATTTACATAGAAGACAGTGGCATAGAAGGCATAATATAATCCACCCTCTTTTTACCTTCTAATACTTTAAAAGGCGAATTTTGACATTTTAAAAGGCAGAAGAATTTTACCTTATATTAATATTTTTCTAGTAGTGCCATTTGCAGGTTATCCCTTTCTTTCCAGACTTTTCCTCTCGAACTTGCCGAAAGAAAGATTGTGTCGTGACTCGCAGCCACACCATGCCAAGATGCCAAGGCATCGGGTTGATGATGGGTGTCTTGTTTCCCAGACAGAGATCGTTTAGCAGTTTTCCTTCTTCATCTCTTAATATACTCCTTGTGAAGGGAAAAATCCCAAACTTATGTGTACGAACGAATATTGAGACCGACCGTATCACGCAGCGAAAAATTTAATCGAACAACACACATCCACATGGAACATCAGATTTACGTGGAAAACCCCTCTAATGTGAAGGGAAAAAATTACGGGCAAGCCAGAGGAGAAGATTCACTATAATCAATAATGAAAGTACAAATTACTCAAAGTCTCTTGCCAAGACTTGAGTTAAAGTTACAAGAGAAAAACGGGGATCCAATAACAACCGAACTCTCCTATGCGATCACAGCAAATCCTACTGCAAACTTGATCGTCCCTGTAGTGAGAACCCTGTTCAGCTGATGAAGAACAATCCCTTCTCTTCCTCTCCTTGATGGCAGCACCCTATTCCTGGAGCTACAGTAGCCCCTTTCTTCCTCTCTTGATGGCCTCCTAGATCTCACATTGTCCTTAAAGTTTTAAACCCTAATAAGATGTTTTATACATCTAGGGTGGTCAAGGAACAATCCAAGGACCATATCCATCAATCATGGCTTGTCCCAATGACATTGGCATTAAACAAACCATGGATAATATCCCTTTTCGACCAAAGGAAATAAGTCAAAATTGGTTGCATCGAAGGTGTCGGTCGACCGGACCCACAGGGGCGGTCAATCGGCATTTTTCTACTGCTGGAATGTGTTGCTATCTGTCAATTCCGATCGATCGGACTGATCTGGCGGTCGACCGACTGTTTCTAGACAGCAAGCTTGCAAAGCCGGTCGACCGGCCCAGTGGCGGCGGTCTACCGTAAGTTGCTTGGGCTGAAAAAAAATATAAATGGGCCATGGGCCCAACAACCTCCCCCTTCAGCCCATAAGGGAGGCTGTCCCGAGACTTCTCAGTGTGTAGTTATGCCGACCAGTCGTCGGTAAACCTCATGCCTTTCTTTTGGCAAAGTCTTTATCAACATGTCTGCCCCATTGTCATATGTGTGAACTTTCTGAAGCTTCAGTTGCTTCTCTTCAAACATATTTCTAATCCAGTGGTATCTGACATCAATGTGCTTTGACTTGGAATGAAGAGTTGGGTTCTTGCACAAGTGGATGGCGCTTTAGCTGTCATAGTACACCACATAGCTTTCTTGTTTCAGCCCCAATTCATATAAGAATTCTTTCATCCACAACATCTCTTTGCAAACCTCTGTAGCAGCAATATATTCTGCATCTGTGGTGGAGAGAGCAATACACCTTTGCAACCTGGATTGCCATGACACATCTCCCCCTGCAAAAGTAAGAACAAAATCGGATGTGGACTTCCTTGTATCAATATCCCTTGCCATATATGCATCTGTGTAACCTGTCAGAACGGGTGGTCCACCCCCAAAACTTAAACAAATTTTGGAGCTACCTCTGAGATATCTAAGGATCCACTTCACTGCTGTCCAATGCTCCTTTCCTGGATTTGCAAGAAATCTGCTAGCAACACCTACTGCATACGCTATGTCCGACCTCGTACATACCATTGCATACATCAGACTTCCGACTGCCGAAGCATTAGGGACTTTCTACATTTTCTCCTTCTCCTCTTCATTTGTTGGACTCTGCTCTGAGCACAACTTAAAATGACCTGCAAAAGGAGAACCAACTAGCTTTACATTGCTCATACTGAACCTGTCCAATACCTTCTCAATGTATTTCTCCTGTGACAACCATATTTTCTTGACTTTTCTGTCACGAGAAATCTGCATGTCCAGTATTTACTTTGCTGGCCCCATGTCCTTCATTACAAAGGACTTGCTAAGTTCCTTCTTCAGTCTGTCAATCATAGACATATCTTTCCTAAGGATAATCATGTCATTAACATATAATAAGAGAATAATGAAATTCTCACCAAACCATTTGATGTATACACAATGATCTGAAATCATTCTTTTGTATTCATTTTCAGCCATAAATGAATCAAACTTCTTATACCACTGTCTTGGAGCTTGCTTCAGTCCATACAAGCTCTTTCTCAATCTGTAGACAAAATTTTCTTTACCTATGACTTTGAATCCTTCTGGTTGCTCCATATACATTTCCTCTTCTAAATCACCATGGAGGAAAGTTATCTTCACATCCAGCTGCTCAACCTCCAAGTCCAGGCTAGCAGCAAAACCTAGAGCAATACGAATAGAAGACATTTTTATAACAGGAGAAAAAATTTCTTCAAAGTCAATACCTTACTTTTGACCAAAGCCTTGTACAACCAATCTGGCCTTATATTTTGGTTGAGAACATTGCTCCTGAGTCTTCAATTTGAAGACCCATTGTTCTTCAATGCCTTTCTTCCCTTTGGTAGTTGCACCAAATCATAGGTGTGATTCTTCTGTAGAGCATCCATCTCTTCCTGCATAGCTCCTAACCATTCATTCTTCTGCTCACTTTCCATTGCTTCTTGGTAACACTCTGGTTCACCTGTATCAGTAAGTATTACATACTCATCTGTAGGATACCTTTTGGAAGGCTGATGTTCTCTGGAAGATCTTCTCAGCTGAGGTTCTATAGGAGGTTGCTCCTCATCTACTTCCTGCTCAACATGTTCTGCAGATAAGTCAGCATCTGCCTCTGCATCATCTTCCTGCTGATCTCCCCCATCACCTTGACATACTGGAGGAGAGACTGGATCATAATCTGCTAAGCCTTCTTCAGAAGCCTTGGCTGGTACCTTTTTCTTGAAATCTTCAAAGGTTTGATCTTCAAAGAAGATCACATCTCTGCTTCTGAATACTTTCTGCTTTTCTGGATCTCAAAGTCTGTAACCAAATTCATCACGTGAGTACCCAAGAAAAATACATTCTTTTATCTTATCATCTAGTTTGGACCTCTCAATGTCTGGGACGTGTGCAAATACATGATAGCCAAACACTCTCAAATACTTGTAGAAGAGATCTTTTCCTGACCATACGTGCTCAGCAACATCACCATCTAGAGCTGTACAGGGTGACAAGTTGATCACATCAACTGCGGTCCTCAATGCCTCATCCCAAAATCTTTTGGGCAGCTTGACTTGTGAAAGCATACATCTGGTCTTTTCCATGATGGTGCGGTTCATCCTCTCTGCAATTGTATTGTGCTGAGGTGTACCAAGAACTGTCATCTCATGCTGAATGTCCTGTGACCTGCAATAAGCATTAAACGAGCCTGTATACTCACCACCATCGTCTGACCTTATGCATTTCAACTGTCTCTCTGTCTCCCTTTCAACCCTGGCATGAGACTCTTTGAAAACATCAATAGCATGATCTTTAGTCTTCAAAGCATAAGCCCAGACTTTCCTTGAAAAATCATCTATAAAGGTGGCAAAGTAAAGTGCACCACTGATACCTGGAACATTAACTGATCCACCAGGAGTTTTTATTTTTAAAGGGCCACATACATCTGTATAGACACGATCCAAGGCATGCATCTTTCTAGACAATGCAGGACTAGTAAAGGAAACTCTATGTTATTTTCTAGCCAAACAATCAATACATGAGTTCAGATGTGTACCTCTGAAGTCTGGTAAGACTTCTTTCTTGGAAAGAACTTGTAGTCCCTTCTCGCTCATGTGTCCCAATCTCCTATGCCACAACTCCATACTGGAATCTTTCTCAGTAGCATTCAACTGATCACCACAAGCTGGAACCTACATTATGTATAAGTTATGACATTTCTTTCCAGTAGCAGCAACAAGAGAACCCTTGATAAGCTTCTATTTTCTCTTGTGAAATCTGCTATCATAGTCTTCATCATCTAGCTTTCCAACTGAAATTAAATTCAGCCTCAAATCAACCACATGCCTCACATCCCTAAGTACCAACTTGCAACTAAGATTGGTCTTTATATGAATGTCATCCATGCCAATGATGTCTGCTGTCCCATGGTTTCCCATCTTGACAACACCAAAGTTTTCAGCCTTGTAAGTAGCAAAGAACTCTCTCCGTGGTGTAGCATGATAAGAAGCACATGTATCAATCACCCACTCGAGGTCCTGGCATACGCAAGAAAAAATATCATCAGAAGTAGATAAAATCAGATAATCATCACCTTACGTTGTAGCTGGGACATTATCTTTTGACTCTGCATTCTCTAGTTCTTTTCCATTTTTCTTGTTCTTCTTCGGTTGTTTGCACTGATTCTTGAAATGCCCTTTTTCTCCACAGTTGTAGCAAGTAATGTCCTTCCTCGGCCTTGACTTACTTCTGCTCTTCTGTGAATTTTCTCTCCCTCTGGACTTTGACCTTCCCCTATTCTCTGAGACAAGTGCCTGTGAATCACTGTGAGAAATTCTTGAATTCTTTCTTCTCAACTCTTCATTCAACAGACTGCTTGTTACTTGACTCATGAAGACAACTCCATCTAGTGCAGAATTGCTGAGAGAGACCACCAGTGTCTCCCAGCTTTCTGGCAACGAGCTGAGAAGTAACAATGCCTGCAACTCATCATCAAGAGACATCTTCATAGAGGATAACTGGTTAGTGATACTCTGCATTTCATTCAAGTGCTCAGTAATAGAAGTGCCCTCTTTAAACTTCAGATTGTCAAGTTTTCTAATCAAGAAAGCCTTATTACCAGCTGTTTTTCTTTCATAAAGACCCTCCAACTTTTTTCATGGAGAGTATGCAGAACTCTCAGTGGAAACACGATGAAAAACACTATCATCGAGCCATTATCGAATAAACCCGACAGTCTTTCGGTCTAACATTTTTCAGTCATCGACTGAAGTTGTTGCGGGCTTTCCACTATCTCCTTTCAATGGACCATACAGATCCTTACAATATAAGAGATCCTCCATTCTTGATTTCCATATCATCCAGTTGTTTCCGTTCAAACTAATCATGTGGGATGAGTTACCGGCCTCCATGTTTGCACACAAATAATGAAATTGATCTATAGTAGCTCTGATATCAGTTGAAGGGGAAAATCCCAAACTTATGTGTACGAACAAATATTGAGACCGACCGTATCACGTAGCGAAAAATTTAATCGAACAACACACATCCACATGGAACACCAGATTTACGTGGAAAACCCCTCCAATGTGAGAGGAGAAGATTCACTATTATCAATAATGAAAGTACAAATTACTCAAAGTCTCTTCCCAAGACTTGAGTTAAAATTACAAGAGAAAAACGGAGATCCAATAACAACCGAACTCTCTTATGCGATCACAGCAAATCCTACTGCAAATCTGATCGTCCCTGTAGTGAGAACCTTGTTCAGCTGATGAAGAACAATCCCTTCTCTTCCTTTCCTTGATGGCAGCACCCTATTCACGGAGCTACAGTAGCCCATTTCTTCCTCTCTTGATGGCCGCCTAGATCTCACCTTGTCCTTAGGGTTTTAAATCCCAATAAGATATTATACATCTAGGGTGGTCAAGGAACAACCCAAGGACCAGATCCATCAATCATGGCTTGTCCCAATGACTTTGGCATTAAACAAACCATGGATAATATCCATTTTCGACCAAAGAAAATAAGTCAAAATTGGTTGCATCGAAGGTGTCGGTAGACCGGACCCATAGGGGCGGTCGACCGACATTTTTCTACTGCTGGAATGTGTTGCTGTCTGTCAGATCCGGTCGACCGGACTGATCTGGCGGTCGACCGGCTATTTCTAGACAACAAGCTTGCAAAGCCGGTCGACGGGCCCAGTGGCGACGGTTGACCGGAAGTTGCTTGGGCTGAAAAAAAAATATAAATGGGCCATGGGCCCAACACCCTGCCTCTGCCACTTGTTTTCCTTAATTCTTCAACGATGGAAGCTCAATCAAAGTTGAGTTTTAGCCAGCCTTTCTCTAGTTTCTACCATTTTTCTTCTTTGTTTGCAGTTTTCCATTGATTCTAAATGTAGCACCCCATATAAAAAATGGTAAAAAAAATAATATTTCTCCAAATAAACAAAAACTTTAGATAACTCTATAGGAAGGTTAAGTAAGAAGTTAGAACACAAAGTCATCATATGTAAAGATTATTCACCTAATAAATGACTTCCTAGTGTAGTTGGTTAAGTGATGTGCCATTCAACATAGTGATCAGGGTTTGATTCCATGCATTCACCATTTCCTTTTTGTGCCAAATAAAAATATGGAGGGCCCAAAGGGTTAACGTCACTATATATATATATATATATATATATAGACCACCTAACCATGCGGCCGACAGTGGCCTGAAGCCCAGATAAGGGCGCACATGGCCACCCCAGGGACCCCTTGTGGACGTATATATATATATATATATATATATATATATATATATATATATATATATATATATATATATAGACCACCTAACCATGCGACCGATAGTGGCCTGAAGCCCAGATAAGGGTGCACATGGCCACCCCAGGGACCCCTTGTGGACAGATGTCACGGGGTTTAGGAGAGGTGAGGGAAACACGTTACGCTGGGAAAACGCGGGAAAGGGACTCCCGGGGAGGGTTGTCTCTACCGGGTTTAGAGGCGGAAATATACGGAACGAGAAAACCCACGGAATGGAAATGTACAACGAAATGAATTGACATAAGGAAATTACAGAATAGAAACCACCGCGAGGAATTACTTCCGTCCACGGGGTTTAAACAGAAATTAAAAGAATAAAATTACGGAATGAAAAGGCTCCGCGAGAAATTACTTCCGTCGCAGGGACCTCCACGAGGAATTACTTCCGTCACGGGGTTTTGACAGGAATCAAAGGAATTAAAATTACAGAATGAAAAGGCTCCGCGAGGAATTACTACCATCACGGGAACCTTCGCGAGGAATTACTTCCGTCGCAGGATTTAGACAGAAATTAAAGAAATGAAATGACAGAATGAAAAGGCTCCACGAGGAATTACTTCCGTCACGGGAACCTTCGCGAGGAATTACTTCCGTCGCAGAAACCTCCGCGAGGAATTACTTCCGTCCACGGGGTTTAAACAAAAGGAAAAAGTAACAAAAAAGAAAGGGGGAGGGGGATGTGATCGCGAGGGGCTGAGAACCCCATGGGAAAGCTGTGATCTCGTTCGCCGCCGGAGCGGGAGCAGTGCGGGTCCTCTCTTCCTCTTCTGTCGGCCGGCCGATGAAGAGGGCCTTCCTTGGTTACCCCGATTTTGTTATTCCTTCTTTTGGTTTGTTTTTATTTTTCGTTGTTGTTGTTTTTGGTTTTTTTTCGTTTTTGTTGCCTTTATTATTATTATTTATTTCTTTTAAAGAGACATGAGAAAATGACGAAAGAAATCGAGATGTAAAAGATAGAGAAAGAGAGTGAGATATAGAGAATTAAAGTTATGAAAGATCACTGGGAGAATATATATAGAGAGAGAAAGACTCTTTTTTTAGACAAAAATAGAGAGGGACGGGGTGGAGACTTAACAATAAATAACAATAGCAAGAGAGAGAACTAGAATAAGATGGTGAAGGTGATGGTCAGGTACCTCAAAATAGGAGGGATGGTCACGTTTCATCCCCGAACTGGGGATCACGTGAGTTACTCCTCCTCCTCTTTCGGCCGGCCGAAGGAGGTAGCTTTCCTATGATGGTTCCCCTTGTAAAAGAAGACGAGATAATAAATCAGAATAATGACAATGCAGCATCAATCCCTTGTGATGAACATGACGAAGACATGAACAAATACGCACCTGGTCGATGTTGTTTTAAACCCCTTTTTGACACCAATGGTAGATAGATGACGTGATGAATGAATAAACAAGGTTCTCTCGGGTAGAGAAGTGCAATATGGATAATGCATGTGTACAATGCAACTAGCGAAATAAAAATAAAGCAGGGCGAAGAGAGATGAGAAAGCTTAGGGGGAAGCTGTTGACGGGCTTTGGACGAGCTCCTTTAGAACGGGGACGGAGCGAATACACGATGAAGTGGAACATCTTCTTGTGCGTTCGAACGTCCGGTAACTCAACTTTCTTTATTTCACAGACTTCAACACAGATCGGACCGGAGCATCTCTTTCCGTTCCGTACAGACGCATACCAGCACTTACACACACACACCTGCAAGAACACTCACGCATACACACCTATATATACATATATAAGAATGTACACTATTTATTTGATTATGAGGAGAAGATACTAAAAATAACAAAGCAAAAGAAGACAAGCATTAAAATGATGGAAATGAAGGTATGGGAATATATATAGAGGGGAGATAGAAAGAGGGAGGGTTAGAGAGAGAAAGAGAAAAAGGGAGAGAGAGTTGAAAACTCTTCTCTTTTTTTTTCTTTAGATTTTTTATGTAGAGGATATATACGAACTATATAAGAAGTATGTATATATATATATATATATAAGAGGGATGGAGAGATAGAGAGAGAGTGAGGGCAAGAGAGGAGGAGGGAGAGAGAGTATACGTAAGAGAGAGTAAAAGATGGAGATCAAAAAATAATGAAAAAAAGAAAGAGTTGAGACAGAGAGATCGAGAGGGGGAGAGATAGAGGGAGTAAAAAAAAAGAGGGAGAGAGAGAATACGTGAGGGAGAGAGGAAGGGAGAGTAAAAGATGGAGATAAAAAAATAAAAAAAGAAAGAAAGAGTTGAGACAGAGATTAGAGAGAGGGATAGAATACGTGAGAGAGGGGGAAAAGAGAGACGATGTGGAGAGAGAGGGAGAGAAAGAGAGAGGGAGAGAGGGAGAGAAGAAGAGAGAAGACAGAGGGAGAGAGAATAGGTGGGGAAAAATAAAAAAAATAAAAAAAGAGAGAGAGAGTGAGATCGAGAGGGAGAGAGAGAAAGAGAAGGAGAGAGGGAGAGAGGATTGACAAAGTGGAGAGAAAAAAACAAATAAAAGGATGAGAGGTAGAGAGAGAGAGGAAGGGAGTGGGAAGAAGAAAGAGAGGGAAAGAGGGAGTGAGAGAGAGAGTAAAAAAAGGACAAAAAATAAAAGAAAGAGAGATGAAGAGAGAGAGAGAGGGAGAGAGAGAGAGAGAGAGAGAGAACCGAGAGAGAGAGGAAGAGAGGGAACGCGAGAGGGAGAGAGAGAGAGAGAAGGGGAGAGCGAGAGACCCACGACTGGGGAGAGAGAGGGAGGAAGAGAGAGGGGGGACGCGAGAGGAGAGAGAGAGAGCAGCGAGAGAGAGAGAGAGGGGGGGATGGAGGTCGTCCGGTGCGGCAGACGACGGCGGTGACGGCGGGGACGGCAACGTCGGCGTTGGGGACGCGGTGGAGTTGGCCGGCGGTGGTCCAACGGCGACGACGGTCGGGCGGCAGACGATGGCGGTGACGGCGGGGACGACAACGTCGGTGTAGGGGACGCGGTGGAGTTGGCCGGCGGTGGTCCAACGGTGACGACGGTCGGGCGGCAGCTGCTAGCAGGCGGGCTCGGACGGTGCTGGACGGAGAGGAGGACGGCAGCGTCGGCGTGGGGGGGGTGACGCGGTGGAGTTGGAGGCGTCGGGCGACGGTGGCTTGCGTGAGGGGTGGCGGCAGCAGGCTCGGTGCGACCGTGGGCGGCTTGCCGGTGGAGGACATGGTGGAGTGTACGGTGGCAGCCGGAGGTGGAGATGGCAGACGTGGAGCTGCCGTTGGGGGAGGTGCAATGGAGCACCGGCAGGGGTGGGGCTTGCGGAGTGGTGAGAGTGGAGAGGAGGCTGGAGGTGGGAGGTGGTGTTGGTGGCGTGGTGGATTAGCATAGATGGAGGGAGTGTTTGTAGTAGTGTCTGCCAAAAGGGGGGGTGCTGTAGAGGAGAGAAAGAGAAAGAGGGAGGGGAGACGGTGGAGGTGGCTGCGGGTGGTTGGGTGGCTGCAGAGGAGAGAAAGAGAGAGGCAGGGGAGACAGTGGAGGTGGCTGTGGGTGGTTGGGTGGCTGCAGAGGAGAGAAAGAGGGAGGGAGGGGAGACGGTGGAGGTGGCTGCAGAGGAGGGGTATGTGTGAGTGGTGAGGGGCTTGCGATGGGGTGAGAAGTGGGGAGCGAGGGGGCGCTGTGGCAAGGCGGACAGGACGACAGCGGGCGACGGTGCTCGCGGTGGTCGGAGGTGGAGGTTGCGGTGGTCGGAGGTGGGCCGGTTGTGGCTGTGGGACGAGAAGAAGGGATGAGGAGAGGAGGGTCTTGGTGTTGGGAAGTCTCTGCTTTCGTGGTGAGGAGAGTGGGTTGTCGGAAGTGGCCGGGAGAGAATGGGATGGGAAGTGAAAAAAATGGGTTCTCTGTCATCCTTCGCCTGGAGAATGAGAGGGTGAGAAGTGTTTACGTGAATGGGGTTGTTGTGGTGGGGGAGAGGGTGATGATGAGTGTGTTAATGAAAGGGGGTGTGTGTTACGTAAGTGGGGAGGGGTGCTAAATGAAATGGGGGGACAAGATCCAAAGAAAGGGGGGTAGCTAATAGGAGAGTTAATAATTTTTTTTATTTTATTCTTTCTTTTATTAAATGTTGGGCCCAAACTATTAATATTTATTATTTTTATCAATATAAATATAAATATATATATATATATATATTTATTTATAAGGAATAAATGATGGGCCACACCTATTTAATATATATATATATATATATATATATATTATTTTCTCTTGTTATTTATATATATAGGGGAGAATGGGCCAAGCCCATAAAAATTGATTTACTTTATTTAATGAAAAAAAATTGAACAAGAATGGGCCAAGCCCATTAACATTTTTTTTTATTTTGTGTAGGAAAGAGATAGCCACAAGCCCATTAACAAGAGTCTCATTAAGAAACGACAATTGAGGTTTATCAGATAAAAATTGGAGGTCACTCGACTAACTTAACCGTGCGAGCCACTTTGGGCGTCTTAGTGTAATACGGGATCTGCTCAGCATAGTGCTAAAATGCCGTGTCTACAGTTGCCCTGCCTTGGCGTCTGCTTTACAGGGGAATGACTCGGAGTGGAATGAAATAGAAGTGTAATGAAGTGGAGTGGAGAATGGACTGAAAAGTGGATGCTAAGGCGTGATGAGACACGTTTTTAACACTACGTGATTGGAATCTTTCCTGAGTTTCAACGAAACAACCTCGAAGAAGGTCCTCCGAAATCAACGATTGTTTGGCTGGAAATAACAAAAGACTAACAGAAAGGAGGACCAACTTCTCAGCGCGGAAGTACCTGGGTGGTAGACCCGCAGGTTTCACCTTGGGGAGCAGTTACCAGCCAATGTGGAAGTGCTGCGACCAAGGTGGGTCCAATGGAGTAAATAAAAAGGGTAGCTGATAAATTCAAACAAAGGTCTCTTTCGGCCAACCAGCCCAAGATGGTTTCACAGAAACTCAGTAGTCGATTCAGAATGGAATATCCTGTATTAGTCAATAATTTAAGCACAACGGCCCTCACAATCGAGTTAAATGAATGATCCTTCGCAGTGGAATCAAAGTCCTACATGAATGCATGCTGGGTTAAAAAGAAAAATTAAAACAAATTAAAAGTAGAAAAGAGTCAGGGATAATATTGTTAAGCTGCTAAGGACGGGTCAGGATACGGATTCGATGAGCCGATACAGAGCCGGGGCCCGTTTATCCACGCACCAATTTACCGAACGGAACCATCGTTCCCGAGCTACCACAATCTAACGGCCTATCCATACGTCCTGAACTCCTCTGAAGTTATCACTGTTTTTGTTGGAGGGGAACTCAAACTCCAGATTCATCCAAGGCATAAGGTCCTTGACGTGCTCTAATAGCGTAGATATCATATAGTAGGATGCATGACACAGTGGGGTCATTCACCGGGGTGACTGATGGCGGGACATGGTAGGGCAATGGCGCCCTCTTACTCTCTTATTTTCATTTTAGTCTTGGAACCTGCACTGAATAGCAAGCAGTGAAGAAGGATTATTTCATAAGAAGTAAAATTACATTCGACTGTACAGGACGTCCGCACACCAATACAGGAGTGATGCTGCTCGACAGTCGTTGTTAAAATTACCGTGCCACACAAATTTCACAACTTATAACCGCACTCACTCACTTATGGATTTGAAAACATGAGTATAATGGTAAGTAGCGGTCGATCCCACAGGGAAGGAATTTGGTTATTTTTCTTAGTTGGAAAATATTCTTGTGTTTTGAAAAATCAAATTTGTTTATGGAGTGCGATTATCACTAAAGAAATTGAAATTACAAATTTAAATGACAAGAGAAAAGTGCAAGAAATAATTAGCCAATTTGAAGAAGAACGTCGCCGTTTCCATGCCGAGCCTTTGATGAAGATTGCTCCTCCTAGGAAGTCGACGCTGTGAGAGGATTTGTAGAAGAATGATCACCGCTTTGGGTATGATTGAAGAACTTATGAATACAAGAGTTGGGTTTAACAAGTTTGAAAACTTAAGTTTGAAATCATAACAGAATTCAAGTGGAAATGGGGGTTGGAAGAAATGAAATTACTTGAAAGCTGAATGGAATTAAAAAAAAGTTGAAAACATGAAAGTTGTAGAGAATTGAAAAAGGAAGAACTTTGATTAAGAACACCAAGACAGAAATCAAGAGGAAGATAGTGAAAACATGGAAAAACTAAAGAACTATCAAGTTGGATTAACAATAAAACAGCACCTTGAAAAAATAATTTTAGAGCTCAAACGAAGAGGAATTTGACAAAGTACAAGAAGAATAAAACTTAGATCTACAAGAGAGAAACAACTTTGATGAAGAACTCAGATTGAAAAGAGGTCTAGAAAGGCTTCAAAACATAAGAATACTAGAAAGTCTCACTACGGATGAATAGTAAACACATAAAACAGCACTTAAGAAAATGGGCAATAACTCTATGAATAAGGAAGAATTTGAAGAAATGCTAAACAAAGAAGTTGAAGAAGACTTGAAAACAAACAACTTTTATGAAGAACACAAATTGAAATGAAGATCACAATCATAAGAAATAAGGCTAGGAAAATGCTGAATTCAAAAATGAAACTTTTATTGAAAGAACTTCAACTTACAACTTTGACTTAAAAAGCTTGGAAAATACAACTTGATGCAATCAACAACTTCAGAAATGCAAAGAACACTTACATTACAAGTGACCCATAGCTAGCTCTCCCCCTACTCATCCTTCTTGCCATTCTCTATCAACTAACTAACTAGCTCTAACAATTAACTCCCTTCATTCAAGACCAATGCACCCTTTATATAGGGGTTACAAAAAACACTCCATCAATACAAACAAGTGTACCCAATTTTAGCCTAAAATGGTAGGTAGGTAATTTCTGCCCACTTTGCCATTTTTTCAGATTTTTCTGAATTTTTCTGGTATTTTATGGCCTTTTCTTCTCCTTCTTTCTCTCTTTCTCTTTCTGCGGGCGCAACGCGCCGACCGCGCCGACCGGGTTAGGCGGCCGACCGTGGGCCCCTGGTGCGCCCGCCCCGCCCGGCTGCCGCCGCGTGTCGCCTCCTACCGGCCCGCTCGCCCGCCACGAACCCCCCGCTGCCGCCTCCGCGTTCTCGCCGCTCCGGCCGCCACGACCCCCCCCCCCCCCGCCCCCGCATCGTCGCCCGCGCCATTCGCTCGGGCGGGAAGGGGCGGGGGTGGGTTTTGAATATTTTTTTTCATTTTTTTAATTTTATTATATAATATACATATATATATCTATATATATATAGGATAGAAATAGTTAGAAAAATCTAAAAAAATATCAAATAATTTTATTTGTTTTTCTAATTTTTTTCTTATCTTTTTGAAGAAGTTTCCGGGCTTTTGGCCTAGTTGAACATATATATTTTTATTTTCTTTTATTTTCTTTTTCTTGGAGTTTTCCTCGAACTGCGTTCCTGCATAAATACGTAAAAATTATCATAAAAATTTATTTAATTTCAAAAAATTAAACGTTTGATATAAAATCAATAATAAGTGTGAGAAGTGTATATTTAATATCAATTAAGCTCATAAAAATGCATATACTCATGAATTAAATGATAAAAAAATACACTAATCACACCCCCCAACTTACTCATTGCTAGTCCCTTAGCAATACACATAATGAAAAATTTAGGACTACAAAGAGTTTAAAGATATTCAGGCCTCATTTCCAGTTCATCTTTTATAGAGTTAACTAAAGATCAGGACTCTGGAGTAATTACCACAGACTAGCCTTATGTCGGAAATTCAGGTACATGATCAAGAATCTAATCAAAATTCAGTAGCACTTGTGCATGTGTAATGCTAAGTCCACAGTGAAGACAATTGCATCCTCCACTTGCTATTCTGAACAAATGCCTTTCAATTCTGCACTTCTTACTTAGAGCGTTCAATGCACACTAGCTTTTTGTCTGCCTTATTGATATGTCCCTTTTGGGATCACTATATATATATATATATATATATTTCTTTTTCTTTTTCCCTGTTTTTTTTTTTACACACATGATGCTGCACTACCCTTCACTGTTTTACGCGAACCTCAACACGTCTTAGGTGAAGTAGGCCCGGTTCCACAGATCCAAGTTCCCTTTTCCTTTTGACGCGAACCTCAACACGTCTTAGGTGAAGTAGGCCCGGTTACTCAGAATCGGAGCATTTTTCATGGTGCTTTATTTTTTTTCTCATACTTTTGTATGGCAGAAAGCTTCTAACATATCTCTTCTTCAGAAAATGCAGAATATCAGACAGTCTGTCTAAAATAACAGAAGGCTTATCCTTCTTGTTTCATTAGCGTGCATCGTGATTTTATTTTTTTGAAAGTGCATCTGAACTTTAAAGAGATTCTTTAAATCAGTTTTCCAGTGCTAGCTTAAAGAAATTATCCATCATCCTTTTCCCAGTTGTTTCTATTCAGAATCACGTTTCATGTGACATGAATCAAGAATCATTAATGCGGGGAAAAACTGTTGTTAAACATGACAATTCAAGAAAGCAAAAAAAAAAAAATTGTTGAAAATTTTGAAATTTTTGAAAATTTTGAAATTTATCTCCCCCTCCCAACTTAAATGACATTGTCCTCAATGGCATAAGCAGTAGACCGATCAGAGGACATGAAAAAAATAATTTAGTTGGGAAGGAAGGATACAACCTAATGGCCGGGACGAAATGACGAGGGCGTCAGTGCAGCTTGGCCTGACAACTGAAAAATAAACATACTAAAACAAGAAATCACATCAGAAGCCATGAATTAACACAAGGAGTGGGACCCAATGTTCATGCATTTCAAAAGGAATCGACCAATGATGGCAACGTGAGTTACGGAGCCGGATTTCTCACAGAAATGTCCCCTCAATGCGTGTGTTATGCGAAAGGTGGCCACAACGGGACAATAAACATAACGAATCTTTGGACCAAAAAGAGAGAGAAAGTCAATAAAGCACGTCTCCGACTTGACCACTCCACATGGTAGAGTGGGTGCGAGATTAACGGGAGGATGACGTGTCGCAAAGGCTATGGCTAGATGTGATGGTGCGAGATGCAGATCACTCCTCGTCAATCTTATAAATACCCCCCCTTTCCACTCGACCGGAGAACATCGAAGTTGTGAGAGTAGAGTTGAGTGAAAGGGAAGTAGTGAGTGTTGCTCAAAGTTCAGAATGGATGGTGAATCAAGCATCAGAGCTGAAGGGGAGTCGTCTCGCTCCTCGAAGAGGAGTAGATCGGGCAGTAGTGCCAGGAGATTCTATGAAGTTGAAGGACTTGTGAGTGAAAGGACTCTACCACAGCTTGTAAGTGATTCCTTTCATTCCTTTCTTTTTCTCTGTTCTTTCTTTGGAAAGCTTCCCATTTCTCACTTCTGGCGTATGTGCAGAGTGTGATGAAGTCACACATCTCGTGGGAGCTGGTCGTGGCTGCATATCGAGGGCTCCCGGACTTCCAGAAAGCGAGGTTGGACGTGATGGGATTCGGGCCCTTTCTCAGAATTGAGCCACTCAAGATCGACCTTGTCCTGATCCAAGCTCTACGTGAAAGATGGGACCCGGTAAGTAGGGCATTCCTGATGCCGTGGGGGCATATGATGCCCAGCTTGGAAGATGTGGTCCGAATCACGGGCCTCAAAGTGGATGGGGAAGCAGTGACTGGTGTCACCTACGCAGATTACCGTGAAGGTGCCCATAATTTGTTGGGGATGGACTTAGATAATCGGAAGAACAGGTCAGTAGCCAGGGCATCGATCATGGAAGCTTTAGGGCTTACTGACATGCGTCCGCGTGATGATGAGTCCATAGAAGAATTTATGGAAAGGGCAGAAAGAAGTGCCCGTGCTATGTGTTGTATGGATACCAGCAATTGGGAGCGGACCAATATGGATCTGAGGAGGTTCCTCCTCTTTCTATTAGGCAAATTGTTGCTGGGGTCCAAGGGAGACAGTATCCATTGTCATTTCTTAGAACTGCTTGTAGACTTGGAAAGAGTAGGACAATACGCCTGGGGAGCTGCTGTGCTGGCACATCTGTTTACAAGTCTGTCGCAAAGGACAGACAACGAGATGACACTAAATGGGTTTACGCCTTTAATCCAGGTAATGAAAAAGGAAATTTTTTTTGTTTTTATTTTCTGATTTTTGTTTTTATTTTCATCAATGACACATGATGGTGTAGCTGTGGAGCTACTATTACCTTCCAATGGGGAGGGCTCGACACTGTCGACCACTGACGGTCCCTCTAGCGCGACGGTGGCAACCCATCATGAGCACTGCACCTTTACCCTACCAACTGATGGTGTTCAGGCGAGAGTTGCAAGAGTTCCCTGCAACGATGGTAGGATAATTGTTTTCTCAATTTTTTTTATTTTTTTTCATTTATTTCATCATTTTTTTTAATTGAGAAGATACGTGCAACCCATTAAAGGTGAACTGGAGGCCTTTCATGAACATGGTCGATGTTGACCAGCCTTGGGTAGTTGGAAGCCGCGCCCGGTTTGGACGGGACCTCTGGCTCCATTGCTTAAATGAAATCGAGCCCCTCAGGCTGCGATTAGCTATGCGCACCCTAGGGCTGGCTCAAGAATGGGTGGATATGACAATGTCACCTAGCATCGGAAGGCAGACGCGTGGACCAGCCACCTGTGTTGATTGGAGAGTGCGCTTCCCCGAACAATATGAAGATTGGCAACGGGGAGGCACACTCGTGGAATCTCAAGCACAAGATAGCGATGATTACATACGCCTCTACAGAGCAATGTATGCAGAAAGGCTCCAGCCTGGAGGGCTTGTAGAGGTAAGGAAACCATGTTTGTATCTTCTACATTTTGTTGTTTTAAATTTTTTTTTTTTGTTTGTGAACTCAAAAGCCATAACTGTAGGATGTTCGTGATACTATAATAACGAACTTACGAGCTCGTCTGGCAGACACGGAGCAAGAGCTGAGTGATACCAGAGCGGCTCTAGGTTCATCAGTAAGTATTTCAGTACATATTCCGTGTAGGCTTTGAGATTCAGGGCGCTAACCACTTAATGTCACCACATGTGCAGCGTGCTCAGCTTGATGCAGTTTCTTCGGCGATGGGAGCAGATGGTGTTTCTTCCAGTCTATGGATTCCCACATCCGAGCTCGATCAACTCCACGAGCAACTTGCTCATGCCACACAACGGGCTGCAGAGGCAGAAGGGATGCTTTCTGTACAGGTGAGGATTTCACCATTTAACACCCTTATTCAAGTATTGCTATTTGCCTGAGATGAAATGTGTGGCAGGAGAAAGAAACACAAGAGGCACTTGCAAATGCCACTCAGAAGGAAGCTAGAATAACTGAGCTAGAAGAAGAACTACAGCGTCGTCCATATGAGGATTCTTCAAGGGACACTGTGGAGTTGAGAATCACCCTTCAATTAGAAAGAGAAGATAGAGAGAGAGAACGGGCTGAGAGAGAACAGGACAGAGACAGAGAGAAAGCCAAGAGATCGGCCGAGAAAGAGGAAAAGAGGGCCCTGGAGGCCCAACCTTTTGAATTGAGGACTAGTCTCGGCCTAGCCGAGCAATGGCTGAAGGATGGCGAGGAGCGCTATCGAAGAGCACGAGAGCGTGGCTTTCGTGTCAGTAGCTTCTTTGCTGCCCCCTCAGATCGGCGTCCATAGTGCGGTAGTAATACCGCTGATCTCGGCTTGGGAATACCCTCTAGAGAATCTTGCCCCAGAGAGCGGCAAGACAAGTAATGTGAAGAAAGAAGGTGGATTCCGATGTAATCTCTTTGTTTGCTTTTGTGTGTAATAAAATACTTTTGCTTGGCTCTCCGTTGTCCTTATCTCTCGAATCCCTAAACACAGCTAATTTCCCACAACAATTTATTACCACACAAAAATCACTTATGTTGCCTCCTAAGAAGCGCTAACTTTTATGTCGTCAGCCAGGCACCATGTAGCTCATTAGCTCATTAACCAACGCGTGGCATTCAGAATGAGCCACCACGTGATCTTGTCTTCCTTCAAATTCCAGCCCTTAATCCATTGGAAGACAAGAGTAGACATGTATGGACCGGGGCTAGAAAGAGGCAGGACTCGCACATGATTGTTTGTAACATTAACCCTGTGTGCGATCCAGTTTTCTGCTTTAGATATCAAAAAATGATCTATGGCCAATAATTTGTCAAGATCAAGGTATAACCCTTTCATAATATCAATCCATCGGTCCCTTTTACCTGTATCGTCCCTCCTGATGACCTCTTTATTGACTGCTTCCTCCTTGGGAACTTGGTCATCAAACGGTGGCTTAGGGATAAGAGTGTCATGATTAGCCACAGTCTTCCCAGTAACAGCCTCATGTGTTAGAAGGGTACCAATCAACTTGTCTTCCTGATGGGGAGTTAAATCAAAAGTGAATATTGTTGATCCATCCCCCTCAGGTCCCAGAATGTCATATGGAAGAGGCTCATCTGGCAGGGGTAGCACGAGCCCAGAATCAAATTGATCCAATGATTCAAACATGAGGGATCGGGCTCAATGGGTAGATCAAATTTGAAAGTTTCTAATAAAACCCCTTTATCACACTCATCATTTAATGGAAAATTGTGAATCAAATTCCCAATAATGAAGTGGGAAGATCAAATGTAAATTGTTCCAGCTCGGCCCCTTCATCAAAGGTAAGATCAAATGGGAATTTTTCAAAGACGGAGCTTTCATCATACTCATCACTCACCTGAAGATTCTCAATCAAATTTTCCAAAAATGGGGTTGATAGATGAAATATAAACTTTTCGAACAAGGCCCCATCATCAAATTCTTCCAAGGGAGGAGAAGATTCAGAATTAAGTTCCACTAAATCAACATGATTATTAATCATAAAGCAATCCTCCTCGACATGTAGATCCTCAATTAAGTTGTTTGGGCCACTAATTTTCTCAGTGATATTCTCAATCTCAAAACATTCATAGAATGAGGTGATGATATCAATAGGATCATTTGTATTCTTTAATTCATCCCCTAATTCCGTCCCTTCCTTCATCATGGTATGGCTTGCGCACTCCCCCTCACTCCCAATAATGATATCTTGAGCCAAAATGACAGGCATCGGATCATCATCATCATCATTCACGTATCGAGGGGGTTGGTTGAATATTGACGAAGGGTCATGGTAAGTAGACTGAGAGTACACGCTTTGAGCTTCAAAGTAGTGGCCCGGTGAATCACCCTTAGTATTGATATTGAGTCCGAAATCGGGTGAGATGAGTTGAGATGAAGTTGAGTATACATGGGCTGCTCGTGAATTGCTTGGGGTAGAGGTGTAGACAAATGGGTTTGGATTGTTGAATCCATCCAAGGCAAATTTGTGTGATTACTCCAGCCAAGATTATCATCATCTGCAACATGCTTGAGCTGAGAGAATCCTAGGGAATTTTGGACCTGTGCTTGGATGACGGGAGAGAGTCGGGCTATAGTAGGGCATTCACTCACATGGTGAGTGAGACTGGCACAGAATTCACACACTTCCATGAAAGTATGGATTGGGTTTTCCCCCTGTTTGACATGTCTTACAAGTTGTTGATGAGATGAGATGGAGGCACGATTTATTAAATTTTCACTCAAAATCTCAAATAGATCATATGCCTCATCTTCACTTTTGCTTAAAAATGCCCCTCCACAATATATGTCCACCATCTGCCTATCAAAATTGGATAACCCATCATAAAATGTAAAGATAATTTGCCATCTGGGCAACCCATGATGTGGACATTGACTCACTAGCTCCTTTAATCTCACCTAAGATTCATGAAGTTGCTCTCCCGGACGTTGAGTAAATCCTGTAATCGCCCTTCTCATCATGTTGGTTTGGCCTATGGGGTAATTTTTTTTTAAAAATTCTGACTGCATATCTTCCCAAGTCCTGATAATCTTTCGAAAACTCCTTAACCAACATTTTGCTTTATCTTTTAACGAGAATGGAAATAAAATTAATTTAAGGGCATCATCATTAAAATTCTGAATTTTGATCAGTGAGCAAACTTCTAGAAAATCATCTAGATGCCTATAAGGATTTTCATTGAGATTCCCATAAAAAGATGGGAGCATCTGGATGAGACTAGGGCGAATCTCATATTGATCAACGTGAATATCGGGGAGTTGAATACAGGTGGAGGGCTTGTAAGAAGAAGGATAAAAATGCTCCTTCATAGGCGTGGGTTTCCCTCCAAGATGAATGGCCATAAAATGATTTTTTTTTTACATTTTTTTAAGTATTTCAAATTATATATATTTTTTTAATTTTTCAAAACTTTTTTTATGCAAACAGAAACAAGTTAACACAAATTATCCTAATGACCTAGATGCGACTCAGACCTACAAATGTGGTTTCAAAAAGTGATTAAAATGAACTTAAATTCACCCTCAGTATGTCCACCGGCCAGGTAAGAGGTGGGGAAGTGGGAGGTTCCCCCTACTTTCGTAGGGACCTTATTATACAAAACCACAATCCCGCTTAAGGCGTTTGCCATCCGACCGTCTTGCCTTAGACACCAGTTTTCATAAGAGGATAAACCTAAATATCACAGGAATCACAGTGTGATCCTAGGGCCAACGTCTACTGGCTTTTATTAAGGCCTAGGTAATGCAGAGATGCAAGGAAATTATGGTTTTCGGGTTAAGGGAGGGTGATGAAATCCCCACCTTATCTTGTTAGGGGTGTTGCCCTTAAAGTATTTTGAAATGAAATGCACACCACAATTTCAAACAAGGGGTTTTTTATGCAAAAATGAATGCCAGACTGGGATCAGTAGAACGTACCTTGCCCCTCGCGATCTTCAAAATGCAATGCAGAAATTAAACAAAGACAAATTCTAAGCTAAATGATGCATGACCTAGAGCATGAAAGTGTAGTTTCTACTCTTGCAATGAGGTCTTTTATTTGGTACAAATGAAGATTTTTTTTGTTTTTGTTTTTAGTTAATGAACCTAACTAACCAGCATGAAACTTTTTCTTTTCTTTTGATTGTTTTTTTATTTTTATAGAGTTTTCAAGAAATTTTCAGATTTTTATAAATTTTTTTCAGAAAGTGGAAAGATAGAACATGTTTCTTGATTTCAGCCCTTTAGCAATGCTTCCGAGCTATTTAACGACGTTTCATATCCTTGGAATTTCAGATTTGATCTTCCTCTTTCTTTGTTTTTCAAATTTTTTTTCGTTTTCCTGCACAAGTAAAGAAAGCAAAAATCAATATACAAATATACAAAGTAAACACAAGAGTATCCAACTATGAAAAGTATCTCCATCCCCGACAACAACGCCAAAAATTTGATGCTGCTCGACAGTCGTTGTTAAAATTGCCGTGCCACACAAATTTCACAATTTATAACCGCACTCACTCACTTATGGATTTGAAAACATGAGTATAATGGTAAGTACGGGTCGATCCCACAGGGAAGGAATTTGGTTATTTTTCTTAGTTGGAAAATATTCTTGTGTTTTGAAAAATCAAATTTGTTTATGGAGTGCGATTATCACTAAAGAAATTAAAATTGCAAATTTAAATGACAAGAGAAAAGTGCAAGAAATAATTAGCCAATTTGAAGAAGAACGTCGCCGTTTCCATGCCGAGCCTTTGATGAAGATTGCTCCGCCTAGGAAGTCGACGCCGTGAGAGGATTTGTAGAAGAATGATCACCGCTTTGGGTATGATTGAAGAACTTATGAATACAAGAGTTGGGTTTAACAAGTTTGAAAACTTAAGTTTGAAATCATAACAGAATTCAAGTGGAAATGGGGGTTGGAAGAAATGAAATAACTTGAAAGCTGAATGGAATTAGAAAAAAGTTGAAAACATGAAAGTTGTAGAGAATTGAAAAAGGAAGAACTTTGATTAAGAACACCAAGACAGAAATCAAGAGGAAGACAGTGAAAACATGGAAAAACTAAAGAACTATCAAGTTGGATTAACAATAAAACAGCACCTTGAAAAAATAATTTTAGAGCTCAAACGAAGAGGAATTTGACAAAGTGCAAGAAGAATAAAACTTAGATCTACAAGAGAGAAACAACTTTGATGAAGAACTCATATTGAAAAGAGGTCTAGAAAGGCTTCAAAATATAAGAATACTAGAAAGTCTCACTACGGATGAATAGTAAACACATAAAACAGCACTTAAGAAAATGGGCAATAACTCTATGAATAAGGAAGAATTTGAAGAAATGCTAAACAGAGAAGTTGAAGAAGACTTGAAAACAAACAACTTTTATGAAGAACATAAATTGAAATGAAGATCACAATCATAAGAAATAAGGCTAGGAAAATGCTGAATTCAAAAATGAAACTTTTATTGAAAGAACTTCAACTTACAACTTTGACTTAAAAAGCTTGGAAAATACAACTTGATGCAATCAACAACTTCAGAAATGCAAAGAACACTTACATTACAAGTGACCCATAGCTAGCTCTCCCCCTACTCATCCTTCTTGCCATTCTCTATCAACTAACTAACTAGCTCTAACAATTAACTCCCTTCATTCAAGACCAATGCACCCTTTATATAGGGGTTACAAAAAACACTCCATCAATACAAACAAGTGTACCCAATTTTAGCCTAAAATGGTAGGCAGGTAGGTTCTGCCCACTTTGCCATTTTTTTCGGATTTTTCTGAATTTTTCTGGTATTTTATGGCCTTTTCTTCTCCTTCTTTCTCTCTTTCTCTTTCTGCGGGCGCAACGCGCCGACCGCGCCGACCGGGTTAGGCGGCCGGCCGTGGGCCCCTGGTGCGCCCGCCCCGCCCGGCTGCCGCCGCGTGTCGCCTCCTGTCGGCCCGCTCGCCCGCCACGAACCCCCCGCTGCCGCCTCCGCGTTCTCGCCGCTCCGGCCGCCACGACCCCCCCCCCCCCCCCGCCCCCGCATCGTCGCCCGCGCCATTCGCGCGGGCGGGAAGGGGCGGGGGTGGGTTTTGAATATTTTTTTTCATTTTTTAATTTTATTATATAATATATATATATATCTATATATATATAGGATAGAAATAGTTAGAAAAATCTAAAAAAATATCAAATAATTTTGTTTGTTTTTCTAATTTTTTTCTTATCTTTTTGAAGAAGTTTCCGGGCTTTTGGCCCAGTTGAACATATATATTTTTATTTTCTTTTATTTTCTTTTTCTTGGAGTTTTCCTCGAACTGCGTTCCTACATAAATACGTAAAAATTATCATAAAAATTTATTTAATTTCAGAAAATTAAACGTTTGATATAAAATCAATAATAAGTGTGAGAAGTGTATATTTAATATCAATTAAGCTCATAAAAATGCATATACTCATGAATTAAAAAAAACACACTAATCAAGGAGCAGGGGAAAACACGACGCAAATCAGACAAGATTCATCCGGTTAAAATTCACCACGGTAACTTGTTATAAATGCTTTACATTTACCTTTTTACCCCCCCTTTTCACTATAAGTATCCCGTTTGATCCTAAGCAAAAGCTCATCCATTGGTGGTTTGGGGAGTTAAGCTCTTTTCAGATGAGGGGAGAGAAATCCTGCCCTTTTGAGATGGAAGGCGGGTCTTCTCGTCCTGCCAAGAGGAGCAGGTTCGGCCGCGAATTCAGGAGGTTGACCGACATTGAAGGCCATCTGAGCGAGAGGATTCTCTCACGGGCGGTAAGTTGGCTCTTTCTCTTAGTTTCCTTCATAAGTTCTCCCTCGCTTTTTCATTCTTTTCTTTTCCTTCCTTTCAGCCGTATCCTCTTTTTCTGGGCCCGAGAAAATTCTCAAAGCTGCCCTTGCTATCGAAGCTTACGTCCAACATCACTATCGGTATGAGGGCCGTTATTTCAAAATGGCACCTCCAAGGGTTGGTGGTCCATGCCAAGCATTATGATAAGATCTACATGGATTGGGTGGCCCTGGGTGCATTGGCGGAGGTTTGGCATCCGGAAGCCCACACTTTTATCTTCCCTACTTTTGAGGCAACGGTCCTCCTCGAGGAGGCAGAACTTCTGCTTGGCTTAAGAAGGTCGATGAAGGATGACAGGATAAAGGTTTCACGGATGCGGAAGAGGGTAACTACCGGGGAAGTTCTTGGAAGCTTTATGCCATCTGGAATCATAAAGGGCGTTCAAACCCAAAAGGGAGTCAACTTGCAAAAGCTCGCAGACTGGACCGTGACTGCCTTAGAAGGGTTGATAGATGATGTACATTTAGAAGGGCCTATGAAAGGGTTCACAATTTGTTTGGCCGGAGCTCTCCTCTTTCCTTGTACTGACAACATCGTAGAGAAAGACCAATTGGGAGCGATTTGTGGACTTTGGGAGGGAAAGAGAGTGGGGCCCACTGTCCTCGCGCATCTTTACAGTGGTCTCACGGCTTCCAGCATGGGCAAGCCTCCTTATGGGTGCATGCTTCTCCTCAATTGTTGGGTTGATCTCCATTTCAAATTTGATCAGCGCAAAGGGGGACAGACGGCCTCTAGGATCTTCGAACAAAGCCCCCTTTATTACATAGCCGATGTGTTGGGCTTTAGCGGGACGGTGGCCAATCGCATGCCCCGTCTGAAGACATGCGGTGACTGGCGTACTCACTTCTACACCTTGGCGCAGAATATGTTTACTGGCATGCCAGCAAGTTTACTTCCACGTGAGCTTCTCACGCTATCTTCTCCTGATGCTGAACTCCAGCTTATCGGTGCAACTGAATTTGTTCTTTACAATTCGCACCGGTGTTGCCTGCAAATCGGCCTTCCTCGACACTCTTTTCCTACGCCATCCAACCTTCCTTTGATCAAGGAAAGGGAGCTGGGCACGGAAGGTGATGCAAAGGACGTGATGGCGATCAAAGCATCGTGGAAGGCAAGAAGTCCACGGAAGGCAATGGTGTCTGTGAGTGAGGATCGAGAGCTATAGAAGGCTTATGTAATGGAGCTCGGGAAACTGAGGCCCGAGGTGCCCAAACCCTGATGTATCTTGTTTTGAAATAAATGCAAAGCCTCAATGCCATTGCACGCTCTTTCAGTCTCTCCCCTCCCCTTTTCTTTGTGACTGGAATGGCGGACGTCGGGTGATGGTCGGCCGTCACCGGATAGGAGCTGGGGGACTGAAGCAACTACAGTATGCGGAGTTGCCCTGAGATGTCATGGAGCTGAGGATTTCTCTTCAGGTGGCGAGGAGAGAGGTAAACTGGGAGAGAATGGAAAGAGAGGCGTGGATAAAGCTACATCGGGATCGAGACGAGAGGAGGGCACGTGAGGCCCAAGTGATGAAGCTCCGGAAGACACAGCGCTCGAACACGTCACTCCTTCAGAGTCACTGCTGAGGAGAGTTGGAGCTCACAGTGGAGGAGCTCTTGGGGTTGGTGTAGTCTCCATCGCAGAGTAGGGGGCGGCTCAACCAACAGCCTCGGGTTCAAGAGCTTCGCGGCTGTCGGGGTTGCGAGAGAGACCAGAGGAGGGCGAGGAGCGCTACCAGAGAGGGTGGGAATGCGCGATGCGATGAGATAATTGTAGCGTCGCAGAGCTCTAGATGACCTCCCAGATACCTCCCCCTTAGGAGAGGAGAGAGACGACCAAGAGGGTGGTGCGAGATTTGGCAAGTTGCTCGTACGTCCGATCTCTTCTCACAGTGAACATGACAGTTTATATAGACGTATGAATGGAACGACATGCTCTCATGTGACGAGTTTGCCCTCCATGCGTTCCTTCTTTTCTACGCCTCTTCTTTTCATGTTGTCCCCATGTGACATGTTTAACAGAACTCCCCTGAGATAACGGATCGTGTCTCAGACCTATTGTGCATTTCTTTCGGGAGAATCCATCATAAATTTTAATGATGTGCCACCGAATTCGAAGATGCCAACCGTCCTTCTGTCCTCTTTCCATGTAGACGAGTCCACTCCCAGGTTCAAAGATATCGACTCCCATTGTCCTTTCTCCTGTGGATGAGTCCACTCCCAAATTCAAAGAGGTCGACCTGTATTGTCATTTCTCCTGTGGATGAGTCATCTCAAATTTATTTGACTCATGATGAACACAGGGAACCTAGACGCGTAGGGTGTGAATCAACAAGCTACGCCCCCGACCTTGGTTACTTCGAGTGAAAGATGGGTGCTTTAATTTGTTACAGGGCTCATTGCAAGAGGAACTAAGATAGATCTGGATCATATCCCTTCAATCCTATAAATACTCCCCCCGCCTGCTTCACTTGAAAGCACAGAGTTGTGGAGATTGGTTAGAAGAGTGAAAAGTTGACAGAAGGGAGTAAGAGTTTCTCATTTTATGAGATGGAGGGAGAGTCCAGTTTCAGGGTGGAGGGCGAATCTTCCTGCTCCTCGAAGAGGAGCAGATCTAGTGGTAGTTCCAGGAGACTCTCTGATGTTGAAAGGCCGCTCAGTGAGAGGACCCAATCAGAGCTTGTAAACGAGCCAGTTCTTCCCTCTCATTCTTCATGACCCCTTTCTTCCTTTCTCATTCTTTTCCTATTTTTTTATATTTCAATGATGCACCCGCTTCTCACTTCCTGTGTAATCCACAGAGTATGATGAGGTCACCCATCTAATGGGAATTAGTGGTGGCTGCCTATCGAGGCTTGCCTGACTTCCAGAAAGCCCGGCTGGATGCGATGGGGTTTGGTGCATTCCTCCGGATCGAACCCATTAAGCTCGACCTCGTCCTCATCCAAGCATTGCGCGAGAGATGGGACCCAGAGAGTCGTGCCTTCTTGATGCCCTGGGGGCACATGGTGCCCAGTCTCGAAGATGTGGCCCGAATCACTGGCCTTAGAGTGGATGGGGAGGCGGTGACCGGGGTCACCTACCCCGATTATCACGAAGTGGCTCAGAAGCTTCTTGATCTGGAATTAAAGGATCAAAAGAACAGGTCAGTAACCAAGGTGTCTATCATGGAGGCATTGGGGCTCACTCACACTCGTCACCGTGATAACGAGTCCTTGGAGGAATTCATGGAGAGAGCGGAAAGAGGGTCCCGCGCTGTGTATTACGTGGATGCCACTAGCTGGGAAAGGTCAAACACGGACTTGAGGATATTCCTCCTCTTCCTGCTGGGAAAATTACTGCTGGGTTCCAAAGGAGACGACATCCATTGTCATTTCCTAGAATTTTTGGTGGACCTAGAGCGGGTAGGGCAATATGCCTGGGGAGCCGCCGTGCTGGCGCATTTGTTCGCAAGTCTGTCCGAAGGGACAGATCGAGAGGTGACTGTGAGTGGCTTCATACCGTTTCTCCAGGTAATTATTTATTTATTTGTTAATGCAACTAATCTATTTCATGAAATGCTGATGACATGTGATGACACATGTATGGAGTTATTACTAAATCCCAATGGGGCGAGCTCGACAGTGGCGTGTGGCTGTGGCACCACTAGCTTGGCGGTGGCAACCCATTATGAGCACAGCCTCTCTGTCTTACCAGCTGATGGTATTAAGGCGTGAGCTGCAAGAGTTCCCCGCAGAGATGGTAGGACTCCATTTTTTTTATCTTTTCTTTTGTCTCTCTTTTTTTTTGGTCCTTTTGAGTGATTAAGGAGATATACGCATGCCAACGTAGGTGATCTGGAGGCCTTACTTGGGTTTGGTCGATGTCGACCAACTGTGGGTCATCACATATCACCCTCGATTTGGTCCGGACCTTTGGGTCCACTGCCTGAATGAAATCGAGCCACTCCGGCTACGATTGGTCATGAGGGCTCTAGGGCTTGCCCAGGAATGGGTAGATATGACCGCACCACCCCGCATCGAGAGGAAGACACGTGGGCCGGTAACCTATGTTGACTGGCGGGTGCGCTTCCCCGAACAATATGAAGATTGGCAGCGGGGTGGCATGCTCGTGGAGTCGCACGCCCGAGATAGTGAAGATTATCTTCGTCTCTATAGGGCGATGTATGCAGAGCGACTTCATCCTTAGGGACTTGTGGAGGTGTATCTCCTTTCTCACTTTTTGATCATTTTTTTTCTATTTTTTTATCATTTTTTTTAAATGTAATGCTGACTCCTATGACATGGGTTTAGGATGCCCGTGATATCATGATAGCGAACTTGCGGGCTCGCTTGGCGGAAACAGAGGAACAGTTGGGTGACACCCATGAGACTTTACATGTCTCGGTGAGTATGTATGCAAATGCATATTCCTAATTATACCCCTAGGTTTCTGGTGTTTAGCCACTCATTGCCACTTCTTGCTATCATAGCGCGCTCGGCTCGACGCAACCCTACCAGCAGTAGGGGCAGAGGGTGCTTCTTCCAATCTATGGATTCCTTCGTCGGAACTAGATTCGCTCCACGAGCAGCTTGCCCATGTAACACAGCGCGCCGCGGAGGCAGAGGGAATGCTTTCCGCGCAGGTGAAGGTTCCTCTTATCCGAGCTTCTCTGTTTATGTCTCATCACACCCCTGAAATGACGGATATGGCAGGCCGAAGAAATGAAAGAGATGTTTGCTCATGCATCACAAGGGAAGGTCAGGATAGCGGAGCTGGAGGAGGAATTACAGCATCGCTTAGATGATAATTTTTCTCGGGACGCCATGGAGCTGAGGATCACCCTTCAGCTGGAAAGGGATGACAGAGAGAGAGAATGTGCTGAGAGGAAAAAGGATAGGGAAAGAGAGAAGGTAAAAAAATCAGCCGAGAAAGAGGAGAGGAGGGCCCTGGAGGCCCAACTATTTGAATTGAGGACCAGTCTCGGTCTCGCCGAGCAGTGGCTGAAGGATGGCGAGGAACGCTACCGAAGGGCACGAGAGCGTGGCTTTCGTGTTAGTGGCTTCTTTGCTGCCCCCGCAGATCGACGTCGGGGAGTGGAGATGGAAAGAGGACCACAAAGCGGTAGAAGTACCGCTTTTCATGGTTGGATAGCACCTTCTAGAGTTTCTTGTCCAGAAAGCGGTGAGCCGAGTAATGTAGAGAAGGAGGGTGGGAGCTAATGTAAGCTCTCTCTTGTTGTTCATTTTTTTTTTTGAGTGGGAGTGGAATAAAATATTTTGTGCTTGGTTCTCTGCTTCTTTCTGATCTCCCGAATCCCTGTACACATCTAAGCAAACAAGTTAGCATTTCTGCTCTGACTTGCCCCTTGCTCAATAAACAAACGTGATTATGAGCTATCCTTGATAACGAGTCAAGGGGAAAGCCTTTATTAACAAAGGCAACGATAAAAGACAATGATGAATGTGGCACACAAACACACAGATGCAAGTGAAAATTTAAAATGAGATGTTGCATACAAATGCAATCATGCGAAATGTGATTTTTTTTATTTTTATGTTTTTATTCATTTTTATGTTTTATTGTTTGTTTATATTTTTTTTTGATCTTTTACATTTCCAATTTTTTTGCATATACATTTTTCTCATCTTTTTTTGGGTTTTTGGATTTGTTGTTTTTTGTTTGTTTTTGGTTTGTTTAATATTTTTGTTTTTGCTAATGCATGACGACCGCTCGATATAACATCTGACTTGCATGAGAATAGGGTTTTCTTACTAACCTCCCAGGCATCATAAGTGCACATCTGGTTGATTTGAGCCTCTAGACTCCTCGAATGATAATCCCGCCGGTTAAGACTTATCCTGATGACAATACCGTCATACCATGCTTAGGCTCCCAGTTGCTTCCGACCACCGGGATTCACCCAAAAAGTGTTCAAGGTAAATGATTTGCCCGACCCGGGTCTATTTCCTTACAACTCTAGATGATATGTAATGGAACACCGTGGAACCCAAACGACCAACCGCGCGACGTTGACCCGGAATCAGACACCGTCGCACCCATAGGTGACGCGCTTGCATTGGTCCAAGCCCGAGGTTAGATAAGAAAGCATTAAGGTGGTAGACAAGGGTCTTGACCAGCCAGAAACACGGAGACTCATTCGTAGCAATGGCTTCTGCTTTTCAAAATGGATAACCATATATTTGTGTTAAAAGGATGTTGCAGGCTTTGGCAAGTTTCACCCTTCAGGAACTCCCTTGAGCCTTCATCTTCAGGGGAAGAAGGAAGAATATTAGGGGTAAACCTCCTGAGAGGACCGGCAAAACTGTTAACCCGAGGAGCAAGTAGGGGTGCACTTAACTTCCCCTTTCGGGTAACTTTAGACCAAATCTCAAGCATTTATATTTCATGGCCCCTTTTGTATAGAATTTGACTTTTAGTCAAAGGGGTTTACTAGTGGAATCAGGCACGTTTACGGCCAGGCCTTTCTTTTGACTTTGATTTATTTTGCTTTTCCTTTCTGATTTTTTGATAGATTTTTGCGAGGGATATAGTATTTTGACATTGTGGGATCACTCTTGTATGCATGCGGGGACACTGCCCTCTTCTCGTGCTCTGATCCATGCTCGAGAAATTGGATCCTACTCTTACCCTGAGAGGTTGTATTTGTGTTTACCATGCTCAGCGTTTTAAGGGCGCCGACTGTCTTATTCGGTCGAAAAGAGAAAGAATAAAGATTTAAGCCTTCTGGAGACCTTCTGGGTGAGGCCTCACCATAAGCGATGCTACCGATCTTTTATAGAACACATGTGTACATGTATGTTGCCTTCTTTTGAGGGGGGCATAAGCCGAACTAGCCGGACATGGATCTCCACGGTTCTGGCAAACTAAGACTCGGAACCTACCAAGTCTTAATAGGCCCTATCCTAATATAGAGGTTGAATGCAATGACTTAACTACATGGTAGTCTCCAGGCATTGGCATTTTGATATTTCTATTTTTTTTCTTTTCATTTTTTTCTATTTTTTTCTTTTGTTGTTGTATATATACATATTTTTATTATTTTCATTGTTTTCTATTTTTTGTTGTTGTTTCATCATTTTTTGACACTATGTACACCTATCTAAGGGTAGTACTTCTTAAGATAAAGCCCATTCCAAAGGTGGGATAACTCGATCCCCTCAGCATTGACTAGCCTGTAGGCGTTGCCAGGATGCATAGCCTGAACCACGTACGGTCCTTCCCAATTGGGTTGGAGTTTAGAACGCAGCCCACCAGGTTTTACAAACATTCTTTTCACTACCATTTCACCGACTTGAAATTTCCTTTCAATGACATTCTTTTGATAAAAACGTGTGAGTCTATTCTGATATACACGTGCATGCTCGGCAGCGGCCAGCCGTTTCTCATCTAAGAGTTCCAATTGGGCAAGGAGTGAATCACGACGTTCGTCGAGGGGAAGCTCCTTGTCCAACTGTACCCTGAGAGAAGGAATTAAGATTTCATACGGAACTACCGCCTCCATCCCATAAGTGAGGGCGAGCGGAGTTTGCCCAGTGGGAGTACGGATTGAAGTGCGATAGGCCCATAAAACCTCAATCAACTTTTCTGGCCAATCCGAGAACTTGTTTGACTCACAGGTCTTTTTTATGATTTTAATCAATGTTTTATTAGTGGCCTCTGCTTGGCCATTACCTTGTGGATAATAAGGTGATGAATGATGCAATGCAATTTTATACCTTTTGCAGAGGTCCTGAAGGTCCTGAGAAATGAATTGCGGCCCATTATCGGTGATGATTGTGCTTGGAATGCCGAACCTGGCGATGATGTTCTTCATGATGAATTTGCAGGCTGTTGATGCTTTAATCTCCACGTAAGCTTCGGCTTCGGCCCATTTGGTGAAGTACTCCGTTGCAGTAAGAATGAATGATTTTTGCTTAGTGAGGGAGTTAGGATTACCAAGAGGACCAATGACGTCGAAAGCCCACATGGAGAAAGGCCATGGGGAGGATACTGGATGAAGTGAAGAAGATGGGGAATGAATTTTATCGGTGTGAAGTTGACACTTGACGCACCTGCAGACATAGACGACACAATCCTCTTCCATGGTGGGCCAGTAAAAGCCTTGCCGAAGGATTTTCTTGGCAAGCATTTGGCTATTCACGTGGCCACCGCACACACCAGAGTGTGCTTCCTCAACGCATTTCTAGACCTCCTCTTCATCGAGACATCTTAGAAGAACACCAATAAGACTTCTCTTGTACAGCACTCCTCCAACCGGCATGTATCTTTGTGCCGCTCTCCTTATGGCTTTTCTATCTTGCGATGTGACTTCTCCAGGGTAGGATTGATCTTTGCAATACTTGACAATTTCGTAAAACCATGGCTTTTCTTCATCAGCCAATTCTTCTTCTAATTCTGCTAACATGATTTCCCTCTTCTCAAGGATTTCTTCCTGTAGGGCCTTTCTTGCTATCATGTCCTTGATATCTACATAGGAAGCGTCATCGATTGCAGGGCGTGACGCTTGTAGATGGAAATGGAATCAAACCATCTTCCTAGAGGAAACCTTAAAGATGATGCCAACGAGGCGAGAGCATCGGCCAGAATATTCTGATGACGAGGGACATGGACAAAGATCAAATTGGTGAACAGTTTGGCAAAGGCAGCAGTGAGTTCTTGGTATGGCTTGAGCTTGGGATCGCGAGTGCGATATTTGGTGAGCACCTGGCGAAGAATGAGTTGGCTATCACCTACGACTCGCAATTCAGTGATACGAAAAGAATGAGCGAGTTTCAGGCCAGCTAGAAGAGCTTCATATTCAGCTATATTGTTGGTAACTGGGAATTTGAGCTGGTATGCCAATGGGAATGTAAGGCCTTCAGGCAATAGGAGGGCAATGCCGATTCCTTTCCCTTGGGAATTCAAAGCTCCATCAAAATGTAACGTCCACATGTAATCATCAGATTGGTTGATGGACATTAGTTCCTCATCTGGAAATTCTGATTGGACAGGGTCGAATTTGGGGAGATGATGGTGAGCGAGATGCTCAGCTATGGCATAACCCTTGATCACCTTTTGCTGAATGTATGTGATGTCAAACTGAGAAAGAAAGCTTTGCCATCGTGCTAATCTATCCGTAAGGACAGATTTTTCCAGAAGGAACTTGATAGGGTTCATTCGGGCAATCAGATGGACTTCATGAGCTAGAAAGTAATGTTTCAACTTCTGCACTACCCAGACAAGGGTGGCACAAGTTTTCTCCATAGCAGTGTACTTCTGCTCACAGGCGTTGAGGAGTTTGGACAAGTAATAGGTCGCCCTTTCCTTGCCCGCTTCATCGGCTTGTGCTAGGACAGCTCCCACGGAGTCGTCTAGGACTGAGATGTAAAGGATCAAAGGTTTACCTGGCGTGGGTGGAATTAGGACGGGTGGATTGGCCAGATATTCCTTCAATCCTTCAAAAGCTTTTTGGCATTTAGAATTCCAAAGGAATTCTACTCCTGACTTAGTCAACTCATAGAAAGGTTTGCACCTTTGCGAGTGCTGGGACACAAACCGACGAATGAATTGCAACCTTCCGATTAACCCTCGAACTTTTCTCAGGTTTTTCGGGGGTGGCATATCCCTAATTGCTTTAGCTTTGTTGGGACCTATTTCAATACCCCTCTTACTCACAATAAAACCAAGCAATTTTCTCGATGAGACACCAAATACGCACTTTTTTGGATTCATTTTCAAATTGAACTCCCTCGATCTTTGCAGCACCTTAGCTAGAACTCTCGGGTGTTCTGCCCTAGTCCTGGATTTCACCAGTAAATCATCCACATACACCTCTAAATACACATACATCATGTCATGAAATATAGCCATCATAGCCCTTTGATAAGTAGCTCCAGCATTCTTCAAGCCAAACGGCATGACTAAATAACAGTAAGTTCCCCAGGGTGTGGTGAATGATGTTTCTCCTGATCCTCTTCCGCCAAACGGATTTGATTATACCCTGAAAATTCATCCATAAACGAGAGAGTTTCATAGCCTGCTGTATTATCAACCAACACATCGATGTGAGGTAAGGGGAAATCATCTTTCGGACACGCGCGGTTAAGGTCCCAAAAATCGATACAGATTCTCACCTTTCCATCCTTTTTCATGACCGGGACAATGTTTGCCACCCATTGAGGATATAGGACGACTCTAATAAACCTGACTTTGTGGAGCTTATCAACCTCCTCCTTCATCTTCAAAGCCATCTGGGGGTGGAAACGTCTTAACCTTTGCTTTACCGAGACAGACCCTGGTTTTAGCGTTAGACGATGTTCGATCAGGGTGGAATCTAATCCCGGCATATCCTCGTAGCTCCATGCGAACGTGTCCCTATACTCCTTGAGAACCTCGATCAATTCCTCTTCTTCAGATGGCGGCAAATTATTGCTTATGAGGACGATCCTAGGGTCTTCCTCGGTCCCCAGGTTGATTTCTTTGGTGGGTTCTTCTATAGCGGCTGATGGTTCGTCAAACCTCCTCATTCCGCTAGCATAAGCATCAGTCGCGTCCTCATATTCTTCATCCCCTTCTCCAATAGGGTACTCTTCATCTGTGAGCTCATAAACTCCATACCCCTCATCAATTGTGCAATCCTCCTTGCATTCTAACTCTGACAGTTGGATGGGATTTTCTAGCAATTGAGGAATGGCTAGAAAGGCTTGACACCTATTGGCTAAATCTAGAAGAAATCGACGAGGAATTTGCCTACCCTTGGATTTTCCTCTAGGCACTACCCTTGACTAATTATTCCTAACCTGACTGACTTGTTATACGGACGAAGAAGAAGTTGAAGAATGTACAGGAAAAGACCCCTCGGTGGAGGGGTAAAGAAAGTCACTCAGGGGACCTTGAATGAGTGGCTCGTAAGTCGGGACACACTCTGTAGACACGCTATTCCTGACGTCCCCTGAGAAAATCTCATATTACCACGCGACGCCCCACAGCGGCTTTCGCATTTTGAATCACTTGAGTGTTTGCTATCTTTGAGTCTTCTCTCATCTTCTGGGCGAGTAGCGTAACGCTCCTTCGGCATCCAGAAATCGCCTCATTGTGGAAATCATGCGGCATTCGAACGGCATCAACATCAATCGGATGCATCAGAAGTTGCCGGGACAAGGAAAATGCCTAACGGACGACTGCCGACGCCCTTTTCGGGGGAATCCGGGGGTCATCATGGAGGCGTCCAGGCCCCTGGATGCCTCCATCAACCAGCTCACGGGCGACCCCGGCCATCGACTGACCGTTGCTCAGCCTGTCGTTTGAAGAAAATCCAAGTTATGGAGGCGTCCAGGCCCCTGGACGCCTCCATCAACCAGCTCACGGGCGACCCCCAGCCATCGACTGACCGTTGCTCAGTCTGTCGTTTGAAGAAAATCCAAGTTATGGAAGCGTCCAGGCCCATGGATGCCTCCATCAACCAGCTCACGGGTGACCCCCGGCCATCGACTGACCGTTGCTCAGTCTGTCATTTGAAGAAAATCCAAGTTATGGAGGCGTTCAGGCCCCTGGACGCGTCCATCAACCAGCTCACGGGCGACCCCCGGCCATCGACTGACCGTTGCTCAGTCTGTCGTTTGAAGAAAATCCAAGTTATGGAAGCGTCCAGGCCCGTGGACGCCTCCATCAACCAGCTCACGGGCGACCCCCGACCATCGACTGACCGTTGCTCAGCCTGTCGTTTGAATAAAATCCAAGTTATGGAGGCGTCCAGGCCTCTGGACGCCCCCATCCTCCCGACCTCTATAAATAGAGGCCTACCCCCCTCAGTTCAGGGGGTCAAAAAAGAGTGCCGAGAGGCTGCCGGATTCTATTCTTAACCCGTGGGTGTTTCGTAGGGGAGGTCCTGCCGGATCCTCGGGTGCCCGTGCTCGCAGGAGAGAGGCTGCCTTCGCCCGCCGCGCTACCTCGTCGTCCCTACGCTGTCGAAGCTCCGCCAGATCTCGCCATCGACCATCCAACATCCAATAAGCCATTCTCTCCTCTTCTTTCCTAGTTATCTTGCATTCATCATATCATATCTTCTACCCCCCCCTTTTATGAGGGAGTCTCTTTCCGTTTCTACGTCGGAATAATCGCCATTCATCATAAGCATTTTCCTCCTACTCGTGTTCGAGAGGGGTTTAAAAGACAACACCAACCAGGTGTGTGTCTTGCCATCATTTCGTTACTTGCGTCGTTAGAATTTGAATACTGCACCTTTGTCTTTCTGATCCACTCATTACTTGTTTGTCGTTGTTTTGCAAGGGTACCTGAGGAAAGCCCTCTCCGTCGGCCGGCCGAAGGGGGAGGAAGAAGCAACCTGTCATTTCCCGCTCTCGAGGATTCACAATCTCCGTGCTCAATACAAGGTACATGCGATCATTTCGTTTCTTTGAGGTAACCCCTCTGGCGATCACATCCCTTTAGCATCCTACGTATGCTCTTTCCTCATATTGGCACGTTTCATAATCCCTCTTAATTTTTAGTCACTTGATAGTCTGTAGTTTAGTTCATTTTCTTCTCCTTGAGTGGATTCCTCGGCTTCCACAGATTGGCGATCATGGTGGGACCTCTGTTGCTTTCTTTCAGTTACCCTTGCAATTTCTTGTGATTTACTTTACTATATCTTGTGTGTTGTTATATCTTGATTGATTCGTTGTTCTGTTGTGCTCCATATATCTGTCAGCATTCCATTGCATACATCCATCCCTCTTTTCTATTCTTTTTCATTTTTTTTCTAAGGATCACCCTCTCTCGGTGAAGGAAGGACTCTCCGTTCGGGAATTCCTCTCGACAGACTAGAATCTCCTCCACTGGGACCTCCGTAAGTCCCCGACATCGAAGAATCTCCTCTTCGTTCACTGGGCCGGTTGTACCATTGAAGTTCCCCGGAGTTAGTCGACCCATTCGTGGTGAGACGACAGCCCCTAGCTGACACGGTGGTGAAAATAAAAACGAACTAGGGTCCCTATTTTGTGTGAACTTCGGATTTGGTTAAAAACACAAAAAAAAAAAAATCATCAAAATCAAAACACAAAAAAGGGGCGTAAAGGCATCCACTTGTTTGATAATCTTTGATATTTGCTTGCTAGTGTATGTTTTTGCGTTCCGGGAAAACTGTGAGCATGGCTCACGAGTCTTTTGAGGAGAACCAACCTGGTCGTGGTGAGTCAGTCGAGCCGCGAGTCCATGCTATGGACGCGGGTCCTTCCCATGAGCCCTCACGTGAGGTGCATGTTACCACAGGGGACACATCCCCGCCACAGGACATCTCCTCTTTGCTAGGTGTCCTCGCCAACACGGAGCTTACCTCTGAGCAGCTCCGGGCCTTCCATGCCATTCTGAAGGGGAAATCTGTTTCCCTTGCTCCCCAGGAATCAACTCCGGCCATCGGACCTCTCCAAGAATCGGTGCGGGCCATTCCATCTCCTTCACTGGCACAAGCCATCCAATATCCCTCGCTTCAAGGGCAAGCGAGCCAACAACCACCCTCGTTCCAGTTCCCTTCGCAATCTCAAACCCCTGTTGTTCCCCACATACCGCTTCAGCCAGGGCCAACTATCGGCGGCTCGGCATCTCCCTCTCATTCGGGGTTTCCCCCCCAAGTCTCCGGGAGACATTTTCCTCCCCAGTGGCAAGTGCCACCTTCACCGCCCGAGGAGCTCGCCCAATCGCTCCTCAATAGGTTCAATAGGATGGACGAACAGTTTCAGAATTTGAAGAAAATGGTGGACGTGAAATCCACCCCGGAGGTTGCTTTGCCAATCCTTCCGGTCATCCATCTTCCTCCCTCCGAAATGCCCACGTACCGCAGGTACAATGGCACTGGCAACCCCTTCATTCACCTCAAGGATTTTATGTATGAGTCCTCCTATTAGCAAAACGACCAGAGATCCCTGGCATACCTCTTTCGGAGGTCATTGGATGGTCCTGCGCTAGAGTGGTTCTATTCTTTGGAGCCCCGCGAGGCCGAGAATTTTGAAACAGTCCAGAGAAGGTTCTTGCAAAAGTATCGGGATAGGGTTGGTCCCTCTCTCTCCATTACCGACCTAGTGGCTGAAAAGATGAAGTCCGACGAGGATTTTGTCCGCTATGCTGATAGATGGAGGTCTCTGGCAGAAAGAATAAGAGATACCCTCTCAGAGCCTGAACAAGTGAAGATGATTATATCCAATGCCACCCCACAGTTCAGGCATGTCTTGGCCATGAATAAGCTTACCACAATGGAGGAACTCTATGAAAGAGCCCGGTATATCCAAACCCAGTTAAAAGACACCCCTATTATGAACATGTTTGAGCCGTCGAAGCCCAAGGTGGTCAGAAAGACAGGCGCTGGTGTCCCAGGCGGAGCAACAGAAGGGGTCGTGATAAATGAGCAAGTGAGTGCAGTCAACAACGCCAACTATGCATCCAACCCAAGGCTTCCACAAATGCCCCGACTTCCCCTCCAACCAGGTCCTTTCCCCTCTCGTCCTCCACCTCAAAACGATCCACCTCAGAACAACATGCCTCAACTGTTGTGACCCCTCTGTGTTGATGATGTTGACAATATGTTTTAATTCATTGGCAACAGCTTATTTTGATTGATTGGCAACTGTTATTATTTTGATGAAACTATTTTTATCAGGTTGTCTGTGTATATATATTGTTATGCACATACTCACAGGTCTACACAGTCTATACTCTCGACTGCCTTGTCTTGATCAAGTCTATACAGAGCTTCTGTGCTCAAGTCTGTACAACCTTTCACTTGGAAAGTCTATACATCGTGAAATCTTCACACTGGCCTTTGAATGAAGTCTATACATTGGTTCAAGCTTCCAAGTCTGCACATTGGGCCTTCAAGCCTTTGAAGTCCATACATTGGAATGTGCTTCGCAAAGTCCATACATTGGACTGTGCTCGTAAAGTCTATACTTCCTCCCATTCAGATTTCCAAGTCTATACAACATTGTTTAGTGGAAGTCTGTACAGCCGTTGGGTTGCCAAAGTCCATACATTGTGAACGTCATAGCCTGTATAGACTTTGCCTTGTTTAGGTCTGTACACCATTCATTTGTTTTGGCAAGTCCATACATTGAATGTCTATACACTCGATTGCCTTGCCTTGGTCAAGCATGTACATAGTTTCTTCAGCTAAGTATATACATTGCTTCACGACGTGAAGTCTATACATGCCTTGCTCAAGTATTCACATGGTGAAGTCTATACACTCAACTCCTTCACACTTCAGAAAGTTTGTACATCCTTCAATGCATTGCATGCATCGTTCGTGAAGTCTGTACATCGAGTGAAGTCTGGTGAAGTCTATACAGCGCCCATTTCTCTTAGAGTCTCATGCATATTTGAAGTATGTACATTGCATTTGGACTCACAACGTCTTCACACTTGAAGTCCTTACATCGCCAGTTGACTGTCATGTTTTCATATTGCCTAAGTCTATACAACGGCTGCTTCACATATGAAGTCTGTACAGCGGATGCTTCACATAGATGAAGTCTATACATTGAGTAGAGTCTGTACACTGCATTCGAATTCACAAGTCCATACAATGCAGTCTATATAATGCAGTTCATCTTATAAGTCTGTACAGAGTTCTTCACTTAATCTGATAATCCTATAATCTGTCTGACAGGGATCTGCTACTGAGATTGCTGACATGGCTCGTGATCCCAGGAGGACGAGGTGATCAGGTGCTGCCACGTGGATGGAATTACCTCGGTTCTGGCAAATTCTCTGGGCGGGAAATGTGGAAGACAAGCGCACTCATCCACCTGCTGATAGTATATATAGAAGTCTTCATCTTCTGTTGAAGGCCGATCGAAGTGTGGCAAGTCTATACAGTGAGACAAATCTGAGACAGCAGAGATCCATCGAGATCCAAAGAGAAGAAAAGGAGAGAAGAAGAAAGTGAGAAGAAATGAGTTGAGAGAGTGATATGAGAGCTTGTGAATCAGCGTCTTGGTCCAGATACCAGAGCTGATATTGCTCACTTTGAGCTACAGTCGTTTTGATGTTCTTCCATTCGATTGTGTTTTTCTTACTTTTCAGTCTTGTTATTTTTCCTTTGAAAACTCTTGTTCGATCAAGCTGTTAGTCAGCGGTGTCAAGCTGTGAGGCAGCGGTGTGCAGAGGTGATACCTCTTGGTCGGCTAAGCTGTAATGCCGAGCAGGGCAAGCTGTGAAGCTCAGTTGTTGCAGAGGGTGTTCCTCTGGTCAGGATAAGCTGTAAGCCCCAGCCGGTGTTGGCAAGCTGTAGTGCCCAGCAGATTGAAGCTATGTATCAGCAGTAATCCACATTCGAGTTGAATGTGGGGTGGACGTAGGTCGGATTGACCGAACCACGTAAAAGGCTTTGTGCCTCTCGTGTGTTTGCTTGTCTGTTTAGCAGATCTTGTTTCCATCACTCGGTGCTTTGACTGTGGTTGTCCAGTGTTCTTTTAATTCCGCATTTGAATCTAGGCATAAAATTTTAATTAGCCTGTTGATCTATTCACCCCCCCTCTAGATCCACATTCTGTGGTGAAAGAGCCTTCCATCTAACTCCAACACTTGGTATCAGAGCTAGACTCTTCTACAGGGACTTACCGCCCGAAGAGGATAAGCACAGATGGACGGAAGAGGGATGATAGCTGAAGGACACTCTACATCCAAGCCCCCGTACTTCGATGGAACCAACTACGCATACTGGAAGCACCGTATGCAGGTATTCTTGAGAGCTAAAGACTATGAAATTTGGAAGGTGGTTAGCAAGGGACCTTTCGAGCTGTCCCCTAATGAAGATGTATGGACCAAGGAGGAAATTAGAAGGTCCACGCTCAACTGGAGTGCAATCAATGCAATCCAGTGTTCTCTGCATCCCACCGAGTTCTCACGAATATCTGCCTGCTCCTCAGCGAAAGAAATATGGGATGCACTTGAAGTCATCTACAAGGGGACTTCACAAGTCAGAGAGACCAAAACTAATCTACTTGTTCTAGAATACGAGGCTTTCAAGATGAAGCCTAATGAGACAATCAAAGAAATGTATGCTCGGTTGACTATTATCACAAATGGTCTCAGAGGTTTCGGGAAGAAGTATTTTGAGTATGATATAGTCAGGAAGATCTTGCGATCCTTGACTCCAATTTGGCACACAAAGGCCACCGTTATGGAAGAGTCAAGAGATCTGCACAATACAAGGGCAGATGAGCTTATCGGATCTCTAATGGCATATGAGATGAATCTACCGAAGATAGAGGAGGCTGATAGAAAGAGGAAGCCAATAGCTCTGAAGGCTGGTGCTAGTAAATCCAGTAGATCCAGCCCCAACGGATCATCAACTGAAGAGAGCTTGTCTGAAGAAGAAATGGCAAATGATGATATGGCTATGATTACTAGCGAATTTTGGCGTTTTCTCAAGAAAGAAGGAAGAAGATTCAGCCGAAGAAATCCCAGTGGTGGCCGCCGAGACACAAGGTACAAATCAAACACTGTAAAGAAAGCTGAGACTAATGTTTGCTATCAATGCAGGAAGGCTGGTCACTTTAAAGCTGAATGTCCGACAAATCAGAACCTCAAGGACAAGCCCAAGAAAAAGAACACAAGAGGGAAAGCTATGGTGAGTACCTGGAGTGATGAGGACGAGGGATCCTTGAGCAACACTTCGGACAGTGAAGTTGAAGCTGAGAAGCCAATCTGTCTCATGGCAACCAGCTCAGAAGATAGAGAGGAAGAATCTGATGAGGTATCCTCTCGTTTTGAAAACTTTACTATTGCTGATTGGATGGATGCTTATAATGAACTTGCTGATAGAGTAGATGATGTCAGAAAAGAAAATAGGCATCTACAAAGAAAAATTAACATCATGCAAAATGATACTTCATTGTTTGATAAAATTACATGCTTAGAGAATGAGAATAGTAAGATGAAACTCACATGTTCTGAATTTGAAGAAATCAAGAAAGAACTGAAAATCTCTAAGGAAGAAAATGTGAGATTAGACAATGAAATTGATGCATGGAAATTGAAAATTCAGAATTATGAAAGTGAGATAAAAATTACCTCTGAAAAATATGAAGCTGTCCTCAATGTAAATAATGAATTGAAAAAGTCTATTGATGAAATTCAGAAAGACAATGAGGATAAGCTGAAAACCATTGAGAAAATGACCCAAGGATCTGAAAATTTAAATGCTTTGTTAGAGTCAAAGGTAAATTTCAGAAAAGATGGCCTAGGATTTAACTCTAGTGCAACTAAGAGCTTTGGAATGAAAACTATTTCCTTCGTTGCACAAAAGGAGAGAGGACCTCTGATTAACATGAATTCTAATAATGCTGTGAACACTAATGTGAATCTGAAAAAGCCCAATGCAGAGGAGAAGGGCAAACAGAAAGTTGGTGAGCCTAGTAGAATTGGCACTTCCAAACCTAGCTCTAGTGCTCAACCCAAGGCTAGGGGTCAGCCTGCTCAGGTAAATAAGCCCCATGTCAATGCCAAAAAGTCTTCACCACCACCATCACAGAAAAAGACCCAACAAAAACCTATGAACATGTTAGCAGGGTCAAGAGTGCAGGGAAGACAAAATACTTTCAGGAGTCAGCCCAACAAATTCAATCCACCTAGAGTCCAGTCCTACTACCCCACACAGTCAATCTATCCTAATGGGTTTGGGTGGACTAGAACTCAAGGGATGCATACAGGGTATGTTCAACAACCTACACAATTTTACAGACCCTATGTCAGAAATTGGGGTAATGGGTATGGTAGTCGAACAATCAGGAACTTTCAATCTTACAGCAAACCCAAATATTACCCTGATCAAAACTTTATGAATGCTACTTGGATGAAGCATTGGCACAATAACAACAATTCTGTGAATAACTTTGTTGGTGCGAATAAAAGGAAGAACAACAGAAATGACAGAAGGAAATCTGCAAAATCCACTGAACAAAGTTCTTTTAAACAAATGTGGATTCCCAAAGCCATGCTTTCTTTCTTTACTTGCACTTCATCTGCATTGGAGCCCAATCAGTCTTGGGTTCCAAACTCTTTGCCCTAATTGTGTGTGCAGGTATGCCTGGCAGCCAAGAGCAACTTGTGGTATTTGGACAGTGGCTGCTCCAGGCATATGACAGGAGATAAGGGCAAGTTCTACTTGCTGACTGAAAAGCTAGGAGGCCTTGTCACCTTTGGAAGCAACACAAAGGGTAGGATCATTGGATCAGGTAAGGTAGGTAAGTGTTCCACCTGCTGCATTGATGATGTTATGCTGGTTGAAGGGTTAGCTTATAATTTACTCAGTATTAGCCAATTGTGTGATAAGGAACATAAAGTTTTATTTGATTCTCAATGCTGTAAGGTTTTTGAACCTGATTCTGATATTGTCAAATTTTCTGGAAAAAGAATAAATAACACATACATGATAGATTTAGATGATATTCAGCATTCTAACCTATGTCTAACTGCCAGTAGAGAAGATTTAGCATTTTTATGGCATCGTAGGTTAGGTCATGCGAGTTATATAGTTTTGCATAAACTAAACAAGCATAGCATGGTTAGAGGACTCCCTGAAGTCTCTTTTAAAAAGGAAAATAAATTTTGTAATGCATGCATTCAGTCCAAGTTGACTAGAAAATCATTCAAATCTAGGACAGAAAACCTATCCACTAAACCTTATGAACTGATACACATGAACCTATTTGGGCCAACCAGGTCTGTCAGTTTATCAGGGAAGAGGTACGGGTTTGTCTTAGTAGATGATTTTTCTAGGTATACTTGGGTATTTTTTCTGTCACATAAGAATGATGCATTCTCAGAATTTCAGGAGTTCTGTATAAGAATAAATCAGAAAATTGAAAATATTTTGACTGATCATGGAGGTGAGTTTGAAAACTCACACTTTGAAGAATTTTGCAGGTCAAATGGGATTCATCATAAGTTCTCCTCACCCAGGACACCTGAGCAGAATGGTGTTGTTGAGAGGAGAAACAGAACTCTAGTGGAGATGGGCCGAACTCTCTTAGTTGAAGGTCAACTGCCAAGAAAATTCTGGGCTGAAGCAGTCAACACAGCATGTTATGTAATTAACAGGGCAATGGTAAGACCTTCCACCCAGAAAACCCCTTATGAGATTTTGAGAGGTAAGAAACCTTCAATCGCCCACTTCAAGGTCTTTGGTTGTAAATGTTTTATACATATAAATGACAAGAGGGACCTTGATAAATTTGAGCCAAAAGGTGAACCAGGAATCTTCCTCGGTTATTCTGAAAACACTCGGGCTTATAGAGTGTTCAATTTAAACTCAAAAATTGTTGAAGAATCTCCACACATTATCTTTGATGAATCCTTGATGGAAACTAACCATGGTCATTGCAGGAATGAAGATGGGAACATTTTAAAAGATGATAACTCTGCAGACCAGTCTGATGGTGAGGAAGAAAAAGAAGAGCAGAATGAAGAAGAATCTGAAGTTCAGGGGGAGGTAAGTGAAATTCCTGAAACTCAGATTGTTAATATCAGATATCTTAAAGATCACCCTGTGAATAATGTCATTGGCAATCTGAATGATCCCCCTAGGACTAGAGGTCACTTTAGAATTCAGGATGAATTAAATACATATGCTCTTGTCTCTCAAATTGAACCCAAGTCCATTGACTGTGCCCTCAAGGATGTGCATTGGACTAATGCCATGCATGAGGAGCTTAATCAGTTCGACAGGAACAAGGTGTGACATTTGGTCCCACCTCCTGATCATGGAATAGTCATAGGGACTACGTGGGTATTCAGGAATAAATCTGATGAATTAGGGAATATCGTTAAAAATAAATCCAGACTTGTTGCTCAGGGGTATAACCAGGAGTTTGGTATTGATTTTGAAGAGTCATTTGCCCCTGTAGCCAGATTAGAAGCTGTTAGAATTTTATTGGCTTATGCATGCTCCCTAGGAATAATCCTCCAGCAGATGGATGTAAAATCTGCATTCTTGAATGGGGAAATTAGTGAGGTGGTCTATGTAAGACAGCCCCCTGGGTTTGAATGTCTAGATTTCCCTAATCATGTTTACAAATTAAATAAAGCTCTCTATGGTCTTAAGCAAGCTCCCAGAGCCTGGTATGACAGGTTGAGCAAGTTCCTTACTGATCAAAATTTTACAAGAGGAGTAGTTGATCAGACCTTGTTTACAAAGGTGAGTCATTCTGACATTCTTATTGTACAAATTTATGTGGATGACATTATTTTTGGGTCAACTAACCCCAAATTGTGTGAGGAATTTTCTAAAACAACGATTAATGAGTTTGAAATGAGCTCAATGGGTGAGCTCAAATTGTTTCTTGGACTGTAGGTTACACAAACAAAGGATGGAATGTTTATCACTCAGTCAAAGTACACAAGGGATCTACTCAAGAAATATAAGATGGACAACCTCAATGAGATAGCTGCTCCAATGGGTACCTCTACAAGCTTGGATGAAGACACTAAAGGTAAACCTGTTGATCAAAAGCTATACAGAGGTATGCTCGGATCCCTTCTCTACTTGACAGCATCTAGGCCTGATATTCAATTTGCTGTAGGATTATGTGCTAGGTTTCAGGCCAGTCCTAAAGAAACTCATCTTAAAGCAGTAAAAAGGATTTTTAGATATCTGCTAGGCACCCAAGAGCTAGGATTATGGCATCCTGCTAGGTGTGAGTTAGAGCTTCTAGCTTACACTGATGTTGATTATGCTGGGTATCAAGTAGATAGAAAAAGCACTAGTGGCTATTGTCAATTCCTTGGTGGCTGTCTAGTATCTTGGGCATCTAAGAAGCAACACACTGTAGCCTTGTCTACAGCTGAGGCTGAATATGTTACAGTTGGTAATTGTGCTGCCCAAGTACTATGGATCAAGCACCAACTAGATGATTATCAGATAAAACTGGAATGTATTCCAATTTTATGTGATAATACTAGTGCCATATGTCTTGCTAAAAATCATGTTCATCATTCTAGAACTAAACACATAGAGATAAAACACCATTTTCTTCGAGATGCTGTGAATAAGAATGAAATCGAACTGAATTTCATTGAAACAGATAAACAAATTGCTGATATCTTTACTAAGCCACTTGGAAATGAAAAGTTTAAATTTCTTAGAAGAGAACTTGGCTTGTGTAAGTTTCAGCATGATGAATAAAATTTCTGATTTGGACTTGCATCTAATAGCTTGTATAAAAATCTGTGAAGGTTGATTGGTGCAACAGACTCATGATCATGCATGACACTCATATTGTTTTCTCATGATCATCACTGCATATCATTTTGTCATGAATGTGTCTAAAATCACATGCATATAGAACTGTTTTGCACTACATTTCTCTGCATTACCCTGGTGGTTATATTGCATGATAGTGCAGTCTTAATCAGCATGAACTTCAAAGATCATTTGATCAGTCATCTTTTGCAAAAATTGCATGCATATAGACAGGGGGAGTCTTGTCAGAATTTCAAGGTGAACTGTTGCGTCGACGCTGCTATACTGTGGCGTTGACGCAGTGAACTAGATCTGTGAATATCTCTGTTTCATTACTCTGATGAGTTGACGCTGCAATAGCGTGGAGTCGACGCACTGACACTATCTCAGTGTCTTATACTGTTGCCTCTTCAACTGATGCGTAGACGCCTTGAGCTCCCAGCGTCGACGTTGTCTATTCAATCCTTGACTCTGAATGATTGAGTCTGACAGTATGGCAATCTTTTAATCAGTTCTAACATTAAGCAATAGAAAATAGACCTCTTCCCTCATAAGAACTGTAATTGCTTAAAGACTGACTTAATGGTTTAAATTTTATAATCTTTAGAGTTGAAAGACTACAATCAGTAAATAAGGATGCTGAAAATTGATAAAGCTCTCAACCCTCATCTTATTTCATGTCAGACAAAGTTAGTTATATCTGAAATCTGAAAACTCATCTGAAATCATGTTAGAGAAACTAAGTATGTGCATTGTCCTTAAACAATTCATTCTGAAACAAATAAAGGACATCTAAGAAAGATATTGAAAAATATTGAAAATAAATTAAAAAATAGCATTGGCAGAGCAATGACTGGTAAATCACTGAGAAATTGAGTGATCCATCAAAGAAGTGGAAAACACTCATGTCATGAGGTGTATCAGCTATCTCTGTATAAAATGATCAAAACAGTAGGGTGGTTTCATTGAGTACCTGGGGGTAACTGGCGTCTGATAAACGTGTACCCTCAAGCAAAAAGATGTAAATCACTTATATTAAGTTTGATCATAGCAGAATGGTCCATCATATTGAGTATCTAGGGGTATTGGCGTCTGATAAACGTATACCCTTAAGTAAAAAGACAAATGGCACCTGACTGCCCAAAATGAACTCATAGTGACAATGCTGTTCCTTCAAAGAATTTTCATGGATGTCAATTGTTTAATTTCAATACATGACCTAGTTTCTCTTAACACATTTTACTGAGTCTATGAAAGTAAGATATTCTGCAACTGAATCTCTCATGTAAATATAATTCTGGTTTATTGTTTTATCATGCACACCTACCTTATCCAATGAATGTAGTGCATGAACTCTCATTCTTATAACCTTTAAACCAGAACCTCACTTTCTAAGCAGTTTTTAAATTCTTATGACTGAAGGTTCTGTGCTTTAGCTGCTTAATTTCTAAACTACTTGCTAAGAATGCCAGTCAACTGATTCTTCTTGTTCCTTCCCTTGCATCTTATTTCACTCCTCTTTGTTGATGGCAAAGCGGGAGAATATATTATCTATTTGATGAATTCATTCTAGGGAAGTGTATGCATCATGTCTATGACAAAGGGGGAGATCTTGTAAGCAGAGAGTTGTGTTCATGTCTCAGCATGTCATACATAGCATCTGCATGACAAATACATAGCATCTGTATGACAAATATGAAAAACAAAACATGTCCTTCATCAAAAATGCATCTGCACAACAGGATGTTGCTATTCTATATTATAGGGTGTTGCCATCATCAAAAAGGGGGAGATTGTTGTGACCCCTCTGTGTTGATGATGTTGACAATATGTTTTAATTCATTGGCAACAGCTTGTTTTGATTGATTGGCAACTGTTATTATTTTGATGAAACTATTTTTATCAGGTTGTCTGTGTATATATATTGTTATGCACATACTCACAGGTCTACACAGTGCATTGCAGCATAAACATAGAATTTATACCTTTCCTTGTGTAGTCTGGACAGCAGTGGGTCGACCCTCCTCTCTGATGGGTCGACGCCCCCAGAGTGAAGTCTATACAATGTCTGTCTGTCGTGTGTCTCATGCAGCGTCTTAGGCGTTTTGGTAAAGTCTATACAGTGCAGCTCACACGAACACTCAAGTCAATACATCGTGAAGTCTGCACAGTGTGGCACCCAATGTCTATACATTGCTCATTCGTTCATTCAGCATTGTCAAGTCTACACATTGGTCGATGCCAAGTCTGTACAACGAGTGTCTCATTGATGAAGTCTGTACAACGGTCTTCAGCAAGTCTGAACATCGTCTATCTCTATTAGCGTCTCACGCATTGGGCAAAGTCCATACATCGGACTGTTACAGCAAGTCTGTACATTGTCCGTCTTAGTTAGCATTCTATACATCGGGGTGAAGTCTGTACATCCAACTGTTCAACTTCGAAGTATGTACACTCATCAGTGTTCTTCCAAGTCTTTACATTGGAAGTTTCACCTACGTTTCCCTTCAAGTCTATACATCGATAGTTTTACCATCGTTTCCATTGAAGTCTATACACTGATGGCTTTACCGTCGTTTCACTTGAAGTCTATACTCTCGACTGCCTTGTCTTGATCAAGTCTATACAGAGCTTCTGTGCTCAAGTCTGTACAACCTTTCACTTGGAAAGTCTATACATCGTGAAATCTTCACACTGGCCTTTGAATGAAGTCTATAAATTGGTTCAAGCTTCAAAGTCTGCACATTGGGCCTTCAAGCCTTTGAAGTCCATACATTGGAATGTGCTTCGCAAAGTCCATACATTGGACTGTGCTCGTAAAGTCTATACTTCCTCCCGTTCAGATTTCCAAGTCTATACAACGTTGTTTAGTGGAAGTCTGTACAGCCGTTGGGTTGCCAAAGTCCATACATTGTGAACGTCATAGCCTGTATAGACTTTGCCTTGTTTAGGTCTATACATCGTTCATTTGTTTTGGCAAGTCCATACATTGAATGTCTATACACTCGATTGCCTTGCCTTGGTCAAGCCTGTACATAGTTTCTTCAGCTAAGTATATACATTGCGTCACGACGTGAAGTCTATACATGCCTTGCTCAAGTCTTCACATGGTGAAGTCTATACACTCAACTCCTTCACACTTCAGGAAGTCTGTACATCCTTCAATGCATTGCATGCATCGTTCGTGAAGTCTGTACATCGAGTGAAGTCCGGTGAAGTCTATACAGTGCCCATTTCTCTTAGAGTCTCATGCATATCTGAACTCTGTACATTGCATTTGGACTCACAACGTCTTCACACTTGAAGTCCTTACATCGTCAGTTGACTGTCATGTTTTCATATTGCCTAAGTCTGTACAACGGCTGCTTCACATATGAAGTCTGTACAGCGGATGCTTCACATAGATGAAGTCTATACATTGAGCAGAGTCTGTACACTGCATTCGAATTCACAAGTCCATACAATGCAGTCTATACAATGCAGTTCATCTTATAAGTCTGTACAGAGTTCTTCACTTAATCTGATAATCCTATAATCTGTCTGACAGGGATCTGCTACTGAGATTGCTGACATGGCTCGTGATCCCAGGAGGACGAGGTGATCAGGTGCTGCCACGTGGATGGAATTACCTCAGTTCTGGTGAATTCTCTGGGCGGGAAATGTGGAAGACAAGCGCCCTCATCCACCTGCTGATAGTATATATAGAAGTCTTCATCTTCTGTTGAAGGCCGATCGAAGTGTGGCAAGTCTATACAGTGAGACAAATCTGAGACAACAGAGAGCCATCGAAATCCAAAGAGAAGAAAAGGAGAGAAGAAGAAAGTGAGAAGAAATGAGTTGAGAGAGTGATATGAGAGCTTGTGAATCAGCGTCTTGGTCCAGATACCAGAGCTGATATTGCTCACTTTGAGCTACAGTCGTTTTGATGTTCTTCCATTCGATTGTGTTTTCCTTGCTTTTAAGTCTTGTTATTTTTCCTTTGAAAACTCTTGTTCGATCAAGCTATTAGTTAGCGGTGTCAAGCTGTGAGGCAGCGGTGTGCAGAGGTGATACCTCTGGTCGGCTAAGCTGTAATGCCTAGCAGAGCAAGCTGTGAAGCTCAGCTGTTGCAGAGGGTGTTCCTCTGGTCGGGATAAGCTGTAAGCCCTAGCCGGTGTTGGCAAGCTGTAGGGCCTAGCAGATTGAAGCTGTGTATCAGCAGTAATCCACATTCGAGTTGAATGTGGGGTGGACGTAGGTCGGATTGACCGAACCACCTAAAAGGCTTTGTGCCTCTCGTGTGTTTGCTTGTCTGTTTAGCAGATCTTGTTTCCATCACTCGGTGCTTTGACTGTGGTTGTTCAGTGTTCTTTTAATTCTGCATTTGAATCTAGGCATAAAATTTTAATTAGCCTGTTGATCTATTCACCCCCCCTCTAGATCCACATTCTGTGGTGAAAGAGCCTTCCATCTAACTCCAACATCAACTACTTCAACCCCAGCAACAACCTCGACCCCAGCAACAACAACCACCACTTCAGAACAACCAAGTTCCACCCCCAGGAAATTACGGTCCCCCCCAGCAACAAAGGAGGCCGATTGGTCCCAAGAGAGCCTATTACCCACCATTGCCAGAAACTCTGGCGGATATTTTCAATGCCCTCATGACTTCAAACACACTCATCCTACCCAGGGAAAAGCCAGTGTGGCCCCCGAATGTTGATACCTCCAGGTATTGCGTCTACCACAGGCAGCCGGGAGACACAGTAGACAACTATTTTCAGTTTAAAGATTACATCCACGATGCGAATGACGAAGGCGGGATTGACTGGGGCGAAATGAGGCAATATGTCGCCGTTCTCAAGGCTAGAAGACCTCCTCCTAGGCCACAGTTTCAGCAACAACAGCAGCAGTTACAACAACAGCAACAGCAGCAACCACAACAACAACAGCAGCCCCAGCAGGCCCAACTACAACAGCCCAACATGGGCATAATCCAGAATCCATTACCGGAGCACCAACACCCCAATCACCAGGTCAATCCCATCTCCTCCTTCCCGGAAGTCGGGGGAGAGCAGGTGTGGCACCCGGAAAGTGCCTCTATTCTTTCTACCGCCAACCCTATCATCACGCAACCCCCTCACCTCGCCCGGGTAGCACCTCTCTCTCATCAACCTGCATTAGTACCGCCTTCACCATTTCCACTACCATCACGCCCTCTCATTCGTACCCGAATGACCTATCAGCCAACACCCCCCACTACACCCTCACACTCTCACATCTCCTCTCACTCCACCACTTTACCATCCACCTCTACCGCATTTGCCCCTATGCCCTCTAAACCCCTCATCACCCGTCAACCGTACGTAACCCCGTCTGTCTCCACAACACCACCACCAATGCCCTCCAAACCACTCATCTCCCCCCATCCATCTCGGAACCATTACCCGCTTCAAGCCTTACCTACTTCTACTTTGCCTCCGCCTCCACCTTCCAAACCCCTTATCCTTCATAACCCGTGTGATATCCCCTCTACCTCCACCATGCCTTCACCTAACAAACCCCTCATCAGAATCCCTGCTCCCGTCATCACCCCTGCTTTATCAACCATTCCTCCACCACTACCCCTCAAATCTCTATTAAAACCCACTGCTACCCCTATAGAGGCACAAAAGCCGCAGGCGATGGTGCTCCGGAGTGGAAGGATTTTCCACAGGGTTTCCCCCCAGAACAGTCAGAATCTCGAGCAGTCTCAGCCAGAGAAGGATGATGGAGAACAATCGGAAAGATCTATCCCCGGAACACAGTATGATATGTTGAAACACTTGGACAAGACGCCTGCTCGGATCTCCATCCTGGAGCTACTTCAGAGATCCACATCCCATCAGGCGGCCTTGATGGAATATCTTCAAAGGGTCATGGTAAATGAGGACCTCCCTGTAGAAAAGATTTCAACCGTCTTGACCCCAACGGACACGCAACCACCCATCATGTTCCACAACTACGAGCTCGCTCCCAAGGAAACTCAGAAATATGCATTGTGTGTTTCAATAAACATTAATGGAGTATCCATAAACCCGTGCCTTGTAGACACGGGCGCGTCCATAAATGTGATCTCCATGAGCACCCTTCAGTTGTGTGGGGTCGATGAGGAACAAATAAGACCTTCCTCGATCACAGTCACGGCTTATGATAATAGCAAAATGCCACCACAAGGGATGATTATTCTGAGGGCAGAGCTAGGCCCTATGACAGTCCCCGCGGAATTCCATGTCCTCGACATGGACCCCACATTCAAGGCTATACTGGGTTGCCCCTACATTGAAGCCATCGATGCTATGCCTTCCACCAACCATCAGTGCTTGAAGTTTCCTTACAATGGAAGAATTATTAAAGTGGTCAGCACACTTGTCCTCCACACGGTGGATGCTATCAACACCTCTCTGCCCTCTGTTTGTCCGTCTCATCGGTCCATATTGTCATTGCTGGACGTGTGCGATTCATCTCACATTCCGCTAGCACCAAAGAAGCCGATCAAGGCAACAACGCCATATCTCCCTTTTCACTCCAAAGGTTGGGAGATTATGAGAAACATCGACTATCAACAGGGCAAAGGTCTGGGTGCACAGCTACAAGGTAAGTTGAAACCACCAAAGGTGATTAGGCCGAACCGCAAGTTTGGCCTAGGCTTTAAAGGACCATTCAAGGAGGATTGGAAGCCCCTCACATGGACCCTATCAAACCACTTCAACAAAGGGCCCATCATTCAGATGGGGGATTATCCGCAGGAAGCACATGGGGGGTCGCATGTTGTGTATTCAGCCGAAAAATGTCCGAGGGTCACCAAAAGAGGCAAGATCAAAGACCCGGAATGCGAATGAGATAAATGGTTTTATATACGGGACGTTTCCGTTGCACTGGAAAGGATGTTCTCGTCTCCCCAGCTTGAAGGACCGCCATTGATCTCCGGAATGCCAGAAAATATCATTATTGTTGCCAAGGTTCCAAACTATCCTCGTCCTCGCCAGAAGGACCCTGTCACCAGCGGATCTTCATCCGCCATCACCATCACCACCTACGACTCACTAGCCATCATCTTCTCCATTCACTCGTCACAGCCTTTGTTGCTGTCATCTTCCTGGGCCAGACGGTTGTCTGATGATCTTCCTAGATCCCCCTCTCTACTTACATACCTGCGCGGGTTTCTCAACCCGCGCCAGGTCTTCAATCATGATCTGCTCTACGAGCCTCCCAATCCTCTAGTCATAACCACTTTTCTCTTTCCTCCGATCCCTTTTCACTGTTTTGTCATCAAAAATGAAAACGAAAAAAAAAACGTCAATTTCCAAACTCCTCAACAACACATCTTCGTTGAGGAAACCTCCTACATCTGCCGCGGGTGCGTCCTGTCCTACGGACCACCCGTCCAAGGTCCGATGAGCGACCTTTTCTACCCCTCCTCTGAGGGGTCTTTCCCTGTACATTCTTCACCATCCTCTTCATATTGTTCTTCTTCTATAAATAATGTCAGTCAATCTAGGAATAATAAGTCAAAGGTAGTACCTAGGAAGAAATCCAAGGGTAGGCAGATCCCTCGTCGATTCCTTCTGGATTTAGCCACCAGGTGTCAGCCCCTTCTTGCCATCCCTCAGTTGCTAGAAAATCCCATCTAGCTACCAGAAATAGAATGCATGGGTAACTGCACAATTAATGAGAGGTATGGAGTCTACGAGATCACAGATGAAGAATACCCTACTGAAGATGAGGGTGAAGAATATGAGGATGTGGCTGGCGCATATGCTAGTGGAATAAGGAGATTCGACGAGTCGTCAACCGCCGTAGAAGAGTCCACCAAAGAAGTCAACTTGGGAACTGAGGAAGACCCTAGGATCATCCTCATAAGTGATAATCTACCACCCTCTGAATAAGAGGCATTAATTGAAGTTCTTAAGGAATATAAGGACACGTTTGCATGGAGCTACGAGGATATGCCGGGTCTGGATTCCACCATGGTCGAATACCGTTTAACCCTAAAACTAGGGTCCGTCTCGGTAAAACAAAGGTTAAGGCGTTTCCACCCTCATATGGCTTTGAAAATGAAAGAAGAGGTCGATAAGCTCCATAAAGCCAGGTTCATTAGAGTCGTTCTTTATCCTCAATGGGTGGCAAACATTGTCCCGGTCATGAAGAAAGATGGGAAAGTCAGGATTTGCATCGACTTCCGGGACCTTAACCGCGCGTGTCCAAAGGATGATTTTCCCTTGCCTCACATTGATGTTTTAATCGACAACACAGCAGGCTATGAAACCCTCTTATTCATGGATGGATTTTCGGGATATAATCAAATTCGTTTGGCAGAAGAGGATCAAGAGAAGGCGTCATTCACTACCCCTTGGGGAACATATTGTTACGTGGTCATGCTGTTTGGGTTAAAGAATGCTGGGGCTACTTACCAAAGAGCTATGATGGCCATATTTCATGACATGATGCACATATATCTGGAGGTGTATGTGGATGATTTATTGGTGAAATCAAGGACCAGGGTGGAACATCCAGAAGTTTTGGCTAAGGTTTTGCAGAGATCAAGGGAGTTCCGATTGAAAATGAACCCGAAGAAGTGTGTGTTTGGTGTGTCATCGGGTAAATTACTGGGTTTCATTGTGAGTAAAAGAGGGATCGAGATAGATCCCGACAAAGCTAAGGCCATCAGGGATATGCCACCTCCCAAGAATTTGAGGGAAGTCTGAGGTTTAATCGGGAGGTTGCAGTTTATTCGTCGGTTTGTGTCTCAACACTCACAAAGGTGTAGACCTTTCTATGAGTTGACCAAGCCAGGAGTAGAATTCCACTGGGATTCTAAATGCCAAAAAGCTTTTGAAGGGTTAAAGGAATATCTGGCTAGTCCACCCGTTCTCATTCCACCCAAACCAGAAAAACCTCTGATCCTCTACATCTCAGTCTTGGACGACTCCGTGGGAGCTGTCCTCGCACAAGCTAATGAAAAAGGCAAGGAACAGGCAACCTATTACTTGTCCAAACTTCTCAATCCCTGTGAGCAGAAGTACACAGTCATGGAGAAAACCTGTGCTGCCCTCGTTTGGGTGGTGCAGAAATTGAAGCACTACTTCTTGACTCATGAGGTCCCCTTGATTGCTCGCACGAACCCTATCAAGTTTCTTCTGGAGAAATCCGTCCTTACTGATAGGCTAGCACACTGGCAAAGTTTTTTTTCCCAGTTCGACATCACCTACATCCAGCAAAAGGTAATTAAAGGCTATGCCATAGCCGAGCATCTCGTCCACCATCCTCTCCCCAAGTTTGACCCTGTCCAATCAGAGTTTCCAGATGAGGAACTGATGTCCATCGCCCAATCCGACAAGACAATGTGGACATTATATTTTGATGGAGCTCTAAATTCACAAGGGAAGGGTATCGACATTGTCCTTCTAACGCCTGAAGGCGTTACCATCCCAGAGGCATTTCAGCTCGCGTTCCCAGTCACCAACAACATCGCCGAATACGAGGCTCTTCTAGCCGGCCTGGAACTAGCCCGTTCTTTCTATATCACTGAGTTGCAAGTCGTGGGTGATAGTCAACTTGTTCTCCGCCAGGTGCTTACCAAATATCGCACCCTCGATCCCAAGCTCAAACCCTATCAGGAGCTGGTCTCCGCCTATGCCAAATTGTTCACCAAGCTGATCTTTGTCCATGTTCCTCGCGAACAGAACATTCTGGCCGATGCCCTCGCCTCCTTGGCGTCATCCTTCAAATTCCCTTTAGGTGCATGGTTTAGATCCATTATTCTCTACAAGCGTCTTGTCCCTGCCGTTCAGGACCCTTACCTCTTAAAGATCAAGGAACGAGTCCTACAGAAGATCCAGAAGGGAGAAATTCTTGAGAAGAGGGAGATCATGCTGGCAGAAGTTGAAGAAGAGCTGGCTGACGATGAGAAACCATGGTTCTATGAAATTGTCAAATATTGTAAAGATCAGTCTTATCCTGAAGGAGCCACCACTGAGGATAAGAGAGCCATAAGAAGGGTGGCTCAGAAATACACATTGGTTGGAGGTCTACTTTATAGGAGGAGCCTTACTGGCGTTCTGTTAAGGTGTCTTGATGACAATGAGGTTTGGAAATGCGCAGAAGAAGCACACTCGGGTGTGTGCGGTGGCCACGTGAATAGCCAGATGCTCACCAAGAAGATCATTAGACAAGGCTTTTACTGGCCCACTATGGAAGAGGATTGTGCTGTCTATGTCCGTAGGTGTGTCAAGTGTCAACTTCACGCCGATAAAATTCATTCCCCATCTTCTTCACTTCATCCAGTATCCTCCCCATGGCCTTTCTCCATGTGGGCTTTCGACGTCATTGGTCCTCTTGGTAATCCTAACTCCCTCACTAAGCAAAAATCATTCATTCTTACTGCAACGGAGTACTTCACCAAATGGGCCGAAGCCGAAGCTTACGCGGAAATCAAGGCGTCAACAGTCTGCAAGTTTATCATGAAGAACATCCTCGCTAGGTTCGGCGTCCCAAGCACAATCGTCACCGACAATGGGCCACAGTTCATTTCTTAGGACCTTCAGGACCTCTGCAAAAGGTACACAATTGCATTGCATCATTCATCGTCTTATTACCCACAAGGTAATGACCAAGCGGAGGCCACCAATAAAACATTGATCAAAATCATCAAGAAAACATGCGAGTCCAATAAGTTTTCAGACTGGCCAGAAAAGCTTATCGAAGCTCTATGGGCCTATCGCACTTCAATCTGTACTCCCACCGGGCAGACTCCGTTTGCCCTTATGGTATGGAAGCGGTAGTCCCGTACGAGACTCTGATCCCTTCTCTCAGGGTACAATTGGACGAGGAATTTCTCCTCGACGACCGTCGTAATTCACTCCTCGCCCAGTTGGAACTCTTGGATGAGAAGCGGCTGGCCGCTGCCGAGCATGCGCGTGTGTATCAAAATAGACTCACTCGCTTTTACCAAAAGAAAGTCGTTGAGAGAAAATTCAAAGTCGGTGAGATGGTCGTAAAACGAATTTTTGTCAAACCTGGAGGGCCGCGTTCTAAGCTCCAACCCAATTGGGAAGGACCATTTGTAATTCAAGCCGTGTACCCTGGCAACGCCTACAAGCTAGTCAACGCCGAAGGGACCGAGTTATCCCACCCTTGGAACGGGCTTTATCTTAAAAAGTACTACCCTTAGCTTAGTGTCAAAAAATAAAAAAAAATGACGAAAAGAAAGAAAACATCAAAAACAAAAATATTGAAAATCACTAAAAATATGGAAAATTCAAAATGCCGATGCCTGGTGGTCACCATGTAGTTAAGTCCCTGCATCCAACCTTCATGTTAGGATAGGGCCCATTAAGGCTCAGTAGGCACCGGGTCTTGGTTTGCCAGAACCGTGGAGATCCCTGTCCGGCCACATCGGCCTATGCTCGCTCGAAGGAAGCCAACATGTACTCACTTATGTATTTTATCCAAAAAAGTTGGTAGCATCACCTACGGTGGGGCCTCATCCGGAAGATCTCCAGAAGCTGTAATCTTTATTCTTTTCTCTTCGACCAAATGAGACAGTCGGCGCCCTTAAAACGCTGAGCATGAGAAACCAAAACTCAAACCCCCAAGGGCAAGAGTAGGATCCATTTCCTCGAGCATCGATCAGAGCACGAGAAGAGGGGGCAGTGTCCCCGCAGGCATACGAAAGGGAGCTCACAAACGTCAAACGACTATATCTCCCTCGCAAAAAGAAACACAAAATCAAAATTAAGAGAAAAGCCTGGTCGTGACCGTGCCTGATGCGATAAATGAAACCCCTCAAAGCAAAAGTTTGAATCCACAAAAGGGGCCATGGAATGTAAATGCTCGGGATTTGGTCCAAAGTTGTCCGAAAGGAAAGAGTTAAATGGGCCCTTATTGGCTCACAGGGTTAACGGTTTTGCCGATCCTCTCAGAAGGTTTATCCCCTACGCTCTTCCTTCTTCCTTTGAAGGTGAAATCTCGACGGAATGTCTGAAGGGCGAAACCCGCCAAGGTTTACGACCTTATTTTAATACAAACACATGGTTGCCTACTTTGAAAAGTAGAAACTATCGCTGCAAAGGAGTCTCTGTGTTTCTGGCTGGTCAAGACCCATGTTTACCATCTTGATGTCTTCTTGTTTAACCTTGGGCTTAGGCCAATGCAAGCGCGTCACCTCTGGATGCGACGGCGTCTGATTCCGGGTCAGCGTCGCGCGGTTGGTCGTTAGGATTCCAGGGTGTTCCATCATATACCATCTAGAGTTGTGAGGAAATAGACCCAGGTCGGGCAAATCATTTACCTCAAACACCTTTTAGGTGAATCCCTGTGGTCGGAAGCGACTGGGAGCCTAAGGATCGCATGACGGTATTATCATCAGGGTAAGTATTAACCGGCGGGATCATCATTCGAGGGGTCTAGAGGCCCAAATCAACCTAGATGTACACTTAGGATACCTGGGAGGTTAGTAAGAAACCCCTGTTCTCATATAGGTTAGGTGCCATTTGGGTGCTTTCCCGGCGTTAGCAATAAAAAAATGAAATGATAAAAATAACAACAAAAAAAATGGAAAAAGAGAAAATGTACATATTTGCAAACACTTTTTTTTAATAACAAAACAACAACAAAAAATGCCAAATATAAAAGAAAAACAAATCATTTTTGCGTGATTACGTTTGTATGCAGCATTTCATCTTTTAATATCGCTTGCATTCGTGTGCTTGTCTGTCGCATTCATCATCAGCACATCTTTCCCTTGCCTTCGTTAAATAAAGGCTTGTCCCCTTGACCAGTTATCAAGGACAGTCGAAGTGACCATGTGCTTATTGAGCAAGGGGCCAAGTCAGAGCAGAAATTCTGATTTGTTTGTCTCAGTGATGTGTGCAGGGATTCGAGGTGACAAAAGTAAAGGTGAAAACCAAACAAACCGAACCTTATATTTTATTCCAAAAATAAAAAAAATACATCAAGTTCCGCCCTCTCTCTCTGCATTACTCGTCCCGCTACTCTTTGGGCAAAATGCTCTCAAGGGTGCTACCCAGCTATGAAAAACGGTACTCCTACCGCTCTGTACTCCTCCTCCTCTTCCTACACCCCAACGTTGATCCGTGGGGGCAGCAAGAAAGCTACTAACACGAAAGCCACGCTCTCGTGCTCTTCGGTAGCGCTCCTCACCATCTCTCAGCCACTGTTCAGCAAGACTAAGGCTGGTTTGGAGTTCGAACAGCTGGGCCTCCATGGCCCTTCGTTCCTCCCTTTCAACCAATCTGTCGGCTCTTTCTCTCTCTATGTCTCTTTCTCTCTCTGCCCATTCTCTCTGACGGTCTTCCCTCTCCAACTGGAGAGTGATCCTCAGCTCCATGGCATCCCTAGAAGAGTCATCATCTAGACAATGCCGTAGTTCCTCCTCCAGCTCTGCTATTTTGGCCTCCCTCTACGCAGCTTGGGCAAGTGACTCCTGCATCTCCTTTTCCTGCCAGATGTACCATCTCAGATATACGGCAAGACGTAAACAAGGAGAATTCAACACTGAGACTCTTACCTGTATAGAGAGCATTCCTTCTGCCTCCGCGGCACGCTGTATGGCACGAGAGAGTTGCTCGTGAAGCAAATCAAGTTCTGAGGTAGGGATCCATAAGCTAGAGACGCCACCCACTCCCATCGCTGAGGAAGCCGCGTCAATCTGGGCGCGCTATGATCACACATGTGATAGTTAGTGGCCGGACACCATGAATATAAAGTCTTGATTAGGAGTGTGCATTGTACACCTACCGAGGCACTGAGGGCTTCACGTGTGTCACCCAATTGTTGCTCCCTCTCTGCCAGGCGAGATCACAAGTTCGCTATCATAGTGTCTCGGACATCCTGCAGTCATAGGAGTCAGCATTTCCATGAATAAAACCAAAGGAGGGAAAGAAGAGAAAAGGGGAGACCTACCTCCACAAGTCTCCGGGGTTGGAGCCGCTCTGTGTACATTATCTTATACAGACGTTGATAGTCTTCACTATCCTGTACATGTGATTCCACGATTGTGCCACCCTGTTGCCAATCCTCATACAGTTCGGGGAACTGCACACGCCAATCAATGCAGGTTGCTGGTCCCCGCGTCTTTCTCCCGACATGAGGTGGCGCAGCCGTATCCACCCATTCCTGAGCCAGTCCTAGAGTCCTCATAACCAATCGTAGCCGGAGCGGCTCGATTTCATTCAGGCAGTGCATCTACAGTTCCCGTCTGAACCGGGCACGACTTGTTAGAACCCATGGTTGGTCGACGTCAACCATGCCTGAGTAGGGTCTCCAGTTTACCTAGGTTAGGTTGTACATACCCGTTTAGCTGGTCAAAACCAAAAACAAAAAAAAAACAAAATGAAAATAATTCCAAAAAAAGATCCCACCATTACTGCAGGGAACTCCTGTATCTCCCGCCTTAGCACCATCAATTAGTAGGTTAGGGGTGTCGCACTCATGATGGGTTGCCACCGCCTGGCTAACGGCACCGTCACTGGTCACCAATGTCGAGCTCTCCCCATCAGGAGGTAATAATAGCTCCACAGCTGCTTTAGCGCATGTCATTAGTACCTTAAGTGGGCTATCACAAAAATAAACAAAAAAAATACAAAATAAAACATAAAAATACCTAGATGAATGGTGTGAAACCACTCACAGTCATCTCACGGTCTGCCTCTTGGAACAGACCTGTAAACAAATGCGCCAGCATGGCAGCTCCCTAGGCGTAGTGCCCCACTCTTTCAAGGTCTGATAGCAGCTCCAGGAAATGACAATGGATACCATCTCCCTTCGAGCTCAGTATCAATCTTCCCAGTAAGAAGAGAAGAAATCTCCTCAAATCCATGTTGGATCTCTCACGATTGCCAAAATCTGTGCAGTACACATCACGACATCCTCTTTCCATCCTTTTCATGAATTCTTCTGAGGACTCATCGTCCCGTCGACGAGTATCAGTGAGCCCTAATGTCTCCATGATACATGCCCTGGTTACTGACCTGTTCTTCCGACCATCTAAGTCCAAACCCAGTAGCTTCTGGGCACCTTCTCGGTAATCCGCATAGGTGACTCCAGTCACTGTCTCGCCATCTACCTTGAGGCTCGTGATTCGGACCACATCCTCAAGACTGGGCACCATGTGCCCCCATGGCATCAGGAATGCCCGACTTACTGGGTCCCATCTTTCCCACAAGGCTTGGATGAGGGCCAGGTCGAGCTGGATAGGCTCGATCTGAAGAAAGGCACCAAATCCCATCACGTCTAGCCTGGCCTTCTGAAAATCCGGGAGACCCCTGTATGCGGCCACTGCTAACTCCCATGAAATGTGTGATTTCATCACACTCTGTGCGTGCATAAGAAATGGAGAAGGGTGTTGTCAAGAGGAAGGAAGAAAGAATGAGAAAAGGGGGGGAAAGCTCAGCTTACGAGTTGTGATTGGGCCCTTTCACTGAAGTGCCCTTCGAGGTCCAAGAGCCTCCTGGAACTGCTACCACTGGACCTGCTTCTCTTCGAGGAGTGGGAAGATTCACCCTCCATCCAACTCTCAAAATTTTGAACTCCTCCTCTCCCGTGAGAACTTGTGCTCCTCGAGTTAGCTCTCGATATACCTGGGAGAATAAAAGAGACATGAATTTGTAGAAATGGAAGGAGTACGGGCCAAGATTGCCTCCATCACCTTTAACGATAGCCCTTGTGATGAGGCACCTGCCATGCACAGGGTGATTGATTGGACAAGGTAATATGACGACCCGCCCCCTATGTTGTCTAGAGATACCCTATCATGTTTTAGAAGTCGTCCGCAAAGTTTGAAACATTGTCCGGGAGAAGGGACTGGAGGCGTCTTTATTGACGTCCACGGCAGATTCCCATGGAAAATGGTCACATCAAGACGCAATTCTCGGTAGACACATCACGTGGGAACAGTGCAAAGGAGAAGAAGTGTGGGGAGGAAGGAACGCACAAGAGAACAAACAAGCAGCAGAAAATCAAATCACTCCATTCATAATTCTACATAAGCTGTCATAAACATCACAATCATAGAAAGGAGGCGTATGCTAGCTCGCCAACTCTCGCCGTCACCTTCACATTCATCCCTCTAGGCGTCCCTCTCCTCTCCCCTGAGGTGAGGGTCCCTCAAGGGCCTTCTGGAGCTCCGTGAAATAGTAGTCCTCTCGTCTCGTGGCGCCTGCTCCACAGCGGCGGCTCGCTGCTGCTCCCCTGGCGTGGCAACGAGGCCACCGATAGAAAAGCGGCTAGACTGGCGAAGTCGCGCCCCGAACTCTCGCACTCTCTCATAGCTTGCCTCCATGCTCTCTAACCTCTGTCCCATAGCTCGAAGGCCTAGCTGGAGCTCCCTCACCTGGGCCTCCATGGCCCTTCTGTCCTTTCTCTCCTTCTCCCTCTCTAGCCTTTCTCTTTCCGCCTCTCTCTTGGCCACCTGGAGGAACACCCTCAACTCTAGGATGTCCGGATGTGGCCTCTCTTCACTGTGACGCCACAGCTCCGCTACAGTCGCTACCCAGACATCACGCTCCTCTTCCGCCCGGGCCGCACGGGCCACCGCACCGGCGAGTTACTCCCGGAGGGAGGCAATCTCAAGAAAAGGGGCCGAAGAGCTGGAAGATGCGCCACCGGCCATTCCCACCATCACTGTCTGCTGGGCACGCTGGAACAAACAAACAACGGCCATCAGCTAAGCTCCAAATTTAAAAAAAAAAGAAGGAATGCAGTACTTAACTTACCAGGATCGACAGTTCCTGTTGAGTGACGGCCAGCTGCCGCCTGGCCTCTACCAGTTGGGCATGCAAGCCGTTGATGTCGCGATCATCCCCGGGTTGGAGAGGTCCCACATGACTCTCCCGCCGCTGCCGTAGGGAGTCAGCACTGTCCTGCACCAATACGCTCCCTTGCTGTCCAAGGAGACGTATGCGCCAGTCCTCAAGCTTCGCCTTGCTGCGACTCTCCTTCCTGACACGGCTCGGCTCATCCGTGCTCGCCCAATCATCGGCCAAGCCCGGGGTCCGTGCCATGCCCTACATCAAGAAAGGTGGGTCTTACGTCAGACAACGAGAACGCGTCTCCTGTCAAGGACGCGTCCATCATTTGAGTGCAACACTCACCGAACCCTCTTCCCCCCTCACGTGGCTCACTTCAAAACTCAAAATGGATCAAAGAGGAGGAGATCGAAGGACCTACCAGACCGTGTTCACCTCCCTCCGCGTCCTTGGGTCTCAGGTGCCCGAAGTGGCCCTTCCACTTCCATGGACGCCTCTCTATGCTCTTGCGTGTCCTTCCTCGGGCGAGGAGTCCCTCGTCCCTCTCCACCTTCACCATGGTCCGGCCCACCGAACTCGATCGATCGAGAGAGGAAGAAGACGAAAAGGGGCGAGCAAATCTCCACAGGAGGCGAGCTCGTTTGCGGGTAAGGCACGAAGAAAGAAAGGCCGCCTGGCGCTTTAAATTTGAATATGAAGGATAAGACACATCCTCGTGCCAGGACGCGCCCAAGAAGGAAGAAAAGAAAGAAGGATGATCTCTCCGTGCAAGGGGTAGTTCCCTGCTTTTCAGGGCAAGGTCTCGTGAAGCGTGCCTCGAAACAACTCGGTGCAAGAGAAGAAGCGTGGAAAAGGGAAAGTACATACGACAAAAGGAACCATTTCATTGCACATAAGTAAATAGTCAGTTATACATCATAAAGTGAGGAAGGTGGGGTGTACAAGTAACTCTCTAACTCTCGCTACCACCCTCGTGGTCATCTCGCTCCTCCCTCCTCTGACGGGGATCCCTAGGGGGCCTCTGCGAACCCTGAGAAGCCGTGCTCGCCTCCCCAGGTGGCACCATGCCAGCCTCCAAGGCGCGGCGACGCTCCTCGGCCGAAGAAACTAGAAAGCTGCCCACGGAAAAGGAGCCAGACTGACGAAGTCGCGCCCCGCGCTCCTTCGCCCTCTGATACCGCTCCTCACTCTCCCGAAGTCTCCCCTCCGCCGTGCCGAGGCTCAGTCGGAGCTCCATCACCTGGGTCTCCAGAGCCCTCCTCACGTCCCAATCTCGATGTCGCTCTGCCCTCCTGTACTCCCTCTCTCACTCTATGCTCTCTCTAGCCTCTCTCTCTCTCTCTCTCTATTCTCCCTCTCCTCTCTCTCTCTCATCGCCTCTCTCCTCGATAGCTCGAGGGCGATCCACAGATCTAGCACGTCGCGAGGGAGCTCCTCAGCCTCCCGTCGCCGCTCCTCCTCCAGCTCCGTAATATGGGCGTCACGCTCTGCCGCCCAGGCGTCGCGCTCCTGCTCAGCGCGAACAGCACAGGCCAGGGCCTCCTGAATCTCTGCCACCTGCCAAGACCACATACCCCGTAAGAGAATAGTGAAGATAGAAGGATAACTAAAAGAAAGTTGGGGTCGGGCAAGCACTCACTCGAGCCTCGCGGTCACGCTCGGCCTCCTCAGCCCGGGCCACCGCGTATGCCAGCTGCTCCTGAAGGGCAGAAACCTCTGGAGGAGGGCCCCACGAACTGGAGCCCGCTCCACCAGCCGTCCCGGCTGCCGCTGCCTGATGGGCCCGCTAAAAAAAAAAGGGCAAACGACAGTTAAAAGGCTAAGCATCAAAAATCCAGGTCACAAAGAATGCATTGCATAAACTCACTAGGATCTCCAACTCCTATCGGATGCCCACTAACTGCCGCCTGGCGTCTTCCAGCTGGGTCCTCAGGTCGGCAATCATGTTGTCACGAGCATCCTACACCACATGAAAGTTAGTGTCACATGCATATACGTATAGAAAGGAGGACATTTCCATTTCACACTTACCCCTGCCATGCCACCGAGGAAGAGACGCTCCCCGTACGTAGCCCGGTACCGTCTCAGGTAGTCAGTGCTGTCCAGCACATAGGACACCATTGGGACCCCACCCTGCTGCCAGTCCTGGTATTGTGCAGGGAAGCGCGTATGCCAGTCCACGATCTTCGCCTTCCCCTTGGTCTTCCGCCCGACGCGGACCGGCTCGTCTATGTCGACCCACTCCTAGGCTAACCCCAACGTCCTCATAACCAGCCTAAGCCGCAGCGGCTCGATCTCGTTCAGGCAATGGACCCATACGTCCCGCCCGAAGCGAGGAAGACCCGCTACAACCCAAGGCTAGCCGGCGTCAGCCATGCCCAGGTAGGGCCTCCACACCACCTGCATCACCATACATGCATCATATTACTTACTCAATTAAGTCATAGGTATAAAGACAAAAAAAATCATACGCATCATACCATAGCCTCGGGGTACTCGCTCAGCTCTCGTCGAAGCGACGCCAGCTGGTAGCCGTGGGGTGCCGCGACCACGATCGGCCTCCACCGTCGCGCCAGGGGCACGGCTCTCATGTTCCCATGACTAGCCCTCCCCATCAGAAAGTAGAAATAGCTCCACACCTGCATCCATCATACATCATTAGCACGAATAATTACATAGTTAACTACGGTAAAATGCATAAATAAAATGTTTACCTGAAGGAAAGGTGCGAAGCCGCTGACTGTCGTCTCCCTCTCTGAAGTCTGGGAGAGATCGGCGATCAAATGGGCGAGCAGAGCCGCTCCCCACGCATAGTTTCCCACTCTGTCCAGGTCCGCCAGGATCCCAAGGAAGCGGCAATGGATGTCGTCCCCCTACGTGCCCAGCAGAAGGCGACCCAGGAAGAAGAAAAGGAACCTCCGGAGGTGTAGGTCCACCAACTCCCGCTCGCTCGGGTCCTACGTGAAAGCTGCACGGGCATCTCCCTCCAGTCGTGCCAGAAACTCCGCTCCAGTCTCGCTGACCCGCTAGTGCGGGTCACCAAATCCGAGCGCCTCCATAATCCCCACTCGACCGACTACCCTGCTGTCTCTGTCAGTCGCGCTCGTCTCTAGCCACAGCAGGCCCAAGGCACTCTCTCGGTAATCGGGGTAAGTGACCCCACTGACTGCCTCTCTGTCAACTCGTAGCCCGGTGATCCGAGTTACATCCTCCAGTGTCGGCACCATGTGCCCCCAGGGCATCAGAAATGCCCGGCTCGGCGCGTGCCACCACTCCCTCAACGCCTGGATGAGAGGAAGGTCAAGCCGGAAGGGCTCAATCCTGAGGAAAGCTCCGAAACCCATGGCATCCACACGCGCCCTCTGAAAGTCCGGCAGCCCACGATACGCTGCCACCACCAGGGACCAGCTGATACGGCTCTTCATCACGCCCTGCACACCACAAAAACAAACAAAAAAAGGAACACATCAGCCTCATGGATAATAATAAACAACAACACTGCACATAATATTTACTTTTTAGTTATTTTAAAAATAATATATATATATATATTTTTGAAGGCGTCCACCCACTTGGATGCCTTCTTCTTTTTTATTATTTTATTTTAACAAAACCCAAACAAAAATCAAAATAAAAAAATAGTATCATGAAGGCGTCCACACATTTGGACGCCTCCTTCTTTTTATTTTTATTTTTTAATTACGTAATAACCCAACAAAAAAAGTAAAAATAAGACAAAATAAAAAAAAAGAAAGGATGGAGGCGTCCAGGCCCCTGGATGCCTCCTTCCCCTCAGACCTCGGCCTTCTCCACACCATCTCTCGACCGCCTGTTTAGCCTAATAAACCAACAGGATGGAAGTCTAAGGGGCTTACCGCGTCATGCTCATCCTCTCCCACGTCGCCAGCACCCGCAGGACCCTCCACGGCCAAAGGAGGCGACTCCACTTCCGCAGCAATCTCCTCTCCCATGGCAGCCTCCTCGGCGTGATCCCTCGACCTCCTCGGACGACGAGCCCGTCGTTTCCGCTTCTCTCCACCCTGGCTCGGGCCTCCTGGCTCCATTAGAAGTGAGAGTGAGTCGTTCAGGGGAAGAATAGGTCGTCAGAATGAACGGGAATGAGAAAAAGGGGGGGGGACCCTTTATATAGAAAGTGGGCCCTTTTGGGGGCGTCCAGGTGCCTGGACGCCCCCACTTTTTTTTTTAAAAAAAAGATGTGTAGGGGCGTCCAGGCGCCTAGACGCCCCCACATCAAACAAAATAAAAAAATAAAAAAGAAAAGATAGGGGCGTCGAGGCCCCTGGACGCCCCCACAAAAAGAACAAAATTTTTCAAAAATTTTTCAAAAAAATTAGGGGCGTCCAGACCCCTGGACGCCCCCATTTAAGCATATAAAAATGTATATATATATATATATATATATATATATATGTATATATATATATATACATATATATATATATATGTATATATATATATATGACCATAATATGAATAAACCAGAACACAAAAGAGAAAGCAAAAAAATGCAAAAGACAAATAAAAATCATAACCAAGGGAACAGTAGTCCAAATGTCATGTGCCAGATTTTATTCCATCGGAAAAGCAGGATGAGCTACATCAGGGGCTTAGGCACCCTAGGCCTTAACTTCCCCAGTTCGGTTACATAAGCCCTCCACAGCTCGCATTCCTCCCCCACATGCGCTAAGGCCCTTCCCACAACACTTATCTTCCTGGATGCTTTAATGGCCTTCACTTCCTTCGCGTCCGCTTCCGTGCCCAGCTCCCTCTTCTTCAAAGGAACGATCCCGGTCAGCAGTGGGAACGAGTGACGTGGAAGGCCGACCTGGAGGCAGCACCGATGTGCATTGTAAAGGACAAACTCGGTCGCGCCGATCAGTTGGAGTTCAACTTCGGGAGAAGACCTCATGAGGAGTTCAAGTAAGAGTAGACATGCCGGTGTGCAAGTGAAGAAGTTTTGTGTCATGGTTGGAAAGTGAGACCGCCAGTCCTCACGCCTCTTCAGCCACGGAACATGGTTCGCCACGGTGCCTCCGAAGCCTAACACATCGGCTATGTGATAAAGGGGGCTTTGTTGGAAAAGCTTCGAAGCAGTCGGCATCCCCTCACAGTGGTCGAATTTGAAATGCAAATCAATCCAACAATTTAGAACGAGTGCGCAACCGTAAGGAGGCTTACCCATGCTCGAGGCAGTAAGGCCGCTGTAAAGGTAGGCAAGGACGGCGGCTCCCACCCTCTTTCCACTCCAAATCCCACGGATAGCACTCAGTTGGTCCTCCTCCACTATGTTGTCGGTATAAGGAAACAAGAGAGCACCCGCCAGACAGATGGTGAACCCTTTCATAATTCCTTTCAAATGTTCATCATGGTGACCCTTTCAAGGCATCCATAACCCATACCGCGAGCCTTTGTAAGTCAATTCCCTTTTGGGTGCGGACCTTTCTGACTGCGTCGGACGGCATGAAGCTTCCAAGGACGCTCTCGGAAGTCACCCTTGTCAACATCCGCATAGGCTTCGTCTTCCCGTCACTCTTGAATTTCTTCAGTCCAAGCAAAAGCTCCACCTCCTCGAGGAGAATGGTCGCCTCGAACGTCGGGAAGATGAAAGTGTGGGTCTGGGGATGCCAGATCTCCACTAATGCGCCCATAGTCGCCCAGTCCATGCGGATTCTCTCGTAGTGTTTGGCGTGAATAAGGAGCCCCTGAAGATGCCACTTAGAGAGTATAGCCCTCATGCCAATGGAGATGTTGGAAGTTAGCTCTGAAAGCCATGTCAGTTTGGAAAACTTCCTCGGACCCAGAAAGAGTGGATACGGCTGGAAAGAAGAAGAGAAAGGAAGGAAAGTGAGAAGAGAGTTCATGCAGTGAATTTGAAATAAATCAACTTACCATATGCGACTGGATCGTCCCACTCAGATGACCCTCGAGGTCGGAAAGTCGCCTGATCTCACTGCTAGGCCTGCCCCTCTTCATAACGCGGGAAGACTCTCCTTCCATCCTGAAATCCCTAGACCCTCCTCTTCTCCTCCTCCTGAACTTTCAAAACTCCCCTTGGTACATTTGAATAAACTAGCCTAAGGGAGGTACTTATAGGAACGGAGAGGTGCTACGGGACGGGACGTGTCACATGAGTGGTCAAGTCGTCAGTGTTTTATCCTTGTACTGTGGCACGATTCTGTTATATTTCTGCCGCTTTCTGATGTATTTAATCTATGATGGTCTGTGCAGGTTTTACCAACGGACGTTTTTCGCCCTATCTTGTATACCATCCTTCAGTGTTTAGTCCCCCGTGTCATGCATCATACTATATGATATTTACGCTATTAGAACACGTCAAGGACCTTGCGACCCGAACGAATCTGGGATTTGAGTTCCCCTTCAACAAAAACAGTGATGATTCCAGAAGAATTTGGGTTGTACGGATAGGCCGTTAACTGGTGATAGCGTGGGAACGACGGTTCCATTCAGTGAGTCGGTGCGTGGATAAACGGGCCCCATCTCAATATCAGCTCACTGGATCGGTATCCTGACCCATTCTTAACGAGTTGACAATATTATCCTTGGCTATTTTCTATTCTAGTTTGTTTTAAATTTTTCTTTAAACCCAGCATGCATTCATATAGGACTTTGAGTCTATTGCGGAAGATCATTCAAGTGATTCGATTGCGAAAGCCGTTGTGCTTCAATTCTTACAAATATGAGATATTCCATTCTGAATGAAATACTGAGTTTCCTTGAAACGGCCCTACGTTGCCCTTCCAAACGAGACCCTTGTTTGGACAGACCCTCAGATATTCCTTTACTTTTTACCTTGTTTGACCCACCTTGGCCGCAGCACTTCCACATTGGCTGGTAACCGCTCCCCAAAGGTGAAACCTACAGGTTTATGACCCAGGTACTTCCACACCGAGAAGTTGGTCTCCTTTATTTTTGTGTCTGAGCGCACATCTCACCCTCCCTTATTTGATTTCCGTCCAAACAACCGTCAAATTTGAAAGACCTTCTTCAAGGTCGCCTGATTGAAACTACAGGAAAGATTCCAAACAGTCATGTCAAAAGCGTGTCTCATCACACCTTAGCATCAACTTATCAGTCCATTCCCACTCCATTTCACTCCACTTCGATACCATTCCATTACGTGTCACTCCCTTGCAAAGCAGACGTCAAGGCGGGGCAGTTGTAGACACGCTATTCCTGACGTCCCCTGAGAAAATCTCATATTACCACGCGACGCCCCGCAGCGGCTTTCACATTTTGAATCACTTGAGTGTTTCCTATCTTTGAGTCTTCTCTCATCTTCTGGGAGAGTAACGTAACGCTCCTTCGGCATCCGGAAACCGCCTCGTTGTGGAAATCATGCGGCATTCGAACGGCATCAACATCAATCGGATGCATCAGAAGTTGCCGGGACCAGGAAAATGCCTAACGGATGACTGCCGACGCCCTTTTCGTGGGAATCCGGGGGTCATCATGGAGGCGTCCAGGCCCCTGGACGCCTCCATCAACCAGCTCACGGGCGACCCCCGGCCATCGACTGACCGTTGCTCAGCCTGTCGTTTGAAGAAAATCCAAGTTATGGAGGCATCCAGGCCCCTGGATGCCTCCATCAACCAGCTCACGGGCGACCCCCGGCCATCGACTGACCGTTGCTCAGCCTGTCGTTTGAAGAAAATACAAGTTATGGAAGCATCCAGGCCCATGGACGCCTCCATCAACCAGCTCACGGGCGACCCCCGGCCATCGACTGACCGTTGCTCAGTCTGTCGTTTGAAGAAAATCTAAGTTATGGAAGCGTCCAGGCCCGTGGTCGCCTCCATCAACCAGCTCACGGGCGACCCCCAACCATCGACTGACCATTGCTCAGCCTGTCGTTTGAATAAAATCCAAGTTATGGAGGCGTCCAGGCCTCTGGACGCCCCCATCCTCCCGACCTCTATAAATAGAGGCCTACCCCCCTCAGTTCAGGGGGTCGAAAAAGAGCGCCAAGAGGCTGCCGGATTCTATTCCTAACCCGTGGGTGTTTTGTAGGGGAGGTCCTGTCGGATCCTCAGGTGCCCGTGCTCGCAGGAGAGAGGCCGCCTTCGCCCGCCGCGCTACCTCGTCGTCTCTACGCTGCCGAAGCTCCGCCAGATCTCGCCATCGACCATCCAATAAGCCATTCTCACCTCTTCTTTCCTAGTTATCTTGCATTCATCATATCATATCTTCTACCCCCCCCCCCTTTTATGAGGGAGTCTCTTCCCATTTCTACGTCGGAATAATCGCCATTCATCATAAGCATTTTCCTCCTACTCGTGTCCGAGAGGGGTTTAAAAGACAACACCAACCAAGTGTGTGTCTTGCCATCATTTCGTTACTTGCGTCGTTAGAATTTGAATATTGCACCTTCGTCTTTCTGATCCACTCGTTACTTGTTTGTCATTATTTTGCAAGGGTACATGAGGAAAGCCCTCTCCGTCGGCCGGCCGAAGGGGGAGGAAGAAGCAACCTGCCATTTCCCGCTCTCGAGGATTCACAATCTCCGCGCTCAATACAAGGTACACGCGATCATTTCGTTTCTTTGAGGTAACCCCTCTGGCGATCACATCCCTTTAGCATCCTACGTATGCTCTTTCCTCATATTGGCACGTTTCATAATCCTTCTTAATTTTTAGTCGCTTGATAGTCTGTAGTTTAGTTCGTTTTCTTCTCCTTGAGTGGATTCCTCAGCTTCCACACACTCGTGAGAGATGTAGGAGGTCTCCTCAAAGGAAATGCACTGTTGAGGAGTTCAAAAATTGACATTTTTTTCATTTTCATTTTCAATTACAAGACAATTGAAAGAACTTGGGGAATGAGAGGAGGGGACTATAGCTAAGGGGTTGTAAGGCTCGTTGAGTAGATCATGGTTGAAAATTTGGCGCAGGCTGAGAAACCCGCACAAGAATGTGAGTAGAGAAGGGGACCTAGGAATATCATCAGATAAACGTCTAGCCCAAGAAAGAGTCAGCAACAACGGCTGAGGAGAATGATTAGATAGAATGACAGAAAGTGATCCGTCAGTGGCAGCGTCCTCTTGGCGAGGAAAACTTGGAATTTTGGCAATGTCAACGACACCTTTTGGCACCTCGGAGATCAAAAGCGGCCCATCCAAGTCCGAAGGCGAGAACATCTGCTGTAGCGTAATGGAAATATCATGTATATCGAACCACTTGTTCCACTCGCAGTCTGAGTCATCGTGCTTTGATGCGGGACGGGACCACAGACACGACAAGCTCGTGGTTGTCCCTTAACGAGGGAAGCGTCGGACGTGCGCGGTTGAGAAACCGGCAATGAGCTAGGGTGATCGGCTCTCTCGTGTGCCCGGATCGGGTCACGGGACGGTCTCGCACTCTCTCGCAGCAGCGGTAATGAATAAATAAAGCGAGCTAGATATCCCTACACATGCTCTCTAGCAGCGGCATAAACAAATATATATGAAGTAAGCAAAATGCCAGGCAAGGAGCGAACACGATACCTCCACGCGCTCGGCGTGGGGACGACGGACCCGGCCGAAACTCGTACTCCCGGGATAATTAATACACCATATTACAACAAATGAATTACTGCCCACTCCATGCAGGGAGGTAAAGGGCTACACAAACGGGCCCGGGAGGACCGAATTCGGGTTGACGGGCGGCTTCTCGCGTCTCTTCGGTAGCACCCGAACTAGTGACGGTGGGGCCCACGTGCTGTCCGGAGGGGTCGAGTGGGACCCGGTGACACCGCTATAGTGGTGACACTTAGGGAAGCGTTCCCCGGGCCGGCGGCACGCTGGTTCGCCGGCCGTAGGCCGGGCGGCTCCGATCGGCACCGTTCGGAATAACTGGCCACGGACCTGCCGGTTCTGTTTTCCGGCGCGCGCTCCGGCGAGAACGGACGCTGCGATCAGCCCCGATGTCGGAATGCGACGAAACTGGCGCCGTTGGAAAGATGCTTCGAAGGGCTTCAACATAAGGTGATTACAGAAAAATAATCAAGCCTGTAATTCTAATTGGAGAATTTTGAAGGTTGCTGTTGTACAGTGTCTGAACTCTCAGACTAGCAGGAAACTTTCCTGAGAGTTACCTTTGACTGATATGAAGACCTCGGATTCAGACTTCGACTTGTTCATAAAAGTTATAGGAAATCAAGTAAAGAAACCAGGACTATTTTTGGATCTAGCTTTGGAGGTGGTGGTGATTTGTTCGGATTTTGGAAGTGGAGGGTGGTCGGATCTGGGATCTGACTGACAACACTGTAGCTGAGGAAGAAAATGAATTTATAAAAATAGATAGAAGGCTGATAAAAAATTAAGAAAATTTTTGGATGTAGGGGGTGATGGACAGAACTTCCAGTAAAATTGGGAGGGTTTGGAAAAATCAAAAAGATGGCCGAAGGTGGGAAACACAAGGCTGCTATCACTGTAGATAGAGACAAAACAGAACTAGGAATAAAAGATGCACAAAAATGGAAAAATACTAAACGATGGAATTTTGGCGTGAAAATTTAGGTGGAGCTTGGGATACAAGGGAAGAACACAACATAAAAATTAAAGATCACGAAGAGGCCGTGCCTGATAGCAGGAATTTCGGGAAGAGGCCTCTATCCAGCAGGATAGAACACCGAGAACGGTTTCACGGTGGCTCGAAGGCGGCATGAACGGCGGCGGCACCGGTGATGATCAGAGGTTGAGAGGGGATGATAGAAGATAGAAACACTCTAGAAATGGAGGTTGGAGAAGGAAGAACAGTATGAGAGAGAAAGGGGGCGCAATATGCTCCAAGCTTCAACACAATTTTCTGATTTTTCATTACTTTTCTCATAAAAATATAAGCTTATATATGATTCCAATCAAATCAATTGTGCACCCTTGGATCTAGGGATGGGGATTGAAGGGCTGGGATTAGGTGTGATAAACACACAAAACTAATAAAAAATCAAGGGGAGAGGGGCGCCCCCTTGACCATGGTTAATGGGGTTGAATGGGTAGGTGAGGTAGGTAACCCACCTTGGACTAATTAAGCCACTTGTCTCCCATGTGGTCAAATGGCATTCAACCCTTCTAGATGGCCACCTAGGATGGTTGACCAGCCCCACATGGATGACATGGACGAATGGGAAAGGGCTAAGGGCCCCCTTGCTGGTCCTACTGACAAATTACAAAGAAACCCAAACAATCCGTGAGAATGATGCATTGGCTTATAAAGTCGTACAATTGCGCATATACTTTCCCGTGGATATACAAATAAACTAAAGGACATAAATGTAATATGAAAAGTACTGGCTCGGCGTCGATTCCCATCATGCTTCCCCTTCTTTGTAACCCTCGAGCAACTTTCGGCTAAGTAGGCAATCCGAACTTCCCCATGTGATTCTTGCGACAGATCCCCCAATTGTATAACCGGCCCTTTTATGAAATGAGAGTGCAAGGTCCATGTAAGAGGTTCTCCATTTTCCTCAATCGGGCCTTCAAAACCTAAGCCAGCTCTGAGGATTACCCTGGCCTTCCCTACCGGTCTCAGTCTTCCTTGTAATTGTGCTCCTAGACCTTTGCCTTGATGGTAACCTAAGTTGTTCATGATCTCCCATCCCTTGGAATGGGAAGGGGAACGTGGCATCGGCCCGGGAAGTGGCTTTCTTTGTGTTGGTGAAGGGCGGCTAGGGTCACACACATCTAGCAGGGAAAGGATAGGCCTATGGGTCGGCCAGACAGAGGGCAATGAAGTTTAATAGCATCCACCGTAGGGAGCAGGGGCATGCTAAACACCTTGATGATCCGTCCCTTGTACGGGAATTTTAAGCATTGGTGGTTGGTGGAAGGGATGGCATTCAGCGTCTCTATGTAAGGATGACCCAATATGCCCTTGAACGTGGGGTCCATGTCGAGGATGTGAAACTCCGTAAGAACAGCAACAGGACCCACTTCTACATTAAGGACAATCCTTCCCTACGGCAGTGTCCGCTATATGCCCTTGTTCATGGAGATCACATTGATTGAGGCACCCGTGTCCACTAGGCACGGGTTTACGGGCACCCCGTTGATCTTCACCGCAATGCACAAAGCATATTTCTGAGCTTCCTGGGGGGCAAATTCGTGGTCATGGAATGTGATGGCCGGTTGCGTGCTCGTCGGTGTCAGCACCGACGATATCTTTTCTACCGGGAGATCCTCGTTCACCATGACCATTTGGAGATACTTCATTAGTGTCTCTTGATGGGACGTGGACCTCTTAATCAACTCCAAGATGGAGATTCGGACAGGCGTCTTGTCCAGATATTTTAGAAGATCATATTGTGTCCCGGGGATGGATTCCTCTAACTGCTCTTCAGTTCCTTTCTCTTGTTGGGACTGTTCTGGACTCTGACCGTTCTGGGGAAAAACTCGGTGGAAGATCCTTCCACTTCGGAGCACCATGGCTTGTTGCTTTGGTTGCACCTTGACGCGGTTATGTATGGGTTTTATCAGAGGTTTAAGTGGGTGAGGGATGGTTGGCGGAGCGGAGGTGATGACGGGTGTAGGGATCCTGATGAGGGGTTTGTTTGGGAGAGATGGAGGCGGAGTGGATGGCACCTGTGATGGATGGTGGATGATGAGAGGTTTCGAGGGTAGGGGTGAAGGAGTGGCGGAGGTGGATGGGGCCTCGGATGGGTGAGGCAAAATTAGGGGTTTTGAGGGTGTAGGTAGGTGTGGTGGAGGGCTGGACCGGGAGGGAACTGGCGACGGGGGAGCGGATAAGAGGGCGTGATGATTATGGTACAAAAAGAGGTCCACTCGGGGGTTGTGACGTGGTTCGAGTAGAAAGAGGTGCCGACTGGATGAGGCGAGGGGGTTGGCTAGGAGCGTGCTGGGCAACAAGAACGGAGGTGCCCTCCGTGTGCCAACCTTGCCCTCTTCCGATTTCTGGGAAGGAAGAGATGGGGTTGACTTGCTGATTGGGTCGTTGGTGCTCCGGAAGTGGGTTTTGAACAATGCCCATGTTCGGTTGTTGCTGTGGGACCTGCAGAGGTTGTTGTTGTTGTTGGGGTTGTTGTTGTTGTTGTCATTGCGGTCTTGGGGGAGGTCTCCTTGCCTTCAAAGTGGTGACAACTCTCCTCATTTCATCCAAATCAATTAAGCGTCCATCATTCATATCATAAATGTCATCCTTAAAATCAAAGCAGTTCTCCACTGTATGGCCCGACTGCCTATGATAAACAAAATATCTGGACGTGTCAAAATTCAATGGCCATATGGGTCTTTATTTGGGTAAGACGAGTGAATTAACAGCCATGAGAGCATTAAAGATGTCCGGTAGTGATTCCGACAATGGCGGGTAGTGAGCTCTCTTCGGGCCAATCGACCTTCTCTGTTGTTGTGGGGGGCCATTGTTCCCCGGGGGTGGAACATGATGGTACTGAGCAGGTGGTTGTTGTTGTTGTCGGGGATGGAAGGGTCGTGCCACATTGTTCTGATAGAAGTTATTTTGTAGGGGAGGACGATAGGGTTGCTGACCCTATTGGTTCTGATGGAAGGGGAGTGGTAGGGCTTATGGAGGCCTGGGGTCAGCCTGCTGGTTGGGATTGCCAACCGCACTCACCTGCTCATTTGTCACTACCCCTTCTGTCACCCCACCTTGGACACCAGTGCCCGGCTTCCTAAACACCCTCTGTAATATCCCGGACCTTTCGGATCCTTCTTCATGGGTCCCGGATCTGGTTTTCGGAGCGTCTGACTCTGTTGTGTCTGAAATTTTATTTCGGACATCTTTCGTGTTCGGATCGGTGCGATCCGGAGTCGTTTCGGAGGCCCGGAGGCGTTCCGCGGCTTTTCCGCGCATGTTTTCCGATTCCCAGCGCGGGATTCAGCTTTCTCTTCGGAAGCTCGTTGCGGGCGAATCGGGCGGTTCCCCCAGGCACGAGTGGTACCATTGCGATCGGTGCGTTCCGAGGATTCCGAAAATGTATTTTTCTATTTTTTGATATTTTTCCAAAAATTCGAATTTTCTATATAGCCCTAATTCTTTTTCTTTTTCTTTTCCTCTTTCTCTTTCTTCTTCTTCTTTCTCCTTCCTTCCCTAACCGTGACCGCACCCCTCTCTCTCTCCCTCTCTCCCATTCGGGTGCGGCGGACCCCTCCCCGGCTGTTGACGGCGGCAGGGCGACGGCGCGGACGCGTGGGCGACGGCGAGGCGATCTCGTGGGTGTGCGGAGAGCGTGGGAAGCGTGGGGAGGCGAGGTTTCTAAAAGCGTTCTTCGTGGTTTGTGGGCGATTCGGCGGAGCATTCGCTCCATTGAGGTAGGGTGACGTGCCTTAGCCTCTTGCCGTTCATTCCCGTGATTTGTAGGCCGCGGGGAGGCCGAGAGGGGATCGTTTGAGCATTTTGGGGTTTTTCCATGATTTGGGGAGAGCTCGCCCGATCTATGGATTTGATGCATGATTTCGTGTTTTGATGGCCTAGAATCATGCTAGGGGTCCCCAGGGGTCTTCCCCTTTGATTTCCCCCTCTCTGTGGAGGCATGGGGGCGTGGTTGGAGTTTTGTGCGTTTCTACCGTTTTCGGGCGCGGACTGAGAACGCGCTATACTCTAGTAGCGCGTTCTTGAGTGTCGCGCTGCCCCGACGGGGCGCGTTCATCGGAGAAGATGAACAGTAGGGCATTTCGTGTCGCGCTATGGGGTCCTAGCGCGATTAGCCTTGTCGCGCTAGGAGGACCTAGCGCGATGGTCCTTGTCGCGCTAGGGTTCCCTAGCGCGATCTTCCCTGTCGCGCTAGGGAGTCCTAGCGCGATCTTCAAAGTCGCGCTAGGGTCCCCTAGCGCGTTCTTCCTTGTCACGCTAGGTGTCCCTAGCGCGATCTTTTCCGTTGTCGGGTGTTCCCCTTGGGCCGTGTGTGTGCCCTGGGCACCCCGTGGAGTTCCGTGACCGTGTCTTCGGGCGTCCGGAGATTTCGGTTGCCTTGGTCATGTGTTTGGCCATGGGCAGTGTGTCCGTTTTCTTCCGACTGCGGTCACCGTGCGATGGTGATGGTACGTGGGACGGCCCCCGTACTTTGTCAGGTTCGGATGTCGTTTTCCGTTGGTTTGAGAGTCTACTCCTTCAGTGACCCTCCACTAGTCGTAGCCTACTAGTACGCGTGTGCTAGTCGCACCAGGGAGTGGTGTACGGGCCGACCTTTAGAGACTGTTTGTGGACCGGTTACCGTTGGGCCCCACGTCTTGCAGCCAGAGTCCGGCTGAGGGGAAAATCGGTCAAAGGGCCAGACCAGGGACGCGCGGTCTGTGTGTGCACACGTGGTTGGGGGCTGTTGGACCCACGTCGACGGGCGTGACCCCAGCTAGTCACTTGTTTGTGTTTACTTGTACGGTGTCTGCGCCTCGGGTAGGACCTACCACGTCAGGCGGTTCACCTGCGGCGCGGTGTCAGACGTCAGGGGACGCTACCGACTGTGCTTCTAGTGGGTGGTACTCCTGTCGAGTACGGAGTGACAGACTGTCAGTCGTGTGTTTCCGACCTTCGGATTTTGGCGGTTCGACCGTTGAGTTTCGGTCTTCTCGTACCGTGGCACGTGTGTCAGTTTGCGTGCCGTAGGGTCTAGTTCTGTAGAGTACAGGGCTTTCCTTTTCGAGGTACTTTTCTACCGCTAGAGTAGTGATTTCTCGTTTTACGAGGTAGGGTTCGAGTGATCCCTACTGAGTCTTGTTCCGAGACTCATTCCCTGCGTGTTTTCACCGTATTTCAGGTGAGGCGCCACCTTCGGGGAGCGCGTCAGGAGTGCAACGTGGTGCGGGTGCCCAGAGGTAGTGCCAGAGGTCAGAGCCGGGGGATGCCCCGTGTAGCTGTACTTTTCTTTCTTGTCACTGTACTAGTCGTGGACTACTGTTGCTGCTGTTGTTATTTCTATTGTGGACCATGAAAAATGTTAATTTATCTCCTGCTTAATATTATAACCGTTTAATTTCTGCAATTACTTGCGATACTTGTGTAGTCTCCACACCATCCTTTTAACCCTTCCGAGTCTTCGGGCTCGTGGGTGGCGGTGCGAGTCTCGGGTTATCGGGCCTTCCCGATAATCGGATTCTCGGGTCGTTACAGCTGGTATCAGAGCGCGGTTGTGGAATTACATGAGAATCATAGGTAATTGTAGTGGTCCACTAATCCACAGCGATGATGTACAGGTGACGCTGGCATTGGGCACCACGTGTTTATTTTAACCTTGCCGTTTTCATGTTTTCTGTCTTTTGCTTCAGGAGCGAGTATGGCGCCGAGGAGGAGCTCTCGCTCTCAACAGGGGCAGTCGGCTGGAGGTCAGGAGATCCAGCAGGGGGTCCAGAGGGACCAGGAGGAGCATAGCAGAGTTCCGGGGGCTACCGAGGCCGCGGATGCTGCGAGAGCTCCGGGGGCCGAGGATTTCTTCCGTGGCATGTACCATCTCATGTCTCAGCAGTTTGGCGGAGAGGCTGGTGAGGGCTCGTTTGTCAAGGGTGGGCTAGGCCGAGCGGTAAGGGACTTCATGCAGTTCCATCCACCTTACTTTAGCGGCCAGGCAGACCCTGATGCGGCTCGTGATTGGCTCGATGAGATGGAGCGGGTGTTCAGTTCTGCGAAGAGTGCTGCCGAGGACAGAGTGGTGTTGGCCTACAACCAGTTGCAGGGCACGACTCGGAGGTGGTGGTCTTCCGAGTGGAAGACGTCCTTTCAGCTTCGTCCACTTGAGCAGATCGAGTGGGATGACTTTGTCGGTGCTTTCGAGCGTACGTACTGTCCAGATATTGTTGCCACGAAGCGGATGCGGGAGTTTCTGGAGCTGGTGCAGGGTGACATGTCCGTGTTGCAGTACAGGACCCGATTTGTTGAGCTGGGTCAGTACGCACCTCACATCATGGAGCATGAGAGGGTGAGGACCGCGCAGTTTGTGCAGGGCTTGAGGCCGGAGCTGAGGCACCATTTGATCGCGAATGGGGCCACTGATCTAGAGACAGCGTCTCGTGTTGCGATTTCCCTGGAGATGGATATGCAGAGGACTCGAGGACCGATCAGCCAGGGGCAGTCCTTGTCAGGTCGCAGCCAGCAGTCGGCTACCCAGCAGCAGGGTTTCTTCCAGCATGCGTCGGGTGGTTCAGGAGTACCGGCATCGACAGCTTCGGTGATAGGATCTGCGTCCTTCGGCTCGAAGGTCAAGAAGTTCTTCAAGAGAGGGTTCGGCAAGAAGAAGTCCAAGGATCAGGGGCGGGCTTCATCGGGCAGTGTACAGCAGCCGATTCCTTTGCAGCGTCAGGGATCAGGGGGTGGATCGCGAGGACCTTGTCCACGATGTAGTGGGACCCACCCAGGCAGGCAGTGAACAGTGCCGATTATTTATTTTCGGTGTGACCAGCCAGGGCATATGGCCCGTGACTGTCCTCAGAGGTCGCCGCAGCAGCCGTTTCCTCTGCAGCAGTAGGTTCCCCAGCAGCAGAGGCAGCAGCAGCAGCAGGGATAGTATCCGCCGCTACCCAGGTCAGCCAGCGTGGGAGGCAGGCAGAGGGCTCGAGGCCAGATCACGCACTTGACCAGGGCAGAGGCAGTGGCGTCGCAGCTCGTGGAAGGTACCGTTCAGATTTTGGGTTGTGCGGCTCGGGTTTATTTGATTCTGGCGCGTCTCATTCGTTTATTTCAGAGGATTTTGCGTCGAGCATCGAGGAGCCGGTGACCCAGTTGTCCTGTGATTTGGCAGTGGAGTTGCCTTCGGGTGACTTTATGATCACTCCGTATTGCTTCGATCAGGTTTCGGTTTGGATCGATGGGCGGAGTATGCCAGGCAGGTTGTATGCGTTGCAGCTTCGGGATTACGATGTGATTCTAGGCATGGACTGGCTCGAGACTCATGAAGCGGTGGTGGATTGTGGGATGAAGAGGGTCTACTTCCAGCATCCGAGCAAGCGGACCTTCTATTTCCAAGGTATCCGTTCCACCTCTTCTCGATTCCTTATCTCTGCTATTCGAGCCCGTCGGTTGCTTGATTCTGGTTGTCAGGGTTTTCTCGCGTCAGTGGTTGTGTCTGATCGGATGGAGCCGGATGTTGAGGACATTGCGGTGGTGTGCGAGTTTCCCGACATTTTTCCCGAGGAGTTGCCTGGATTACCTCCCCAGCGGAAGATCGATTTCGTGATCGAGGTTGTGCCTGGTACGGGACCTTTGGCGGAGGCTCCCTACCGTATGGCCTCCGCTGAGCTGAGGGAGCTGAGGGCGCAGTTGCAGGAACTGTTGGCCAAGGGGTATATTCATCCTAGTTTTTCCTCTTGGGGTGCGCCCAAGTTGTTTGTGAAGAAGAAGGACGGTAGTCTGCGGTTGTGCATTGACTATCGGCAGCTGAATGAAGTGACCATTAAGAACAAGTATCCGTTGCCGCGGATTGATGATTTGTTCGACCAACTTCAGTCTGCGCGAGTGTTCTCGCGGATTGATTTACGGTCTGGTTACTATCAGCTGAGGATTCGTGAATCCGATGTGGAGAAGACTGCGTTTAGTACGAGGTACGGGCATTATGAGTTTCTGGTGATGCCGTTTGGACTCACCAATGCCCCTGCAGCCTTCATGGACTTGATGCAGAGGGTGTTTCATCCGTATTTGGACCAGTTCGTGGTCATCTTCATGGATGACATCCTTGTTTATTCGCGGTCTGCTGAGGAGCATGTGTACCATTTGAGTGTGGTGCTGCAGACGTTGCGGGATCACCAGTTGTATGCGAAGCTCAGCAAGTGCGAGTTTTGTCTCAGCGAGGTGCACTTTCTGGGGCACGTGATTTCTGGTGATGGCATTTCCGTGGACCCCGCCAAGGTCGAGGCAGTGATGCAGTGGCCGAGGCCGAGGTCGGTGACGGAGATCCGGAGTTTCTTGGGGCTTGCAGGTTATTATCGTCTTTTTATCCAGGATTTTTCCCGCATTGCGACCCCGATGACTAGGCTCACGCGGAAGGATGTGCCTTTCGTCTGGTCCGAGGAGTGTGAGCAGAGCTTCAGGGAACTGAAGAGATTGCTCACCTCGGCTCCGGTGTTTGTTTTGCCTTCTGGATCGGGAGGTTTCGTGGTGTCTACAGATGCTTCCGGCGTTGGACTGGGTGCTGTTTTGATGCAGCATGGTAGAGTGGTGGCTTATGCATCTCGGCAGCTAAAATCCCACGAGGAGAACTACCCCACCCATGACCTTGAGTTGGCGGCGGTGATCTTCGCGCTGAAGATCTGGAGGCACTATCTGTACGGCGAGAAGTTCGAGGTGTTCACTGACCATCAGAGTTTGAGGTATGTGTTCTCACAGAAGGACCTGAACCTTAGACAAAGGCGTTGGATGGAGTTCATGAAGGACTATGACTTCACCCTGTCTTATCAGCCGGGCAGGATGAATGTCGTCGCCGATGCCTTGAGTCGGAAGGTTGCGATCAGTACCTTGATGTTGAGGAAGTGGAGGCTCTGGGAACAAGTGCCCAAAGTATCTTTTAGGCTCAAGATTCCCAAGGAGCCAGGGTTGGCGGTGCTTGCGAGTCTGACTGTCACTCCTGCTATCCGTCGTCAGGTGACAGAGGCTCAGCACGCGGACCCTGAGTTGGCCCGGATTCTTGCGATGGCTGACGTGGAGCTTGGTGAGGACGGTGCTGCGAGGTTTCGTGACAGGTTGTACGTCCCAGCCGAGGAGCAGATTCGTCGTGCGGTGTTGCGCGAGGCTCATGGGAGCAGGTACACCGTACACCCGGGTGTGGCGAAGATGTATCGGAACTTGCGGAGGCAGTTCTGGTGGCCTGGCATGAAGAGAGATGTCGCAGAGTTTGTGGCCAGGTGCCTGATCTGTCAGCAGGTGAAGGCAGAGCATCAGCGACCAGGAGGTACTCTCCAGCCCTTGGATGTTCCTACTTGGAAGTGGGACCATGTGACCACGGACTTCATGGTGGGATTGCCGAGGACCCCGAGTGGGCAGGACAGTATTTGGTTGCTGGTGGATCGGCTGACGAAGGTGACTCGGTTGCTACCGGTCAAAGTCAGCTGGAGCGTGCCTAAGTTGGCTCGTCTTTATGTGGAGCGGATCGTGCCGTTGCATGGGATTCCCATTTCGATCGTGTCGGATCGGGATCCGCGCTTCACTTCTAGATTCTGGAGGAGTTTCCAGCGAGCTCTTGGCACGGAGTTGGCGTTTAGCTCGGCGTATCATCCTCAGTCAGATGGTCAGTATGAGAGGACCATTCAGACTTTGGAGGACATGCTGAGATCCTGCTGCCTGGAGTGGCAGGGGAGTTGGATTTATCACCTACCGTTGGTGGAGTTTGCCTATAACAACAACTTTCATTCGAGCATTGGCATGGCTCCTTATGAGGCATTGTATGGGCGTCCTTGTCGGACTCCACTTGATTGGTTTGAGGTGGGTGAGCGTGTTTTGACGGGACCGGAATTTGTGTAGCAATGTGTGGACGTTGTGCACCTGGCTCGTCAGAACATGTTGGCGGCCCAGAGTCGACAGAAGAGCTATGCTGACCGTAGGAGGCAGCCCCTCGAGTTCGCCGTGGGCGATCATGTGTTCTTGAGAGTTTCTCCGATGAAGGGGGTGATGCGTTTTGGACGGCGTGGGAAGTTGAGTCCCCGCTACATTGGTCCTTTCGCGATTGTGGAGCGCATCGGTGGGGTTACTTACCGGTTGCAGCTACCTCCTGAGTTGGCGTTGGTGCATGACGTGTTCCACGTCTCGATGTTGCGGAAGTATATGCCCGATGACTCTCATGTGCTCGAGTTTTCCGTTTGACCTGAGGTGACTCCAGATCTTTGTCTCCCAGAGTTTCCGATCCGCGTGGAGGATAGGCGAGAGCAGCGCCTGCGGAACAAGGTCATTCCCTTGGTGAAGGTCGTGTGGCAACGACACTCTGGTGGTGAGGCTTCGTGGGAACGTGAGGACGAGATGCGTTAGCAATTCCCGTATCTGTTTGAGTGAGTCTTCCTCTTCTTTCCCCTTTGGTTGTTCTCAATTTCGAGGACGAAATTGCTTAAGGGGGGAGGGCTGTAATATCACGGACCTTTCGGATCCTTCTTCGTGGGTCTCGGATCTGGTTTTTGGAGCGGCCGACTCTGTTGTGTCCGAAATTTCGTTTCGGACATCTTTCGTGTTCGGATCGGTACGATCCGGAGTCGTTTCGGAGGCCCGGAGGCGTTCCGCGGCTTTTTCGCGCGTGTTTTCCGATTCCCGACGCGGGATTCGGCTTTCTCTTCGGAAGCTCGCTGCAGGTGAATCGGGCGGTTCCCCTAGGCACGAGTGGTACCATTGCGATCGGTGCATTCCGAGGATTCCTGAAATATATTTTTCTATTTTTTGGTATTTTTTTCGAAAATTTGGATTTTCTATATAGCCCTAATTCTTTTTCTTTTCCTCTTTCTCTTTCTTCTTCTTCTTTCTCCTTCCTTCCCCAACCGTGACCGCACCCCTCTCTCTCTCCCTCTCTCCCATTCGGGCGCGGCGGACCCCTCCCCGGCTGTTGACGGCGGCAGGGCGACGGCGCGGACGCGTGGGCGACGGCGAGGCGATCTCGTGGGTGTGCGACGAGCGTGGGGAGGCGAGGTTTCTAAAAGCGTTCTTCGTGGTTTGTGGGCGATTCGGCGAAGCATTCGCTCCATTGAGGTAGGGTGACGTGCCTTAGCCTCTTGCCGTTCATTCCCGTGATTTGTAGGCCGCGGGGAGGCCGAGAGGGGATCGTTTGAGCATTTTGGGGTTTTTCCATGATTTGGGGAGAGCTCGCCCGATCTATGGATTTGATGCATGATTTCGTATTTTGATGGCCTAGAATCATACTAGGGGTCCCCAGGGGTCTTCCCCTTTGATTTCCCCCTCTCCTGTGGAGGCATGGGACGTGGTTGGAGTTTTGGGCGTTTCTACCGTTTTCGGGTGCGGACTGAGAACGCGCTATACTCCAGTAGCGCGTTCTTGAGTGTCGCGCTGCCCCGACGGGGCGCGTTCATCGGAGAAGATGAACAGTAGGGCATTTCGTGTCGCGCTATGGGGTCCTAGCGCGATTAGCCTTGTCGCGCTAGGAGGACCTAGCGCGATGGTCCTTGTCGCGCTAGGGTTCCCTAGCGCGATCTTCCCTGTCGCGCTAGGGAGTCCTAGCGCGATCTTCCAAGTCGCGCTAGGGTCCCCTAGCGCGTTCTTCCTTGTCGCGCTAGGTGTCCCTAGCGCGATCTTTTCCGTTGTCGGGTGTTCCCCTTGGGCCGTGTGTGTGTCCTGGGCACCCCGTGGAGTTCCGTGACCGTGTCTTCGGGCGTCCGGAGATTTCGGTTGCCTTGGTCATGTGTTTGGCCATGGGCAGTGTGTCCGTTTTCTTCCGACTGCGGTCACCGTGCGATGGTGATGGTACGTGGGACGGCCCCCGTACTTCGTCAGGTTCGGACGTCGTTTTCCGTTGGTTTGAGAGTCTACTCCTTCAGTGACCCTCCACTAGTCGTAGCCTACTAGTACGCGTGTGCTAGTCGCACCAGGGAGTGGTGTACGGGCCGACCTTTAGAGACGGTTTGTGGACCGGTTACCGTTGGGCCCCACGTCTTGCAGCCAGAGTCTGGCTGAGGGGAAAACCGGTCAGAGGGCCAGACCAGGGACGCGCGATCTATGTGTGCACACGTGGTTGGGGGCGGTTGGACCCACGTCGACGGGCGTGACCCCAGCTAGTCACTTGTTTGTGTTTACTTGTACGGTGTCTGCGCCTCGGGTAGGACCTACCACGTCAGGCGGTTCACCTGCGGCGCGGTGTCAGACGTCAGGGGACGCTACCGGCTTTGCTTCTAGTGGGTGGTACTCCTGTCGAGTACGGAGTGACAGACTGTCAGTCGTGTGTTTCCGACCTTCGGATTTTGACGGTTCGACCGTTGAGTTTCGGTCTTCTCGTACCGTGGCACGTGTGTCGGTTTACGTGCCGTAGGGTCTAGTTCTGTAGAGTACAGGGCTTTCCTTTTCGAGGTACTTTCCTACCGCTAGAGTAGTGGTTTCTCGTTTTACGAGGTAGGGTTCGAGTGATCCCTACTGAGTCTTGTTCCGAGACTCATTCCCTGCGTATTTTCACCGTGTTTCAGGTGAGGCGCCACCTTCGGGGAGCGCGTCAGGAGTGCAGCGTGGTGCGGGTACCCAGAGGTAGTGCCAGAGGTCGGAGCCGGGGGATGCCCCGTGTAGCTGTACTTTTCTTTCTTGTCACTGTACTAGTCGTGGACTACTGTTGCTGCTGTTGTTATTTCTATTGTGGACCATGAAAAATGTTAATTTATCTCCTGATTAATATTATAACCGTTTAATTTCTGCAATTACTTGCGATACTTGTGTAGTCTCCACACCATCCTTTTAACCCTTCCGAGTCTTCGGGCTCGTGGGTGGCGGTGCGAGTCTCGGGTTATCGGGCCTTCCCGATAATCGGATTCTCGGGTCGTTACAGCTGGTATCAGAGCGCGGTTGTGGAATTACATGAGAATCATAGGTAATTGTAGTGGTCCACTAGTACACAGCGATGATGTACAGGTGACGCTGGCATTGGGCACCGCGTGTTTATTTTAACCTTGCCATTTTCGTATTTTCTGTCTTTTGCTGCAGGAGCGGGCATGGCGCCGAGGAGGAGCTCTCGCTCTCAGCAGGGGCAGTCGGCTGGAGGTCAGGAGATCCAGCAGGGGGTCCAGAGGGACCAGGAGGAGCATAGCAGAGTTCCGGGGGCTACCGAGGCCGCGGATGCTGCGAGAGCTCACGGAAATGAACGGCAAGAGGCTAAGGAACGTCACCCTACCTCAATGGAGCGAATGCTGCGGCCTACAAACCACGGAAATGAACGGCTAGAGGTTAAGGAACGTCACCCTACCTCAATGGAGCGAATGCTCCGCCGGATCGCCCGCAAATCACGAAGAACGCCTTAGAAAACCCTCGTCCTTCAAGCTTCCCGCGAGCACCGCATGCCCCCACAATCGCCTCGCCGCCGCCCACGTCACCGCGCCGTCGCCCCGCCGCCGTCTACAACCGGAGAGGGGTCCGCCGCGGTCAACCGAGAGGAAGAGAGGGAGAGGGTTACGGTGGAGGAGGAAGGAGGAAGAAGAAGAAGAAGAAGAAGAAGAATAAGAAGAAGAAGAAGAAGAAGAAGAAGAAGAAGGTGGGGGAGGAGAGAGAAATAGGGGGGTATTTATAGGAAATCCGGAAAATCCAAAAAATTCTAAAAAATTGAAAATTACACCCCCGCGATCCTCGAAACGCACCGATCGTAACGGTACCACTCGTGCCCAGGTGAACGGCTCGGTTCACCCGCAGCGAGCTTCTGAAGTAAAAGCTGAAACACACATCGGAAATCAGAAAACACACACGGAAAAGTCGCGGAACGCCTCCGGGCCTCCGAAACAACTCCGGATCGCGCCGATCCGAACACAAAAGATGTCCGAAACAAAATTTCGAACACAACAGAGCCGGACACTCCGAAAACCAGATCCGGGACTCACGAAGAAAGGATCCGAAAGGTCTGGGATATTACAGCCCTCCCCCCTTAAGGAATTTCGTCCTCGAAATTGAGAACAACCAAAGGGGAAAGAAGAGGAATACTCACTCAAACAGATACGGGAACTACTGACACACCTCGTCCTCACGTTCCCACGAAGCCTCACCACCAGAGTGTCGTTGCCACACGACCTTTACCAAGGGAATAACCTTATTCTGCAGGCGCTGCTCTCGCCTATCCTCCACGCGGATCGGAAACTCTGGGAGACAAAGATCTGGACTCACCTCAGGCCAAACAGAAAACTCGAGCACATGAGAGTCATCGGGCATATACTTCCGCAACATCGAGACGTGGAGCACGTCTTGCACCGACGCCAACTCAGGAGGTAACTGCAACCGATAAGCAACCTCACCGATGCGCTCCACAATCGCGAAAGGACCAGTATAACGGGGACTCAGCTTCCCACGCCGTCCAAAACGCATCACCCCCTTCATCGAAGAAACTCTCAAGAACACATGATCGCCCACGATGAACTCGAGAGGCTGCCTCCTACGGTCAGCATAGCTCTTCTGCCGACTCTGGGCCGCCAACATGTTCTGACGAACCAGGTGCACAACGTCCACACATTGCTGCACCAATTCCGGTCCCGTCAAAACACGCTCACCCACCTCAAACCAATCAAGTGGAGTCCGACAAGGACGCCCATACAATGCCTCATAAGGAGCCATGCCGATGCTCGAATGATAGTTGTTGTTATAGGCAAACTCCACCAACGGTAGGTGATGAATCCAACTCCCCTGCCACTCCAGGCAGCAAGATCTCAGCATGTCCTCCAAAGTCTGAATGGTCCTCTCAGACTGACCATCTGACTGAGGATGATACGCCGAGCTAAATGCCAACTCCGTGCCAAGAGCTCGCTGGAAACTTCTCCAGAATCTAGAAGTGAAGCGCGGATTCCGATCCGACACGATCGAAATAGGAACCCCATGCAACGGCACGATCCGCTCCACATAAAGACGAGCCAACTTAGACACGCTCCAGCTGACCTTGACCGGTAACAACCGCGTCACCTTCGTCAGCAGATCCACCAGCAACCAAATACTGTCCTGCCCACTCGGGATCCTCGGTAATCCCACCATGAAATCCGTGGTCACATGGTCCCACTTCCAAGCAGGAACATCCAAGGGCTGGAGAGTACCTCCTGGTCGCTGATGCTCCGCCTTCACCTGCTGACAGATCAGGCACCTGGCCACAAACTTTGCGACATCTCTCTTCATGCCAGGCCACCAGAACTGCCTCCGTAAGTTCCGATACATCTTCGTCACACCCGAGTGCACAGTGTATCTGCTCCCATGAGTCTCGCGTAACACCGCACGACGAACCTGCTCCTTCGCTGGGACGTATAGCCTACCGCGAAACCTAGCAGGGCTATCCTCACCCAGCTCCACCTCAGCCATAGCTAGAATCCGGGGTAACTCAGGGTCTGCATGCTGAGCCTCTGTCACCTGACGACGGATAGCAGGAGTGACAGTCAGACTCGCAAGCACTGCCAACCCTGGCTCCTGGGAAATCTTGAGCCTGAAAGATACCTCGGGCACTTGTTCCCAGAGCCTCCACTTCCTCAACATCAAGGTACTGACTGCAACCTTCCGACTCAAGGCATCAGCAACGACATTCATCCTGCCCGGCTGATAAGACAGAGTGAAGTCATAATCCTTCATGAACTCCATCCAACGCCTTTGCCTGAGGTTCAGATCTCTCTGCGAGAACACATACCTCAAACTCTGATGGTTAGTAAACACCTCGAACTTCTCACCGTACAGATAATGTCTCCAGATCTTCAGCGCGAAGATCACCGTCGCCAACTCAAGGTCATGGGTGGGGTAGTTCTCCTCGTGGGGTTTTAGATGCCGAGATGCATAAGCCACCACTCTACCATGCTGCATCAACACAGCACCCAACCCAACGCCGGAAGCATCTGTACACACCACGAAATCTCCCGATCCAGAAGGCAAGACTAACACCGGAGCCGAGGTGAGCAATCTCTTCAGTTTCCTGAAGCTCTGCTCACACTCCTCGGACCAAACGAAAGGCACATCCTTTCGCGTGAGCCTAGTCATCGGGGCCGCAATGCGAGAAAAATCATGGATAAATCGACGATAATAACTCGCAAGCCCTCAGAAACTCCGGATCTCCGTCACCGACCTCGGCCACTGCATCACTGCCTCGACCTTGGCGGGGTCCACGGAAATACCATCACCAGAAATCACGTGCCATAGAAAGTGCACCTCGCTGAGCCAAAACTCGCACTTGCTGAGCTTCGCATACAACTGGTGATTTCACAACGTCTGCAAGACCACACCCAAATGGTACATGTGCTCCTCGGCAGACCGCGAATAAACAAGGATGTCATCCACGAAGATGACCACGAACTGGTCCAAATACGGATGAAACACCCTCTGCATCAAGTCCATGAAGGCTGCAGGGGCATTGGTGAGCCCGAACGACATCACCAAAAATTCATAATGCCCGTACCTCGTACTGAATGCAGTCTTCTCCACATCGGACTCGCGAATTCTCAGCTGATAGTAACCGGACCGTAAATCAATCCGCGAGAACACTCGCGCAGACTGCAGCTGGTCGAACAAATCATCAATTCGCGGCAACGGATACTTGTTCTTAATGGTCACTTCATTCAGCTGCCGATAGTCAATGCACAAGCGCAGACTACCGTCCTTCTTCTTCACAAATAACACGGGCGCACCCCAAGGGGAAAAACTATGACGAATATACCCCTTGGCTACCAGTTCATGCAACTGCGCCCTCAACTCCCTCAACTCAGCGGGGGCCGTACGGTAGGGAGCCTTCGCCAAAGGTCCCGTACCAGGTACAACCTCGATCACGAAATTGATCTCCCGCTGGGGAGGTAATCCAGGCAACTCCTCGATAAAAACGTCAGGAAACTCACACACCACCGCAATGTCCTCGACATTCAGCTCCATCCGGTCAGACACAACCACGGACGCGAGAAAACCCTGACAGCCTGAATCAAGCAATCGACGGGCTCGAATAGCAGAGATAAGGAATCGAGAAGAGGCGGAACGGATATCTTGGAAATATAAGGTCCTCTTGCTCGGATGCTGGAAGTAGACCCTCTTCATTCCACAATCCACCACCGCTCCATGGGTCTCGAGCCAATCCATGCCTAGAATCACATCATAATCCCGAAGCTGCAACGCATACAACCTGCCTGGCATACTCCGCCCATTGATCCAAACCGGAACCTGATCGAAGTAATACGGAGTGATCATAAAATCACCCGAAGGTAACTCCACTGCCAAATCACAGGACAACGGGGTCACCGGCTCCTCGACGCTCGACGCGAAATCCTCCGAAATAAACGAATGAGACGCGCCAGAATCAATTAAAACCCGAGCCGCACAACCCAAAATCTGAACGGTACCTTCCACGAGCTGCGACGCCACTGCCTCTGCCCTGGTCATGTGCGTGATCTGGCCCCGAGCCCTCTGCCTGCCTCCCACACTAGCTGACCTGGGTAGCGGCGGATACTGTCCCTGCTGCTGCTGAGGAAACTGCTGCTGCGGCGGCGGCCTCTGAGGACAGTCGCGCGCCATATGCCCTGGCTGGTCACACCGAAAACAGACGATCGGCGCCGTGCACTGCCTGCCTGGGTGGGTCCCACCACACCGTGGACAAGGTCCTCGCGATCCACCCACTGATCCCTGACGCTGCAAAGGAATCGACTGTTGTACACTGCCCGATGAAGCCTGCCCCTGGTCCTTGGACTTCTTCTTTCGAAAATTCTTCGCGAAGAACTTCTTGACCTTCGTGCCAAAGGACGCAGGTCCCGTCACCGAAGCTGCCGATGCTGGTACTCCTGAACCACCCGGCGCATGCTGGAAGGAACCTTACTGCTGGGTAGCCGACTGCTGGCTGCGACCTGACAAGGACTGCCCCTGGCTGATCGGTCCTCGGATCCTCTGCATATCCATCTCTAACGAAGCCGCAACACGAGACGCTGTCTCTAGATCAGTGGCCCCGTTCGCAATCAAATGGTGCCTCAGCTCCAGCCTCAAGCCCTGCACAAACTGCGCGGTCTTCACCCTCTCATGCTCCATGATGTGAGGTGCATACCGACCCAGCTCGACAAATCGGGCCCTGTACTGCAACACGGACATGTCACCCTGCACCAGCTCCAGAAACTCCCGCATCCGCTGCGTAGCAACATAATCTGGACAGTACGTACGCTCGAAAGCACTGACGAAATCATCCCACTTGATTTACTCAAGTGGACGAAGTTGAAAAGACGTCTTCCACTCGAAAGACCACCACCTCCGAGCCGTACCCGGCAACTGGTTGTAGGCCAACACCACTCTGTCCTCGGCAGCACTCTTCGCAGAACTGAACACCCGCTCCATCTCATCGAGCCAATCACGAGCCGCATCAGGGTCTGCCTGGCCGCTAAAGTAAGGTGGATGGAACTGCATGAAGTCCGTCACTGCTCGGCCTGGCCCACCCCTGACTGACAAGCCCTCACCAGCCACTCCGCCGAACTGCTGAGACATAAGCTGGTACATGCCACGGAAGAAATCCTCGGCCCCTGGAACTCTCGCAGCATCCGCGGCCTCGGTAGCCCCCGGTGGCGCTCTACTATGCTCCTCCTGGTCCCTCTGGACCCCCTGCTGGATCTCCTGGCCTCCGGCCGACTGCCCCTGCTGAGAGCGAGTGCTCCGCCTAGGCGCCATACTCGCTCCTAAAGCACAAGACAGAAAACACGAAAACGGCAAGGTCAAAATAAACCCGCGGTGCCCAATGCCAGCGTCACCTGTACATCATTGCTGTGTACTAGTGGACCACTACAATTACCTATGATTCTCATGTAATTCCACAACCGCGCTCTGATACCAGCTGTAACGACCCGAGAATCCGATTACCGGGAAGGCCCGATAACCCGAGACTCGCACCGCCACCCACGAGCCCGAAGACTCGGAAGGGTTAAAAGGATGGTGTGGAGACTACACAAGTATCACAAATAATTACAGAAATTAAACAGTTATAACATTAAGCAGAAAATAAATTAACATTTTACATGGTCCACAATAGAAATTAACAACAATAACAATAGTCCACGACTAGTACAGTGACAAGGAAGAAAAGTACAGCTACACGGGACATACCCCGGCTCTGACCTCTGGCACTACTTCTGGGCACCCGCACCACGCTGCACCCCAGACGCGCTCCCCCGAGGCGACGCCTCACCTGAAACACGGTGAAAACACGCACGGAATGAGTCTCGGAATAAGACTCAGTAGGGATCACTCGAACCCTACCTCGTAAAACGAGAAACCACTACACTAGCGGTAGGAGAGTACCTCAGAAACAGAAGCCCCGTACTCTACAGAACAAAGGTCCCATGGCACGTAAACAGACACCCGTGCCACCGTAAGAAGACCGAAACTCAACGGCCAACCCGACAAAACCCGAAGGTCAAAAACGCACGACTCACAGACTGCCACCCCGTACTCGACAGGAGTACCACCCACTAGAAGCACAGCCGATAGCGTCCCCTGACATCTTACGCCGCGCCGCAGGTGAACCGCCTGGCGTGGTAGCTCCTACCAGAGGCGCGAACACCGTACAAGTAACCACAAACAAGTGACTAGCTGGGGTCACGCCCGTCGATGTGCGTCCACTGTCCCCAACCACGTGTGCACACACAGACCACACGTCCTAGGTCTGGCCCTCTGACTGGTTTTTCCCTGGCACTGGACTCTGATGTGACGAGGGGCCCGACGGTAACCAGTCCAACACCGTCCTCAGGGTAAGCCCGTACACCACTCCCTGGTGCGATCAGCACACGTGTACTGATAGGCTACGACTAGTGGAGGGTCACAAAGGAGTAGACTCTCGAGTCAACAGAAACCACGTCCGAATCCAACAACGTGTGGGAATCACCCCACGCGCCAGCCCCATCGCACGGTGGCCACAGTCGGAGTAAAAATGGGGTTGCCACCCTCATGGGGCAACCAGGCATGTGACGGTCCACCCTAGGGCCGTTACAAGCAAGTAACGGTCTAGGCGAGACCGTTACATGCGTCTAACGGTTCAAAACAGACCGTCACACGGTCAGAGGGGAAAGGGATGTAACGGCCTGGTCCAGGCGCGTTACATTCTTGTGCTTGGCCCCATGCGTTACACACCCCCCCACGCTCCCAAAGCCAAAAGGGATGCAACGGCCCAGCCCGGCGCGTCACATGCATGTAACGCGCCTGGCCCAGTGCGTTACATGGCCCTCACACTTGGGGTGAAAACAGGAAGTAACGCGCCTGCCCCAGCGCGTTGCACGCATGTAACGCGCCTAGCCCGGTGCGTTACATGGCCTGACCCCCAACGGTCACAAACCAACGGTCGAAAGCCCCTGACGGCCCTACCCAAGCGCGTCATAGGCAAATGGCGGTCTATCGTGGGGCCGTTACAGCCCCCGACCCCCAAAAACACTACTCAGGAATGTAACGCACCCCTCTTGGGGCGTCACAAGCATGTGACGGTCACTGGAGTGACCGTTACACACTCCCGAGCACGCTACGGCGGGAAAACCACAAAAACTTCGACCACGCCCCCGTGCCTCCACCGGAGAGGGGGAAAATAAAGGGGAAGACCCCTGGGGACCCCTAGCATGCATATAAGCCATCCAAACGTGAAATCGCGGGCTAAAACCAAAGATCGGGTGAGCTCTCCCCAAATCATGGAAACCCCCAAACCCGCTCAATCAAGCCCCTCTCGGCCTCCCCGCGGCCTACAAACCACGAAAATGAACGGCAAGAGGCTAAGGAACGGCACCCTACCTCAATGGAGCGAATGCTCCGCCGGATCGCCCACAAACCACGAAGAACGCCTTAGAAAACCCTCATCCTTCAAGCTTCCCGCGAGCACCGCACGCCCCCACAATCGCCTCGCCGCCGCCCACGTCACCGCGCCGTCGCCCCGCCGCCGTCTACAGCAGGAGAGGGGTCCGCCGCGGTCAATCGGGAGGAAGAGAGGGAGAGGGAGAGGGTTACGGTGGAGAAGGAAGGAGGAAGAAGAAGAAGAAGAAGAAGAAGAAGACGAAGAGGGTGGGGGAGGAGAGAGAAATAGGGGGGTATTTATAGGAAATCTGGAAAATCTAAAAAATTCCAAAAAATAGAAAATTACACCCCCGCGATCCTCGGAACGCACCGATCGCAACGGTACCACTCGTGCCCAGGTGAACGGCCCGGTTCACCCGCAGCGAGCTTCCGAAGTAAAAGTCGAAACACACACCGGAAATCAGAAAACACACACGGAAAAGTCGCGGAACGCCTCCGGGCCTCCGAAACAACTCCGGATCGCGCCGATCCGAACACGAAAGATGTCCGAAACAAAATTTTAGACACAACGGAGCTAGACACTCCGAAAACCAGATCAGGGACCCACGAAGAAAGGATCCAAAAGGTCCAGGATATTACATTGGTGGCTCGAACATATGCATGAGAGGGGAATCTTTCAGTTGTGTCTGGACATACCGAGCCCTCTCGTACAGTTCCTCCATGGTGTTAACCTTGTTCATTGCCAGAATATGCCTAAACTGGGGGGTAGCATTTGATATAATCATCTTCACCTGCTCTGGCTCTGAGATGGTATCCTTTATCCTCTCTGCCAGGGACCTCCATCTATCGGCATACTGGACGAAATCTTCGTCCGACTTCATTTTTTCGGCGACTAGGTCGGTGATAGAAAGAGACGGGCCAACCGGTCCCTTTACCTTTGTAGGAACTTTCTCTGAACCATGTCGAAGTCCTCAGCCTCACTTGTCTCTAGGGCGTAGAACCATTCCAATGCAGGGCCATCTAATGATCTCCTAAAGAGATATGCCAAGGATCTTTTATCATTCTGCCAGAACGAGGACTCATACATGAAGTCCTTCAAATGTGTAAAGGGGTTGCCAGTGCCATTGTACCTACGGTACGTGGGCATCTCAGAAGGGGGAAGGCGAAACATTGGTAGGACAGGCAGAGAAACTTCAGGGGTGGATTTTACATCCACCATTTTCTGTAAGTTTTAGAATTTCTCATCCATCTTGTTCAGCTTGTTTAAGAGGGACTGGGTGAGTGGGTCAACTGGTGAAGGTGGCGCTTACCACGGAGAAGCGGTAGGCCTCCTGGAGGCCTGAGAAGGAAACCTAGGACAGGAAGGGTATTGGGGTCTGCCAGTGGATAGGCCCGGTTGGATTGGTGTTTGCAGGGCGGCTGGCGCCGGAGATTGGGAGGGGAATTGGAAGGAGGGAGGCTTTTGATTTGCCTGCCCGAAAAGTGAGGGGGATGGAATGGCCTATACAGACTCTTGGACAGTAGTAGCAGTCGGATTCGGCTTCGTGGGAGAGGGGGAAACCGATTTCCCTTTCAGAATGGCCTGGAAGGCCTGGAGTTGCTCAGGGTTGAGCTGGGTGTTGGCACGGACACCTAACAGAGAGGTGATGTCCTGAGGGGAAGATGTATCCCCAGCAATGGTCATGGGATGGACCGGCATCCATGGCGTAGACATGGGGCTCACCTTGGTAGCCCTGGTCCGGGTTGTATTCTATGTAAGAGCCATGACCTGGGTCATGCATTTGGGGCTCATAGCCGAAGGCGTCAGTCTCGAAAGCATCGTAATTATACTCGGCCATCCTTAACACTTTTCCAGAACGTAATAACATACACCAGCATACAAGTAGCAGAGATTAGCACACAAGTGGATGCTTTACGTCCCTCTTTTGTTTTTGTTTGTTTTCTTTTTGTTTTCTTTTTTTTTCTTTTCTCTTTTCACAAATCAGGAGTTCACACAAAAGACAGGACCCTAGTTAGAATTTTGGCCACCGCCGTGTCAGCTAAGGTCGCTCGCCTCACCACGAATGGGTAACTAAACTCCGGGGAACTTCAGTGGTACAACTTGCCCAGTGAACGAAGAGGGAATCCTTTGCTGTCGGGGACTTACGGAGGTCTCGATGAAGGAGATCCTAGTCCGTCGAAAGGAATTCCCGAACGGAGAGTCCTTCCTTCACCGAGAAAGGGTGATCCTTAGAAAAGAAAAAGGAAAGGGGGAAAATGCATGTAATGTAGTGCAGTATAACTGAGATATGTGAAACACAAACAAAGCAAGGAGAACAGGGATTATGCAGGACAAAATAGAACTAAACGACTTTAACGAGAACAGAACTTCGGAGGGGATAGAACCAAATAGATTCAGGATCAGAACCTATTGCAGGACAGGACAGAACTAAACAATCTCACAAGACCAGAACTTATGCAGGATGGGACAAAACTTAAATAATTATTACAAGAACAGAGTTTATGTGGGATAGATTAGAACTAGACAATTTATCACAGGATAGAACTTATGTAGAACATAATAGACATAAATAATTTCCACAAGATAGAACTTATGCAGGACAGAGTATAACTAGACCATTTTCACAAGATTGAAACCTATGCAGGAAATGGAACTAAACAAATTTTCACAAGAATAGAATTTAAATAGGGTGGAATAGAACTAAACAAATTTTCACAAGGTAAAGGAAAATAGGAAATGTACCTGATGGAGCACCATTGAGTTTTTTTTCTTTCTTTTCTATCTTCTCCCTTTTTTTTTCTCAATTTGGGGATGCCAGATGGGAAGTGCCTTTGGGAGAACACGTCCACTTGTCAGGACGTGTCCGCACAATGGCTGACAGTTGCTGAGGGCGATGACGCTGAGTACGCACCTAGGGCTCCAGGCACGCCCTCGAGCTGAAGCCCATTTTTCGGAAAACAACGGAAAGAAAGGGAACAACGTGAATCTCTCGAGAAATAAAGGGAATCAAGGGGAAGTGCACGAGGTGAACGAGGGATAAGCGTAAAGCAAGGTGCTGCTTGGAGTACGACTGTAGCGCACGCGGGCGCAATGGGGAGGGGCACACGTGGGTGCCAATGGGGAGGGGCACACGCGGGTGCCAATGGGAAACTGTAGCGCACGTGGGCGCAATAGGGAATGGCACACGCGGGTGCCAAATCACACGGGTAACCAAACGGAAAGCAAAAGATGTCCCACCGTGATCGCCAGAGATGTGGATGGACGTCACGGGGTTTAGGAGAGGTGAGGGAAACACGTTACGCTGGGAAAACGCGAGAAAGGGACTCCCGGGGAGGGTTGTCTCTACCGGGTTTAGAGGCAGAAATATACGGAACGAGAAAACCCACGGAATGGAAATGTACAACGAAATGAATTGACAGAAGGAATTTACAGAACAGAAACCACCGCGAGGAATTACTTCCGTCCACGGGGTTTAAACAGAAATTAAAAGAACAAAATTGCGGAATGAAAAGGCTCCGCGAGGAATTACTTCCGTCGCAGGGACCTCCACGAAGAATTACTTCCGTCACGGGGTTTTGACAGGAATCGAAGGAATTAAAATTACAGAATGAAAAGGCTTCGCGAGGAATTACTTCCGTCACGGGAACCTTCACGAGGAATTACTTCCGTCGCAGGATTTTGACAGAAATTAAAGAAATGAAATGACAGAATGAAAAGGCTCCGCAAGGAATTACTTTAGGTCACGGGGTTTAAACAAAAGGAAAAAGTAACATAAAAGAAAGGGGGCGGGGGATGTGATCGCCAGGGGCTGAGAACCTCACGGGAAAGCTGTGATCGCGTTCACCGCCGGAGCGGGAGTAGTGCGGGTCCTCTCTTCCTCTTCTGTCGGCCGACCGACGAAGAGGGCCTTCCTTGGTTACCCCGGTTTTGTTATTCCTTCTTTTGATTTGTTTTTATTTTTCGTTGTTATTTTTTTTGTTTTTTGTTTTATTTTTGTTGCCTTTATTATTATTTTTATTTCTTTTAAAGAGACATGAGAAAATGACGAAAGAAATCGAGAAAGATGGAGAAAGAGAGTGAGATATAGAGAATTAAAATTATGAAAGATCACTGGGAGAATATATATAGAGAGAGAAAGACTCTTTTTTAGACAAAAATAAAGAGGGACAATAAATAACAATAGCAAGAGAGAGAACTAGAATAAGATGGTGAAGGTGATGGTCGGGTACCTCAAAATAGGAGGGATGGTCGCGTTTCATCCCCGAACTGGGGATCACGTGAGTTCCTCCTCCTCCTCTCTCGGCCGGCCGAAGGAGATAGCTTTCCTATGATGGTTCCCCTTGCAAAAGAAGACGAGATATTAAATCAGAATAACGACAATGCAGCATCAATCCCTTGTGATGAACATGACGAAGACATGAACAAATACGCACTTGGTTGATATTATTTTAAATCCCTTTTGGACACCAATGGTAGATAGATGACGTGATGAATGAATAAACAAGGTTCTCTCGGGTAGAAAAGTGCAATATGGATAATGCATGCGTACAATGCAACTAGCGAAATAAAAACAAAGCAGGGCGAAGAGAGATGAGAAAGCTTATTGGGGGAAGCTGTTGACGGGCTTTGGACGAGCTCCTTCAGGACGGGGACGGAGCGAATACACGATGAAGTGGAACATCTTCTCGTGCGTTCGAACATCCGGTAACTCAACTTTCTTTATTTCACATACTTCAACACAGATCGGATCGAAGCATCTCTTTCCGTTCCGTACAGACGCATATATATACTAGCACTTACACACACACACCTGCAAGAACACTCACGCATACACACATATATATACATATATAAGAATGTACACTATTTATTTGATTATGAGGAGAAGATACTAAAAATAACAAAGCAAAAGAAGACAAGCATTAAAATGATGGAAATGAAGGTATGGGAATATATATAGAGGGGAGATAGAAAGAGGGAGGGTTAGAGAGAGAAAGAGAAAAAGGGAGAGAGAGGAGAAAACTCTTCTCTTTTTTTTCTTTAGATTTTTTTATGTAGAGGATATATACAAACTATATAAGAAGTATATATATATATATATATAAGAGGGATGGAGAGATAGAGAGAGAGAGTGAGGGCAAGAGAGGAGGAGGGAGAGAGAGTATACGTAAGAGAGAGTAAAAGATGGAGATCAAAAAATAATGAAAAAAAGAAAGAGTTGAGACAGAGAGATCGAGAGGGGGAGAGAGAGAGGGAGTAAAAAAAAGAGGGAGAGAGAGAATACGTGAGGGAGAAAGGAAGGGAGAGTAAAAGATGGAGATAAAAAAATAAAAAAAGAAAGAAAGAAAGAAAGAGTTGAGACAGAGATTAGAGAGAGGGAGAGAATACGTGAGAGAGGGGGAAAAGAGAGACGATGGGGAGAGAGAGGGAAAGAAAGAGAGAGGGAGAGAGGGAGAGAAGAAGAGAGAAGACAGAGGGAGAGAGAATAGGTGGGGAAAAATAAAAAAAATAAAAAAAAGAGAGAGAGTGAGATCGAGAGGGAGAGAGGGAAAGAGAAGGAGAGAAGGAGAGAGGATTGACAGAGTGGAGAGAAAAAAAATAAACAAATAAAAGGATGAGAGGTCGAGAGAGAGAGGAAGGGGGTGGGAAGGAGAAAGAGAGGGAAAGAGGGAGTGAGAGAGAGTAAAAAAAGGACAAAAAAATAAAAGAAAGAGAGATGGAGGCAGAGAGAGAGAGATCGCGGGGGAGGGGAGAGAAAGGGAGAGAGAGAGAGAGACGCAGCGCGGCGAGAGAGAAAGAGAGAGAGGGAACCGAGAGGGAGAGAGAGGGAGAGAGAGAGAGCCGCAGCGCGGCGGGAGAGAAAGAGAGAGAGGGAACTGAGAGAGAGAGAGGAAGAGAGGGAACGCGAGAGGGAGAGAGAGAGAGAAGGGGAGAGCGAGAGACCCGCGACGGGGGAGAGAGAGGGAGGAAGAGAGAGGGGGGACGCGAGAGGAGAGAGAGAGAGAGCAGCGAGAGAGAGAGAGAGAGGAAGAGAGAGGGGGGAGACGGAGGTCGTCCGGTGCGGCAGACGACGGCGGTGACGGCGGGGACGGCAACGTCGGCATAGGGGACGCGGTGGAGTTGGCCGGCGGTGGTCCAACGGCGACGACGGTCGGGCGGCAGCTGCTAGCAGGCGGGCTCGGACGGTGCTGGACGGAGAGGAGGACGGCAGCGTCGGCGTGGGGGGGACGCGGTGGAGTTGGAGGCGTCGGGTGACGGTGGCTTGCGTGAGGGGTGGCAGCAGTGAGCTCGGTGTGACCGTGGGAGGCTTGCCGGTGGAGGACGTGGTGGAGCGTACGGTGGCAGCCAGAGGTGGAGATGGCGGACGTGGAGCTGCCGTTGGGGGAGGTGCACTGGAGCACCGGCAGGGGCGGGGCTTGCGGAGTGGTGAGAGTGGAGAGGAGGCTGGAGGTGGGAGGTGGTGTTGGTGGCGTGGTGGATTAGCAGAGATGGAGGGAGTGTTGGTAGTAGTGTCTGCCAAAATGGGGGGGTGCTGTAGAGGAGAGAAAGAGAAAGAGGGAGGGGAGACGGTGGAGGTGGCTGCGGGTGGTTGGGTGGCTGCAGAGGAGAGAAAGAGAGAGGGAGGGGAGACGGTGGAGGTGGCTGCGGGTGGTTGGGTGGCTGCAGAGGAGAGAAAGAGAGAGGGAGGGGAGACGGTGGAGGTGGCTGCAGAGGAGGGGTATGTGTGAGTGGTGAGGGGCTTGCGATTGGGTGAGAAGTGGGGAGCGAGGGGGCGCTGTGGCAAGGCGGACGGGACGATGGCGGGCGACGGTGCTCGCGGTGGTCGGAGGTGGAGGTTGCGGTGGTCGGAGGTGGGCCGGTTGTGGCTGTGGGATGAGAAGAAGGGATGAGGAGAGGAGGGTCTTGGTGTTGGGAAGTCTCTGCTTTCGTGGTGAGGAGAGTGGGTTGTCGGAAGTGGCCGGGAGAGAATGGGATGGGAAGTGAAAAAAACGGGTTCTCTGCCACTACAAGAAAAAGCGGATTTAGTGACGGCATTTTGCGACGGATATTAATCCGTCGCAAATATGTCTGTAAATTTTGACGGACCTATTTCGTCTAAATATTTAAGACAGAAAATTATTCGTCTGCATATCCATCATAATTAGGGAGGTAGGCGTGACTTGTCAGAGCTGACGGATTCCAAATTGGACTTCTGGTTCGAGCCCCACGCTCAAAAGTGCATTTTGTAAATGCACTTGGTTTTAAATCAAAGCAGCCGGGGTCCGGGGGTCCAGAATGTGAAATACTGATCCGACCGCCATTCCGATCATTCCAACACGACCTGGGAGGTAGGCGTGACTTGTCAGAGCTGACGGATTCCAAATCGGACATCCGGTTCGAGCCCCACGCTCAAAAGTGCATTTTGTAAATGCACTTGGTTTCAAATCAAAGCAGCCGGGGTCCGGGGCTCCAGAATGTGAAATACTGATCCGACCGGCATTCCGATCGTTCCAACACGACCTGGGAGGTAGGCGTGACTTGTCAGAGTTGACGGATTCTAAATCGGACATCTGGTTCGTGCCCCACGCTCAAAAGTGTATTTTGTAAATGCACTTGGTTTCAAATCAAAGCAGCCGGGGTCCGGGGGTCCAGAATGTCAAATACTGATCCGACCGGCATTCCGATCGTTCCAACACGACCTGGGAGGTAGGCGTGACTTGTCAGAGCTGACGGATTCCAAATCGGACATCCGGTTCGAGCCCCACTCTCAAAAGTGCATTTTGTAAATGCACTTGGTTTCAAATCAAAGCAGCCGGGGTCCGGGGGTCCAGAATGTGAAATACTGATCCGACCGGCATTCCGATCATTCTAACACGACCTGGGAGGTAGGCGTGACTTGTCAGAGCTGACGGATTCCAAATCGGACATCCGGTTCGAGCCCCACGCTCAAAAGTGCATTTTGTAAATGCACTTGGTTTCAAATCAAAGCAGCCGGGGTCCGAGGGTCCAGAATGTGAAATACTGATCCGACCGGCATTCCGATCATTCCAACACGACCTGGGAGGTAGGCGTGACTTGTCAGAGCTGACGGATTCTAAATCGGACATCCGGTTCGAGCCCCACGCTCAAATAACTCAATTCAAAACTATGTTAGTTTTCAAATTTTAGTTTAGAATAATTCAAAGAAGTAGGTTCTACAATTGATATCTTTACTGTCTTTGATATTATGTTTGATTTAAATTCATGTAATCTAATAAAATATTTAATTTATCTTTATACTAATCTTTTTATCTATGTATGTTTTTTTTAATATAGGAGGATCCTTCTGCGAGCGGTATCAGAGGGGATGAGCAGGGCGGTGGGGATGAAGATATGGACGATATGGAGGACATTTGTTGATTCCGTCGCCAATTTTTTTTTTATGTAACGTTGACGAGTTTGTTCTGATATTTGATGTAATTTTAATTAAGTTTGATTTCAGATTTTTGTTCGTATGTATTTTTATTTTCGATGATTTTGTAAACAAGTTTTTAATAAAAATTTGAAATTTTTTTAAAAAAGAAGAAAATAAATTTCGGACGGATTTTGAGACGAATCCGTCTCAAACATTAGACGGATTTAGGGACGGAAATGATAACTGTGCGAAATTGGCGACGGAAATATCGACGAAAATTAGGCCGTCTCCAATTTATGTTGGAAGGTTTCAGACCGATAGGTAGATGAAATTTAGTCCGTCTCTATTGCAGTGTATAAGTTGCGACGGAAATAACGACGGGAACTATTTTGCGTCGCAATTTATAGATGGATATTGAGACGGATTTACCCCGTCGCAATATTTAGACGGATTTGGAGACAGAAGTATCCGTCCGAATTTGTCTCGTTAACGACGAAATTGGCGACGAATTATTTTTCCGTCGCTACGTTCGGACGGATATTAGGACGGAATAAAATTCGTCGGTCATTTGTGACCCTTTTTTTAGACGGCCATATTCCGTCCGAAGTCCGTCGCCAGTCCGTCGCAAAAATGTTTAGCGACGGATTTTGTGACAAATTTGGGACGGAATATGGCTGTCGCTAAAAGCGCTTTTTCTTGTAGTGTGCCGTCCTTCGCCTGGAGAATGGGAGGGTGAGAAGTGTTTACGTGAATGGGGTTGTTGTGGTTGGGGAGAGGGTGATGATGAGTGTGTTAATGAAAGGGGGTGTGTGTTACGTAAGTGGGGAGGGGTGCTAAATGAAATGGGGGGACAAGATCCAAAGAAAGGGGGTAGCTAATAGGAGAGTTAATAAATTTTTTTATTTTATTCTTTCTTTTATTAAATGTTGGGCCCAAACTATTAATATTTATTATTTTTATCAATATATTTATTTATTTATTTATAAGGAATAAATGATGGGCCACACCTATTTAATATATATATATATATATATTATTTTCTCTTGTTATTTATATATATAGGGGAGAATGGGCCAAGCCCATAAAACTTGATTTATTTTATTTAATGAAAAAAAATTAAACAAGAATGGGCCAAGCCCATTAACATTTTTTTTTATTTTGTGTAGGAAAGAGATAGCCACAAGCCCATTAACATGAGTCTCATTAAGAAACGACAATTGAGATTTATCAGATAAAAATTAGAGGTCACTCGACTAACTTAACCGTGCGAGCCACTTTGGGCGTCTTAGTGTAATACGGGATCTGCTCAGCATAGTGCTAAAATGCCGTGTTTACACCCCTTAGAGGCAATAACAATTTTTTTCTGCTGGCAGCGGACCCCTTGTACCCAACAATGGATTGAAACATTATTTGCTTCTTTTTCCCTGGCAATGGACCCTGATGGACCCTTATGTTTCTCCCAGTTCCTATAAACAAATCCCTCCATCAACCGTAGGTGACCCCTACTGTCTTTTGGCCACAAAAGAGAAGGTTTTTCTCCTGCTTCTCGGTCTCCACCTGCAGAAGAGAGATCTAATGTTTCTCTTCATGTGCAGGAGATGTATCCTGCTGCAGAAACTTTGCTGAGCATGAAGGGCTTGGCGTGGCTGGGTTTTTCCTAATTCTTTCTCTATAGTCATACCTAGAAAATCGCACCCAAGAGGTAGGTGTTCTTAAGATCTGATCTAACTGGTAGTTTAAACAGGGTGACATGCATGAATAGGGTAGTTACTATCATCCGGACTCCATGTGATTTCTAATTTAAAATTTCCTGTAAATTACCCATGTGTAAAATTTCATATCTATGAAATTAAAACTTAAAATATTAGATGATCATAATCTTGAATTCTTGCTATTTGTCCATGTCAATCCATATCTCTACTTCCTGATTTTTGGTGAATATTTTATAAACCATGAACAATAATAATCACCATGTCCAAAAATTCATGTTTATTGAACCAAACCACAAAAATCCCTGCATAAGCATAAATATGGAAATCCTGAGATTTTCTCTATTTAACCATGTCCTTCATCCTGTCAGCAAATTTGAGAAGCCTTCGTTTAAACACCTGTAATCATACTTATGTGGAAAAACTTGCACTGAGACAGAACTTGCACTGACCTCCCATGAACCTTAGAAAAACTTGCACCGAGGCAGAACCTGCACTGACCTCCTATGTACCTTAGAAAAACTTACACCGAGGCAGAACTCGCACTGACCTCCTATGTGCCTTAGAAAAACTTGCATCGAGGCAGAACTTGCACTGACCTCCTATGTGCCTTAGAAAAATTTGCACCGCGGCAGAACTCGCACTGACCTCCCATGTGACTTGCACCGAGGCAGAACTCGCACTGACCTCCCACGTGACTTAGAAAAACTTGCACCGAGGCAGAACTTGCACTGACCTCCTATGTGCATTAGAAAAACTTGCACCGAGGCAGAACTCGCACTGACCCCCCATGTGCCTTAGAAACCTCCCATGTGCCTTAGAAAAACTTGCACCGTGGCAGAACTTGCACTGACCTCCTATGTGCCTTAGAAAAACTTGCACCGAGGAAGAACTTGCACTGACCTCCCATGTGTCTTAGCAAAACTTGCACCGAGACAGAAAGTGCTTTGACCTCCTATATGCTAGCAAAACTTGCACCAAGGCAGAAAATGGTTGACCTCTTATATGCTTTAGCAAAACTTGCACCGAGGCAGAAAGTGCTTTGACCTCTAATATGCTAGCAAAACTTGCACCGAGACAGAAAATACTTTGACCTCCTATATGCTTTAGCAAAACTTGCACCCAGGCAGAAAGTACTTTGACCTCTTATATGCTAGCAAAACTTGCACCGAGGTAAAAAATGCTTTGACCTCCTATATACTTTAGCAAAACTTGCACCGAGGCAGAAATTGCTTTGACCTCCTATATGCTTTAGCAAAACTTGCACCGAGGCAGAAAGTGCTTTGACCTCCTATATGCTAGCAAAACTTGCACTGAGGCAGAAAATACTTTGATCTTTTATATGCATGAATAGTGATCTGCACCAACCTTATATGCACTGACCTTATATGCATGAATAGTGATCTGCACCGACCTTATAGGCATGAATAGTGATCTGCACCAACCTTATATGCACTGACATTGCATGAAGTAAAAGATGCACTGACCTTATATGCGTGAATAGTGATCCGCACCAACCTTATATGTACGAATAGTATTCTGCACCAACCTTATATGCACTAACCTTATATGCATGAATAGTGTTCTGCACCAACCTTATATGCACCAACCTTATATGCATGAATAGTGATATGCACCAACCTTATATGCATAAATAGTATTGTAATGCCCCGGATTTTTCGAATCCTCGTTCGTTGGTCCCGGATCTGGTCTCTCGGAGTGTCCAGCTCCGTTGTGTCTGAAATTTCGTTTCGGACATCTTTCGCGTTCGGATCGGCGCGATCCGGAGTCGTTTCGGAGGCCCGGAGGCGTTCCGCGACTTTTTCCGCGTGTGTTTTCCGATTCCCGATGTGGGTTTCGGCTTTCCCTTCGGAACCTCGTTGCGGGTGAACCGGGCCGTTCACCAGGGCGCGAGTGGTACCGCTGCGATCGGTGCGCTCCGAGGATCGCGAGGGTGTAATTTTCTATTTTTCTGGATTTTTCTGATTTTTTGGATTTTCCTATAAATAGCTTTTTCTCTCTCTCCCCCTCTCATTTCTCATTTCTCATTTCTCTCCCTCTCTCTTCTCACGCTCTCTCCTCTCTCCCTCTCTCTCCGGCGGCCGACGGGGCGGAGCACGGGCGAGGTGGGGACGGCGCGGGCGAGGATGGATGAGGATCGAGGCGGTGGAGGCGCGTGGAAGCTCGGCCGTGAGTTCGTGGAACGGCGAGGCTTCAACGGTGTTTTCTTCGTGGATCGGCGTCCACGGTGCGCGTAATCTTCGGTGGAGGTAGGGTGATGGACCCTCAGCCCGTGTACTTCCTTTCCCGCGAGTTTCGTAGGCCGTGGTGAGCCGAGCGGACTAAACGGGGCGTTTTGGGCAAAATGCATGTTTTTGGGGTGTGAGCCGGATCTCCCGTTTTATGGTGTTTTTGGGCGATCCAGGGGTTTAGATGCATGCCTAGGGGCTTGGGGAAGGTTTCCCCTTTTGTTTCCCCTTCACCTGGGGGTGAACGGGGCGTGGCATGGCTTTTCCCGCGGTTTCCACCGTTTTCTGGCGCGGACTGAGAACGCGCTATACTCCAGTAGCGCGTTCTTGAATGTCGCGCTGCCCCGATAGGGCGCGTTCATCGGAGAAGATGAACAGTTAGGCAGTTCTTGTCGCGCTATGGGGTCCTAGCGCGTTCTGCCCTGTCGCGCTAGGGGTCCCTAGCGCGTTCTTCCTTGTCGCGCTAGGTGATCCTAGCGCGATCTGTGCAGTCGCGCTATAGGGATATAGCGCGATCTGTCGTGTCGCGCTATAGGTGCATAGCGCGTTCTGCTTGAACGCGCTATGGACCTACAGCGCGTTCTTGGAGGGACCAGCCGGGCTGCCCGGGGCGGGCGGTCTGCGGCTGATCGTGCTCCTCGTGGGCCGTGTGTGCCTTGGACACCCAGTGGAGTTCCGTGACCGTGTTTTGGGGTGTCTAGAGGTTCTGCTTACCTCGTTTTACGTGCCCGTGCGCTTAAGGGTCCGGGTGACCTCTTAGCATCCGTTCGCATTGTGTTGGTCTCCGGTCGACCCGGTTGGGACCCAGTGGTCGACCTCCGGCCTTGTGAGTATCCCGGACACCCCATGGGTTCTGTGTCTGTGTTTTTTTGGGGTGTCAGGAGGGACCGTGTTACCTCGATTAGCGTGCCCATAGGTGTGGTGGGTCCGGTTGACCCCACGTGTTCCGGGCTCTTGTGTTACGCTTGATCGAGTCACCGTGTGTCGGAGTGTGTGCGGTGGGGTCTCCCCCGCATATCGTGGGTTCCTTTGGAAGGCGATTCCCGTGTGGGCCATGTGTTTGGCCTTGGACTGTGAGTCCAGTTGTCCGGCCTGGGGCTGGAGGTTTCCCGCTTGCTTCAAGATGGGAAATCGTCGTGGCGGCTTGTGTGCTGCCTTGGGAATCGTGCTTCTGTGTTTTCCGTGTGGCCCGTGTGAGTGGCCTTGGTCCCTTGCGTTCCCTTCCCGAGGGAGTGGTCTTGGCGACTCGTGTGTTGTCTCGGTACTTGTGCTACCGTGGTTTTAGACCTAGAGATTGGACTAGATTGACGGCCTTGTGCTGTTGCGTGTAACGGTCTTGACCCCGAGTCTTGTGACTCAAGGACCGTTGGGTGTAGTGCGTCTAGAGGACTGCCTAGAGTCCAGTGGCTTAGTGCCACTCGAGTTTTCTCGACTCTCGCGCACGGTGCGTGCGTGGCCGTGGACTGTGAGTCCCGTTTCTTCTCCGACTGTGGTCACCGTGAGACGGGGCCGGTACGTGGGGTGGTCCCCGTACGTCGTCGGATTCGGACGTTGTTTTCCGTTGAGAGTCTACTCCTTCAGTGACCCTCCACTAGTCGTAGCCTACCAGTACGCGTGTGCTGGTCGCACCAGGGAGTGGTGTACGGGCTTACCCTGAGGACGGTTTAGACTGGTCACCGTCGGGCTCCTCGTCTTAGCCAGAGTCCGGCTGCGGGGGAAAACCAGTCAGAGGGCCAGACCTAGGACGCGTGGTCTGTGTGTGCACACGTGGTTGGGGACTGTGGACGCACGTCGACGGGCGTGACCCCAGCTAGTCACTTGTTGTGGTTACTTGTTCGGTGTTCGCGCCTCGGGTAGGACCTACCACGTCAGGCGGTTCACCTGCGGTGCGGTGTAAGACGTCAGGGGACGCTACCGGCTGTGCTTCTAGTGGGTGGTACTCCTGTCGAGTACGGAGTCACAGATTGTCAATCTCTGTGTCTTTGACCGTCGGGTTTTCGGTCGTGTTGACCGTTGAGCACGGTCGTCTCACCATGGTACGTGTGTCGATTTTTGCACCGTGAGACTTGTACTAGTGGTTTACCGAGGTTGCGTCTTGTTGTGCGGTACCCGCGATCGGATGGTCGGGGTTGCACCTTGGACAGCGTGTCCAGGTCGACTCTGTCCGAGGGACAGGCCTTTACGGCGTGATTGCCGTGTGTTCTTACTTCGGTAGGTGGTACTAGCGTGGTTTGGTAGCTTCGACTGCGTGATCGAGGTCTGCCTTCTGGCAGTAGGAGTAGCTGTAGTGCCGAGTTTTGACCGGCCACCGGTTTGCTGTTCCTGTTGTAGTTGTAGCTTCCTTTCCGCTACCGCCGTTGTTTCCGGTTGGGGTTCCGCGGGATCCCTGCTGAGTCTCTGTTTTGGAGACTCATTCCCTGCTTTTCAGGTGCAACGGTTCTTCCTCGTGGTTCGAGGGTGCGGAGCGGAGGTTCTCAGTTGCCAGCTTGCCGGGCCGAGTGTTCACTTGGCATGTGGTACGTTTTACTGCTTTAGACTGTACTTTCTGTTGGACTGGACTCTGTTGTAGCTGTAGTTGTTCCTTCTTTCAGCTTGTTGTTGTTGGTTGTCCTGCTTTATTTCCTATTTCTTTGTGCCTCCACACTCCTTTTAGCCCTTCCGAGCCCTCCCGGCTCGTGGGCGGCGGTGCGAGTCTCGGGTTATCGGGCCTTCCCGGTAATCGGATTCTCGGGTCGTTACAGCTGGTATCAGAGAGGTGGTTGTGGACGTACATAGGAATTTGAAATGTTGCAGTGATCAGAGTCCATAAGGTCCAGTACAGTCGACAGTTGGCTTAGGGTTTTGTGTTCGCTTTCCGCCTTGTTTCTCGCTTGAGAGCTTGAGTGCGCTGTGCGGCGCTGTGAAGGTGGTTGCTGTCAGCGGCTTTCGTGCCAGCATGGGGTCTAAGGATCGAGGTTGAGAGCCTTCTCCCTCATCGGTGGTGGCCTTGGTTGTGCTGCGTTGGGCAGAGGTTGCTGGCAGGCGTGGTTCGCGGTGCTGCGTTCGAGGAACCTGCAGCGTGGTCAGGTGTCTGGTGCGGACTGTTCTTGGTTAAGTGACCGTGAGCGTGCTCTGAGGGAGCTGCTGTCGGTTTTTGGTCACTCCAGCTTGAGGTTTGTCCAGCTCCTGAGGTGTTCTGATCGAGAAGTGTGCTCGGGTGAGCGGAGGATCTTCTCGGTGGGCTGCTGTTTCGTCGAGCCTGATGTCCTTGTCGCGCTCTGTGGCGTCAGAAATGACGTGTCGGTCCTGATTGTTCTGCTGATTTCGAGGCAGGATTTGGCAGAGATGTCCCGTTAAGTCTTTGCTCCTGCGCTTATGTCAGTGGATGGGTGGTGTTCGCTCTGGAGTTGGCTTGAGATGTGAAGGCTCCATGGCGAGTTCAGGACTCGAGGATGAGCGTTGGCAGTTGCCGGTTATGGCTCGTGTTGCGGCTCTTGGCATGCCGTGCTGCAGTTCGAGGAATTGTAGCGGTGGTGCGTCGAGAGATGCTGTAATGGTGGTCTGACGTGACACTCGTCGAGTGTGTCGGAGGCGCTGACCTGATGGAAGCGATGGTTTTCCTTGGTGCTGGATGGTGCTGTTTCCAGCGTGCGCGAGGTTCGAGGTCAGGTCGAGCATGGAGTTCTTCCGTTAGTCGGAAGTGCGCTGGTTTCTCCTTTGGTTGGAGAGATTGTGTTGGGCTAAGGTTCGTCGTCTTACATTGTGTTCGGATTGGTTGGCCTTTCGTGCCATGAAGTCCGTGCGAGACGTGCTCCTTGTCTTGGCAAGGCGGTTGCCTGTGAGAAGTCGTGCCCATTCCCTTGTCGTGTGAGGGTGCTGGCGCTGTTCCGGAAGGACGAGTGCTGGTTGGGCGATGCTTGCTTTCTCGGCTGTGCGCGCGAATCTGAGTGCGCAGCGGGAGCGTGGTGGGCTTGTGACCCACTAGTTCAGGATCGTAGCGTTGGTTGCTACGGGCGGATTCCTGAGTGTGCGTTGAGCACCGGAGGATTAGTTCCTCGGTGTGAAACGTGTTGTTGCCGTGCCGTTGCCCGAGAAGTCGTGGTTGTTGGCACTGGCGGGTGGAGTGTTGGGAAAAGTGCTGGCTAGTGCGCCGCATGAGTACCCTGTTCCTGTGTTGGAAGCCGTGTCAGGCGTCGGTGTTGGACCTGAATGGGGTTGTTGAGAATGTCGCCTGACGGTGGTCGAGGACGTGATGGTCGGAGTCGGTGGCTTGGTGTCCGACTTGTGTTCCCAGTCGTGTCCTCGGATGAGATCGTCTTTTGAGGATGTGGTCTCTGCCAGGCTGTGGGTTCCTATTGGTTCTACGGTCTTGTCGGATTGTGACGGTGGAATGTTCGTTGCTTAGGGACCCGTGAGCTCTGTTCAGGTGGTGTCCCGTGGCTCTGTGGTAAGGGCGGAATCGGGATTGGCAGGTGTCCACTTGCATTGATCGAAGGATTTGATGAGACCAGATGGAAGAGTGACGCATTAGGGCGGAGGCCTCCTGTGAGGTTGGCGTCGGCTTGGTGGTCTCTGATAGGACATTGGTGTCGCAAGGTTATCCCTGGTTGGATGACTAGCATGGGGTGGTTCCCTATAAGTCTGAGTCCCGTGAGGTGATGACTGAAGACGCCAGGTTCTGTCATTTGGATTCGTCGTGCTCCCCAAGAGGGTCGAGCTGAGCGAGCGGTTAGTGACCAGTGGATGGTCTTTTCAGAGACAGAAGATGCTGGTTGTTGGGGCTCGAGCGTGGCGAGAGCTGTGTGCCAGCGAGACCTTTGGTGGTCGTTTCTGTGATGTGCCTTTCCGGATGGGATCTGGGCTTTGTCGAAGTTTGTCTTCTGACAAGAGTTGGCACAGTGTTATGACCGGCTTTCGGCTTGCCATGTGTGGGGTGTTTCTTGGTGTTGAGCCGATGTGCTGGTTGCGGTCCGTTGTGATGACTGCTTGAGCTGGTGGAGG